>LR890023.1:236905-256905 GCA_900464855.2 Musa schizocarpa
CAATAGGGGTACTAGTAATTGTGTGGTTAGAAAGAGAAATATCTGCAGCGATACAACAACGTATTGGGCCTGAATATGCCGGCCCCCCTTGGAATTCTTCAAGCTCTAGCAGATGGAACTAAACTACTTTTTTTAAAGAAGACCTTCTCCCATCTAGAGGAGATGTTCGTTTGTTTAGTATTGGACCGTCTATAGTGGTCATATCAATTCTACTAAGTTATTTAGTAATTCCTTTTTTTGGGTATCGCCTCATTTTAGCCGATCTCAGTATAGGTGTTTTTTTATGGGTCGCCATTTCAAGTATTGCTCCTATTGGGCTTCTGTGTCAGATACGGATCGAATAATAAATATTCCTTTTCAGGGTGGTCTACGAGCTGCTGCTCAATCTATTAGTTATGAAATACCATTAACTCTATGTGTGTTATCAATATCTCTACGTGTGATTCGTTGAACATGAACTTTATACTTCTTTCCTAGAAGTAAAGGAAAGAAGTTGAATGTAATGTATTGAATAGGTATTTTATTTTTTTTTTTCATCATTCGGGTCAATGAGTTAAACCAGATAGTTATATGAGTGAAACAAAACAACTTAGAAGTTTGCAGTAAGAAGATAAAATCTCATTTCATATGTACAAGAATAAAGTTGAAGTAAACATAAGCAGTGTAAACTGTTTTACCCCAAGATTAAGATTCTTTCATTAGTCATCATATCTTGGAGCGGGTGTAAAAGATCAACTGTATGGAGTTTTCATTACTGTCTTGTATTTATTACCATGCCGTAGATCAATCAAAAAAATCAGTGGACGGTTAGGAACACCAAAGTGCACAAAGGATTAGTAATAGAGATAATGTAAGGTATCAAAAAAAGATATTTCTACAATTTATAAAACGAATAAAAAAAAGGGACTTTAAGTTGGTTTATATTTTTTTTTTAAAAAAAAATAAAAAAATGAAAAAGATATTGATGCATAAAATAAATAAAAAAGAATAGATAAGAAGAGATTCGTCCACCTCCCATGGATTTTATTCCTTCCCCTATAAAAAAAAAAAACTTGCAATGCCAACCCCATTTGTAATTCCATCAATTATATATCTATCAAAAAAAACTGAGTTAGTTCGGTTAATCCCCTTATACCCATGGTAAAAACCTTAGTATAAAAAATATCTATGTAACCACGATTATATGACCAATTGTATATCCCATTTTTTATTTGGTCCAAGAGAATCCTTTTAGGACCACCTTTTACAAATGCATTGATAAAGTTCAAATTCCGGAAAAACGAATAAGCAGACCCATATAAGATATATATGCTATGAATAGTCCGGAAATAGCTATACTTACTGAAAAAAAATTGCATTTGTAAAAAAAAATTCATACCAATCCACAGAATAACTCGAATTTGGATGCAAAAGGTTTGTGAGTGGAGTTAACCATTTGGATAATATATCCAAATCCATTACTCCTTGATCAAAATTAATTCCTATTGATCCAACAAACAAAGTAAGTAATACCAATATAAGCAGAGGAAATAGCATAGTATTGTCCACTTCGCGAGGGGGTATATAAGTGTACTTTTTTTTTTTCGAAAAAGTATTAAAAAAGTATCGTATGCATTTTTTTTTTTTATTATTATCAATTTTATACATATCCTTTGAAAAAAAAAAAGACCCTATTATTCATTGTTGATAAAGGTAAATTCCTATTGACTGCTTTTTGGCTACCTCCTTTCCCCATAGAGATATTGAATAGGACGAACTATTTTTTTTTGCTACTGTAATCTTGAAAATGAACGCGCAAATGTCCATCAAAGGTAAGTAAATACACCCGAAATATATAAAATGCAGTCAATCCTGCTGTGAAACAAACTATTATTGCGAAAATTGGTGAATACAACCAACTATCATTAAGAATTTCATCTTTGGACCAAAAAAAACAAGCAAGAGGTGGAATACCGCAAATAGAAAGTGTACCCAATAAAAAAAAAAAAGGTTCTTGTAACTGGAACATATCTTCTTAAACCACCCATAAGAGCCATATTCTGACTTTTTTTTTTTGGCGAATATCCAACAATAGGTTCCATTGAATGAATAATAGATCCGGATCCCAAAAACAATAAAGCTTTAGAATAGGCATGGGTAATCAAATGGAATAAAAAAGCAGCTCGATAAGAACCTATACCTAGAGCTAACATAATATAACCCAATTGAGACATTGTAGAATAGGCTAAACTTCTTTTTTATATCTCTTTGAGCAAGAGCCAAAGTAGCTCTAGTAGTACTGTTATTACACCTATTAAAAGATATGAAATTCATTATGTAAGGTATAGCTATGAAAATAGGAAGAAGTCGAGCTACAAGAAAAAATTTCCTGCTGCTACCATAGTAGCAGCGTGTATAAAAGCCGAGATGGGAGTGGGTCCTTCCATGGCATCGGGTAACCATACGTGAAGGGGGAATTGTGCGGATTTAGCAACTGCACCAATGAATAATAAAGAGGCACACAAAGTAGCAAATAAAGAACTGACCCCATTGTTATGGATCAAGTTATTAGTTATTTCGAACAAAATCCCGAAATTCAAAAACTACCTGTTATCCAATAAAAAAACCTAAAATTCCTAATAATAAACCAAAATCCCCTACACGATTAGTTACAAAAAAAGCTTTTTTTTGAGCACTTGCTGCAGTCGGTCGTGTGAACCAAAATCCTATTAATAAATAAATAGAACATCCCCCCACCAGTTCCCAAAAAAAATAAAAATTGTATCAAATTGGAACTGGTAACTAATCCCAACATGGAAGCATTGAAAAAAACTCTCATAAAGCAAAAAAAAAAAAATCTAAGATATCCTTGATCATGAGACATATAATTGTCACTATAAATAAGAACCAAAATTCCAACAGTAGTAATTAGTATTGACATAATAGAACTAAGTGGGTCGATCAAATATCCGAACTCTAAGGAAAAATCATTATTGATGGTCCAAGACCATAGATATTGATAGATAGAACTTCCATGTATTTGTTGAATAGATAAATTGGCTGAAAACCCCATAACTATACTTAACAGTAAAACACTAGGAAAAGCCCATATACGACGAATATTTTTTGTTGCTGTCGGAATCAGTAGAAGTCCAAATCCTATTGACACAGTAACTGGAAGTGGAAGAAAAGGTATTATCCATGCATATTGATATGTATGTTCCATAAGAAAACAAAATGAAATCTTTAATCATTCTACTATTCTAGTCTAGTCTTAGTAGAGTATTCTATTCTGGTAATTTATAGCCATATTATATAGTATAATAAGAAAAAAGAGTTATACCAAAAGGAGTACTTGATTCTAATTATGTTTTAATAAAATTATATGTTTTAATAGGTTTTAAATATATTTTTAAACAGGTTTAAAATATATTTTTTAATAGGTTTTAAACATATTCGAAAATGCTTTTTTAAAAACTATTATTCTACCAGGGAATAAGTATAGATAATGACTAAAAGGAACAATCTATTTTGAACAAAACAATACATGTCTTTCACATACAACGATAAAAACTGGTAACCCTTTTTTAATGGCAGTCCCCAAAAAGCGTACTTCTATGTCAAAAAAACGTATTCGTAAAAATATTTGGAAAAAAAAAGGGTTTTTAGCTGCAGTAAAGGCTTTTTCCTTAGCGAAATCGGTTTCCACCGGACGTTCAAAAAGTTTTTTTGTGCAACAAACAAATAATAAAGTCTTGGAATAATCGGAATTGACATACCCGAAGAACTTCGAATTTTTTAAGATGAACGATTCACATTAATTAATGTATTGAACTCCTCAATATCAATATGAGTTAGAACTAGCTGTTGTAGTATGTGGATGTGGTATGTAGAATAAAGGTATGTATATGAATAAAGGTATGTATATCGAATTCTGCATATTTTTTCTATCTACTTTTTTCACAATAGAAAAATATTTTTCTATTGTGAAAAGTAGAGTATGATTACGATAGAAATGAAAATTCTTTTGTTTCTTATATGCCTAACAAAAACCTAATTAGTTTGGTAAATCTTACCATTATATATATAATTAAGAGTATTAATACTCTAATGATACTAAGGAATGATACTAAGGTGTCGAAGGAATGATACTAAGGTGTCGAAGTCGTTAGAAAAATTTAAATTCTTTTGATTTAGTGATGAAATTGTTATACATATGAAATCCTGGTTATTTAATCTTCTTCATTGAAAAAAAAAATTTTCGTTTTGTTTGAATCTATGAAATCAAATCGGATAAATAAAAAACGAATCAAAAAATAGAAAATGAACAATTCTTAGTTCTATACCTCGACCGACAACAAAACTATTGAGTTCTAACTGTTTTGGAAGAACTTAGTTTCTAGTACGCGAAAGTTTATTATTAAAACTAAACTTACTAAAACTAAACTTACTTTATTATTAAAACTCAACTTACAATGACCCCAACTAAGGATTTTTTTTTGAATAGAGATTCAAATCGGAATTTAAATGAATCTTTATTTATCGATTCTAATGTTTACTAAACTATATTGAATCCTTGACTCTCGACGATTCAACATGAATTGACTATTATTATTTCAAGTAAGCCGCCATGGTGAAATTGGTAGACACGCTGCTCTTAGGAAGCAGTGCTAGAGCATCTCGGTTCGAGTCCGAGTGGCGGCATCCTATAAATCCTAGAAAATAAATCCTCCAAAAGAGACACAATGGATCCTATAATGTATTCAATTCTCGATTTCAATTCTCTAATGGGAACCCTTTTTATGATATTTACAACTTTAGAACATATATTAACTCATATCTCTTTTTCGATAATTTCAATTGTGATTACGATTCATTTAATGATCTTATTAGTCCGCGAAATCGTAGGATTGCGTGATTCATTGGAAAAAGGGATGATAGCCACTTTTTTCTCTATAACAGGATTATTAGTTTCTCGTTGGATTTCTTCAGGACATTTTCCGTTAAGTAATTTATACGAGTCATTAATCTTCCTTTCGTGTAGTTTCTCCATTATTCATATGATTTCCAAGATGGGGAACCATAAAAATGATTTAAGCACAATAACCGCACCAAGTACCATTTTTTTTTTACAAGGCTTTTTTGCACGTCGGGTTTTTTTAACTGAAATGCATCAATCCGCAATATTAGTACCTGCTCTACAATCTCAGTGGTTAATGATGCACGTAAGTATGATGTTATTAAGCTATGCAGCTCTTTTTTGCGGATCATTATTATCAGTCGCTCTTCTAGTCATTACATTTCGAAAAAAACATCGATATTTTTTTTTAAAGGTAATAATTTTAATAATTAAGCCATTTTTTTTTTGGTGAGATTCAATATTTTTGAATGAAAAAAAAAGTTTTTTTTTAAAAACACTTCTTTTCTTTCATTTCGAAATTATTATAAATATCAATTGACTCAACGTTTGGATTATTGGAGTTATCGTGTCATTAGTTTAGGATTTACCTTTTTAACCATAGGCATTCTTTGTGGAGCAGTATGGGCTAATGAGGCATGGGGATCTTATTGGAATTGGGACCCCAAAGAAACTTGGGCTTTTATTACTTGGACCATATTCGCGATTTATTTACATACTAGAACTAGAATACATATTAGAAGTAGAACAAATCAAAGTTTGCAAAGTACGAATTCGGCACTTGTGGCTTCTATAGGATTTCTTATAATTTGGGTATGTTATTTTTTGGAATCAATCTATTAGGAATAGGTCTACATAGTTATGGTTCATTCATTCACATTAACATCTACTTGAATAAACTACACAGATAAATAATTGAATAAACTACATAAAGAATACATAAGAACATCATCCCATATATATATAAAAAAAAAGCTTCTTGTTTGTGCGAGTTTTTTTTTTGAACCGTTTGAATCATTCCTTATTCAAAACGGTTCTCAAAAAAAACTCAAAAAATGCATCTCATTACAATTCTAATTCACTTTATTCTTTTTTGCACTGTACAGCGAACGATTTTTTTTAAAATCTTAAAATCAAAGACAAAAAAATTATATTTCCGTATTATTAACGAAAGACTATCGATGAAAAAGTAATTAGATAGGATAGCTTGCACCCTGTCAACTGATAGTGAGAGAACGAAATCCGGATAAATACCAATACCTATTACGGGTAGAAAGATACAGATTGAAACAAATAGTTCTCGTGGTCCAGAATCCGCAAAATTAGAGTTTGGAACATTGAATAGCTTGTATCCATAGAACATCTGACGTAACATAGATAATAATAAATAAATAGGAGTTAATATCATTCCAATTGCCATTACAAAAAAGTAATTAGAATTTTTTGGCATTAAAAGGTATTTTGGACTAGTAATTATTCCAAAAATACTAAATAATTCCGCAACAAAACCACTCATTCCTGGCAATGCAAGAGAAGCCATCGAAAAAAAACTGAACATGGTAAATAGTTTTGGCATTGGGATCGATACCCCCCCCATCTTGTCGAGATAAACAAGACGTATTCTATCACAACTCGTTCCTGCCAAGAAAAAAAAAAAGCACACAATAAATCCATGAGAGAGTTTTGTAAAATGGCACCGTTGAGTCCCATTCCGGTTATAGAACCAATTCCTATAATTGTGAAACCCATGTGAGATACAGAGGAATAGGCTATTCTTTTTTTAAAATTCCGTTGACCGAGAGAGGTTGAAGCTGCATAGATTATTTGAATCGTTCCCACTATTACCAACCAGGGAGAAAATATAGAATGAGCGTGGGGTAATAATTCCATATTGATCCGAATAAGTCCATATGCGCCCATTTTTAATAAGATTCCAGCTAGAAGCATACATGTACTGTAATGTGCTTCTCCATGGGTATCTGGTAACCACGTATGTAGGGGTATAATCGGCGATTTGACAGCATAAGCAATAAGGAATCCAAAATATAATATTATTTCCAATGCCACAGGATATGATTGATTAGTTAATTTTGAAAAATCTAATGTGGGTTCATTAGGGCCATATAAACCCATACCTAGAACTCCTATTAAGAGAAAAATGGAGCCCCCCGCAGTGTACAAAATAAACTTTGTGGCCGAGTAGAGACGTTTCCTTCCTCCCCACATGGATAAAAGTAAATAAACAGGAATTAATTCTAACTCCCACAGCATGAAAAAAAGTAAAAGGTCTCTAGAAGAAAATAATCCTATTTGACCGCTGTACATTGCTAACATGAGAAAATAGAACAATCGCGAATTTCGAGTAACTGGCCAAGCCGCTAAGGTAGCTAAAGTAGTGATAAATCCTGTCAGTAAAATAGGTCCTATGGAAAGCCCATCGATTCCCAGTCTCCAGTGAAAATCAAAAATATCTATCCATTTGAAATCCTCCTCCAGTTGGGTTAATGGATCGTCCAATTGGAAATGATAACAGAAAATATAGGTCGTTAGAAGGAGTTCCAACGAGCATATACATATAGCATACCACCTAAACATCTTATTTCCTTTATGAGGAAGAAAGAAAATGGAAGAACCGACGGATATCGGCAAAACAACAAGTATTGTTAACCAAGGAAAATAACTCGTGATAAAGACAAGATACGTTTGACCAGAAAAACCCGTGCTCGGAATAGAATAATATATTTTCTCGAGTACGGGCTTTTGTCGGTAAAGAGGAATCAATTGATTCAAGTGGATTTTTTTGTAACGTATCAATAACCTAGACCCATGCTGCGAGTTGTTTCATATGATAAATAAACACGGACACTCAAAAAATCCGTGGGGCAGGCGGATTCACATCTCTTACAACCCACACAGTCCTCGGTTCTTGGTGCGGAAGCAATTTGCTTAGCTTTACATCCGTCCCAAGGTATCATTTCCAATACGTCTGTGGGGCAGGCTCGTACACATTGAGTACACCCTATACATGTATCATAAATTTTTACTGAATGTGACATTGGATCTATAAATTCCAGATTTGAACATCAAAAATTTTCAATCTGGTAGAAAATTAGTATTTATATTATAGACACCAGACGAAGCAGTGGTTTATTAAAATTTTAAGAATCAATATATTTCTAAATCTGTTCATGAGAAAAAGCCAAGAGACTTTGATTTCCGTTTAAAAAATCATGATCATACGAGTCACATGTGTGAATAAAAATTGGCCGACAAAACAAATTGATCAATCATTCAAATCAATATTTCAACATTCATATTTTCAATATGAAATATGAATATATAAAAAAAAAAAAAACTAAATTAGTAATTTAATTTAATTTATTTCCGTAATCGTAATATGATTAACATATTATTATTTAATAATATGTTTTTTTTATTTTTTTATAATATTTATAATATTATACAGTATATTATTATATATATATTATTATATAATATATTAAAAAATACATTAAAAAAATAATAATTAAAATAAACAAAAAAAAAAAAAAAAAAAAAAAAAAAAAAAAATATAATACCAATAAAATTAAAAATATCATTTTTTTTTTAATGGAATATGAAAGTGAAAAAGAATAGAAATAGAAAAAAAATTTCAATTTCATTTATATTTTCTTATGCTTTACCATGTTGTTGTGTGTGTCTTGACTTATATGATCATTATAACTGATTATTCAATATGTGATCATGATAATTATCACTAATTATTCAACAAATTCGATTGATTGATACGCGTGGATTTTCTGTTTCGATGAATCGACGAAACAATAATTAGACCAATAGCTGCTTCAGAGCTGCAACAGCTATAATAAAGATTGAGAAAAATGCTTCCTTTTTATTGGCGACTATCAAATATATCAGAAAATGTTACAAGATTAATATTAACCGAATTTAGTATAAGCTCAAGACACATAAGTGCTCTAACCATGTTTCGACTTGTGATCAATCCATAGAGACCGATAGAAAATAAATAAACACTCAAAAAAAAAACATGCTCGAACATCATTGACTAACTCCTTATCAATCTCGATTCATTTCAATATGAGCAATTGAAGCGATTCGATTTTTTTTTTTTATTTAGAACTTCTAATTCTAAAAAAAACTTTTTTAATTCTTTTTTAAATTCTAAGTATTTATTATTGGCGAGCCATAGTAATTGCACCTATCAAGGAAACTAAAAGAATTATAGAAATTAGTTCAAAGGGAAGATAAAAATCTGTCGATAAATGAATCCCAATTTGTTGAACGTTACTTATTAGGTCCTGTTCTATAATCTGGTTTGATCTTGTAGTCCAAATAATTCCGTACCATGACGTATCTGGTATAGTAGTAATTAGTGAAAAAAAAATACTTGTACAAACCAGTGAAGTGACTCCATCTCCAATGGTCCAAAAATACGAATCGTTGGAATATTCTGAACCATTCATGAACATTACCGCAAATATGATTAAGACATTTACGGCTCCCACATAAATAAGTAGCTGTGCGGCAGCTACAAAAAAAGAGTTCGATGGAATGTAGAATAAGGATATACAAACAAGAACCAATCCCAATGAAAAAAAGCAGAATAAATGGGATTGGTAAGTAATACTACCCCCCCAGACCCCCCTAATATAAGAACTGACCCCAGAAATGCTACAAGAATATCATGTATTGGTCCAGGTAAATCCATTATGTATAATATGTAAAAAAAAAAAAAATAAAAAAATCATGACCTTACTAAATGGTCCAGGAAAGGAAAAAAAAGTTACCCCATTTTTTTGTATATGATATGTTCCTAATTGAGTTAAATCTTAATATGGATTAATTTAATATTAATTTTATATAGAGATATAATTATTTTATTGGGCCAATCCTACTTACTTTTTTATCAAAAAAAAAAAAATAAAAAAAAAAGTTGAAATTGTATATTTCGAAATTCCCGTGAGAAAAAAATATTATCAGCTTAAATCAAAGAGTGATTCTCACCAATCTATAGTTACTAATTATTACCAATCTATAGTTACTAATTTTTTTTTTTTTTTAGTTACTGACCAACCAAAAAAAAAAAAAAAGTTTTGATCTTTTATATCAAAACAAAAAATTAGTAATCGGTAATCGTTCTTTGAATCAAAGGGTTTATCTTTATCTATTTTGATTTGAGTCGAATTCATAACTGTTTGAATTGTGTAATCTCCAATTACTGACATTGGTAACCGACTCAAAAAAATTTTTGATTATAATTTAATTCGTGACGATCATAAGTAGAAAGCTCATATTCTTCAGTCATTGATAAACAGTTTGTTGGACAATACTCGACACAGTTACCACAAAATATACAGACCCCGAAATCAATACTATAATTAAGCAATTGTTTTTTTTTTTTATCTCTTTCCAATCTCAATCAACAACAACAACAGGTAGATCTATTGGGCATACACGAACACATACTTCGCAAGCAATACATTTTATCAAATTCAAAAAGTGAATTCGACCACGAAAACGCTCTGACGTAATCGATTTCTCATAAGGATATTGAATAGTTACAGGTAAACGGTTTGTGTGGGATAAGGTAATTATGAAACTTTGACCAATATACCTTGCAGCTCGTATTGTTTGTTGACCATAATTCATGAACCCAGTTACCATGGGAAACATATTGTAGATATCCATAAAAAAATTGATGTTTCTTTCTCTTGTTTGAAAGAGGTTATGAATCTATAATGTCGTTATCGTATTCTGTTATTTATAATGAAAAACAAGTTGGGAAGAAGTTGTCAATAATAGATTACCCAAAAAAATAGGTAAAAAAAATTTCCATCCAAGATTTAATAGCTGGTCCATTCTCATCCTAGGTAAAGTCCATCTTGTTGTGATAGAAATGAACAGAAACAAATAAGCTTTAACTAATGTAATAAAGATACCAATTGTCATTCCAAAGACTCCAGCTATTTTTTTTATTCCGAAAAGCTCAGGAATGGATATGTACGGAATAGATAAATTCCACCCACCTAAGTAAAGAACCGTTACGAATAACGAAGAAGCTAATAGATTTAGGTAAGAAGCAAGATAAAATAAACCAAATCTGATACCAGAATATTCGGTTTGATAACCTGCTACTAATTCCTCCTCTGCTTCTGGTAAATCAAAGGGCAATCTCTCACACTCAGCTAGAGAAGAAATTATGAAAACTATAAATCCTATGGGCTGACGCCATAGATTCCACCCCCAAAAGCCATATTTGGACTGTGCTTCAACTATATCAACTGTACTTGAACTGTTAGATAATTATAGTCGATAATAACATTACTGTTTCCATCGCTATTCCAAAACCGTACATGAGACCTCAGCTTCATACGGCTCCTCTATGGCCACAAATAAATGTAAGGACCGGTTCGATATTATCACCCCTTTTCTTTTTTTGGATAACTAGAATAAAGATATATCAGAGAGTCCAAAATTAAACCAAATGGAATTCCGTTTGCTAGAATAAAAAAAAAAAAGCTTCGAATTAATCTCATCCCTTATGATAATAAAAATGTATTTTTTTTTTTTGTTCGGTAATAACTCAGCCCTTCAATAAAATAAAATACTCGTTATATCAATAAATCTAAAAAAATTTAAAGAATTCGGAATTAGTCCATTAATTAATTGATAGGAATTCTACCCATATAGATGGGAAAAAAAAATAAATAAATAAATTTTTTTTTTTTTTAAATTTATTATTACATTCCATTTCTTTTTTTTTCCTGTTCTTCTATCTCAGAAGAGGGTACTTTGAAAAAAAAAAAAAAATAAAGGATTAATTCGTTCTGGATAGTCATTTCTTTAATCAGTGAATAGGAGCATACTCTAGATCGGAATCGTAGGGAAGTACTGCTTGATCATTTCTACCAACTTAAAGTCCCTATTTTTTTTCGTTTTATAAATTGTAGAAATATCTCTTTTTTTTTTTTACCTTACATTATCTCTATTACTAATCCTTTGTGCACTTTGGTGTTCCTAACCGTCCACTGATTTTTTGATTGATCTACGGCATGGTAATAAATACAAGACAGTAATGAAAAAACCATACAGTTGATCTTTTACACCCGCTCCAAGATATGATGACTAATGAAAGAATCTTAATCTTGGGGTAAACAGTTTACACTGCTTATGTTTACTTCAACTTTTTCAACTTGTACATATGAAATGAGATTTTATCTTCTTACTGCAAACTTCTAAGTTGTTTTGTTTCACTCATATAACTATCTGGTTTAACTCATTGACCCGAATGATGAATGAAAAATAAAAAAAAAAAATATTAATCAATACATTACATTCAACTTCTTTCCTTTTACTTCTAGGAAAGAAGTATAAAAGTTCATGTTCAACGAATCACACGTAGAGATATTGATAACACACATAGAGTTAATGGTATTTCATAACTAATAGATTGAGCAGCAGCTCGTAGACCACCTGAAAAGGAATATTTATTATTCGATCCGTATCCTGACATAAGAAGCCCAATAGGAGCAATACTTGAAATGGCGACCCATAAAAAAAAACCTATACTGAGATCGGCTAAAATGAGGCGATACCCAAAAAAAAAATTACTAAATAACTTAGTAGAATTGATATGACCACTATAGACGGTCCAATACTAAACAAACGAACATCTCCTCTAGATGGGAGAAGGTCTTCTTTAAAAAAAGTAGTTTAGTTCCATCTGCTAGAGCTTGAAGCTTGAAGAATTCCCAAGGGGGGCCGGCATATTCAGGCCCAATACGTTGTTGTATCGCTGCAGATATTTCTCTTTCTAACCACACAATTACTAGTACCCCTATTATTGTAATTCCCCAATAAAGGGTAAAAATGGGTACAAAGATCCATATGAGTCCATATACTTCTTTTAAGGATTCCGATATAGAAAAAGAATTGATAGTTTGTACTTCTGTCGTATCAATTATCATTTCAACGATCAACCTCTCCCATAATGATATCTATACTACCTAGTATCGTCATGATATCAGCCAATTTCATTCTTTTAACTAGCTGAGGAAGAATTTGCAAATTTATGAAGCCGGGTGGACGAATTTTTCCATCTCCAAGGGAAAACACTATTATCTCCTATCAAATAAATTCCTAATTCCCCTTTTGGGGCTTCTACTCTCACGTAAAGTTCTTGTTTCGACAATTCAAAATTGGGTGAAGGTTTTTTTACTAATAAATCTATATTCAAAATCATTCCATTCGGAATTTTTTTTCTCTATCAAAGCGTCGGACTTCTAAATTCTCATAGGGTCCTCCAGGAATTCCTTCTAGAGCCTGTTGAATTATTTTTTTTTAGATTCCCTTCCCTCATTCACACCGATTCGTACTAAATAACGAGCTAACGAATCTCCTTCTTTTTTTTTGCCATGGACTTCCCAATCGAATTCATTGTAACACTCATAATTATCAATTTTACGAAGATCCCATTGTGTTCCAGAAGCTCGTAACATCGGTCCTGATAAACCCCAATTTATTGCTTCCTCTCCACCAATAATGCCCACTCCTTCGACTCGCTCCAAAAAAAAAATGGGATTTCGCGTAATGAGTTTTTTGATATTCAACAATTCCTGTTAAAAAAAAATAATCGCAAAAAAAAATCAAACATTTATCTATCCAGCCATAAGGTAGATCGGCAGCTACTCCTCCGATGCGGAAATAATTATGCATCATTCGCATACCTGTGGCGGCTTCGAATAAATCATATATCAATTCTCTCTCTCTGAAAATATAGAAAAAAAGGGAGTCTGCGCGCCGATATCCGCCATAAAAAAGGCCCAAAAAGCCATAACAAATGAGAAGCTATACGGCTCAGCTCCAGCATAATTACTCTGATATAGCTAGCCCTTTTTTAGTACTTGAACATTTTTCCAGTTGTTCTGGTGCATTTACCGTTATTGCCTCTGTGAACATAGTAGCTAAATAATCCCAACGTGTTACATAAGGCAGATATTGTATAATTGTTCGGTTTTCCGCTATTTTTTTTTTCATCCCTCTGTGTAAATAGCCCAATATGGGTTCACAGTCAATAACATCTTCACCATCGAGAGTAACGATCAGTCGAAGAACACCATGCATTGATGGGTGGTGAGGACCCATATTAACTATCATGAAATCTTTTTTTTTTGTAGCCGGTACAGTCATATCTTTTCTTTCCTTAATTCATTATTTCATGAATTCCTCAAAAAAAAAGGAGGTTCATCAAAATAAAAAAATCTAATAACTACTATACTAATTCAAACGATTTAATTAACGATTTTTTGGCTCCCGAATATCCAACTGGTCAATTAATTTCTTTTCTTAACGCGCTCTATTTTTTTTTTGACAAATAAGCCAGCAGACGTTGACGTTTTTTTCTCAGAATTTTTTTTTGTAGACCTCTTTGTGATAAAAAAAAAAATCTTTTTTGTGCAATTCAAATGTGAAATAAGTCTTCGTATCTTATTGGTGAAACTTAATACTTGAAATTCAACAGAACCCCTGTTTTTCTTTTTTTTTTTTCTTGTGGAAGAAGTGAAATGAATGAATTTTTTTTTGACCATAAAACTTTTTTTTTCTTTTTTTTTTTTTTTCTTTTTTTCATGCCATGGATTTTACCGATCAGGAAAAAAAAAAATAATAATTATTATATTATGTCAATTTTTTTTTTTAATCTAGTACACGCAAAAAAATTTAGATTTTATCCGTTTCTATCTAAATCAAATTTTCCATTTGATTTAGATAGAAAAAAAAAAAAATAATATATTTCTGCATTTACGAAAGAGAATGATTTCTTTGCACCTAAAAAAATTCTGTAGATTTCTTTCTAGATTCAATTGAATTGATACACAAGTAAATACGTATCATGTACCAGAACGTAACACACCATATGCGTACATCTTTCGGTTTTTATTTACTGAAAACGGCATGTGATATATAGGAAATATACTATTAAATAATTCTGAATCGTGGATACATACGTATCCTTGACATACTGAAACGACTACCATTATTGGTATCAAACCAATAGCGATTCATACAAAGCTAAATCTTCTAATCGGTAATTGGGCCAAAAAAACAATTTGCATTTAATTAATTTATTTAAATCCGTATTAAGACGTTTGTCCTCATTCAAAAAATTGTTCAGAGTTTCTTATGTTGTTTTTCGTTGCAAAAATACTGGATTTCTATTCACAATATCCCGATTATGAGAGTTGAAACAAATTAGAATTCTCAATTCTCTACGACGTCTAGGAGATAATAATATTTTCAGGAACAAAGAAATTATAATGATCTTGATCCCCATTCACAAATATATTGCCATGTCGTCCAGTGGATTTTTTTAAAATTCTTCTTATCAACATATCTTTTCTTTTATGTATTTTCTATTAATTTGGTGTTTACTCTTATCGATCAATGAAATACTTATGGTTTGATATATAATGAATTTTCCATCCCTTCTTAAAGATAGACGAATTGGTTCGATAATTAATATTCCCCTTTTTATTAATTCTGTAAGAGCTAGATCTTTCTGAATCAGCATTACATCCAGATGTATCTCTCCTCTTTGAATCGAGGATATAGCAATTTCCCTTGGATTTATCAATCTAAGTAGGAGACAATATATCCTAACATTATTAATAATTTTTTGATTCAAGGGGTCATCCCATCTTAATTGAAAAATAAAAAAAAAAAATTTTTCAGGAACAAATCTAGTTCTCCTTCCTTATTTTTTTTGGATTGTTTTTTTTTTTTTTTTTTTTTTTTTTTTTTGATCTCTCAAAAAATCCTCTTCAAAGATATTCCTTTTGGTTTTGTTTTTGTAGATCTGATACAAGATTTTTTTGACCCTCTTTTTTTTTGGTTGGAATTTTGAAATTCTATTTTAACGGAATCTTTGATGTTTTGATTTTTTTTTAATATTTTTTTTTTTTTGATTTTGACTAATATTTTTTTTTTTTTTTTTTTTGATTTTTTTAATATTTTTTTTTTTTTTTGATTTGACTAATATTTTTTTTTTTTTTGATTTTGACTAATATTTTTTTTTTTTTTCATTTTTTTTTTTTAATATTATTTTCATTTTTTTGATTTTGACTAATATCATTTTTTTTAATAATAAATATTAGAAAAAAGTAATTTGATTGGTATGATCCACGGTTTAATCTTATATGCATCAAAAAGGTAACACAAATTCTGGGAAGAACCAAGGTTCTAGATTTGATATGGTAGAATAATTTCGATTCATTCCCATCCAATCAAAAAAAAAAATTTTGAGTCTTTAGTCTTAGTATTTTTTTTTTTATTTTTTTTTTTTCGGTTTCGGTACCGATATACATATCGGTCCAGCCCTCAATATCACTATTGTTCTCAATATCACTATTGTTCTCAATATCACTATTTGTTTTTAAGGCAAAAAAAGAATTCTATAATCCAAATATTTTCTATCCAGATTTTTATGGGTATCAATAAAATATCCTTTTTTTTTTTTTTAATGATCAATAGTCATATTTAGCAATACATAAAAAACGATTCGGGTTTCAGTGTGTATGAGTCCTTACTATCCCCCCCCCCATATATATTCATTCATGTGATAAAAGATCATATCTGTAGTGTTTTTTTTTTAATTTTTTTTTTTTTTCGTCGATAAATCCACTGCATAAAAATTTTCATTCATGTAATGAATTAATCGGTCTTTTTTTTTTTTTTTATGAATACAATTTCATTGATTCTTTTTATTTTTTTTTAATAGTAAACGTTGATTGACTCTATTTCGCCATTTTTTCGGTACTAATCGAGACCATTTGCTCCGAGAAAAATTATATTGATAATGACCCTTTAACCAGTTTTTCCATTTATTCATTCCAGACTTATTAATTTTCTTATGCCTTGACTTATTAATTTTCTTATGCCTTGATTTGGAATCAAATATTCCTCGTGTCATACAATAATACTTTATCTTGTCTTTAATAAAAGGATAGGTCCCGTGATCGTGATATTGAAGTACAGATCTCAGGTGATGGTTGTTAAATAATTGGGTTTGTGACAATTTGTAAAATACATATGCTTGGGACAAGGAAGATAAGTCGTGATAAGTGTTTAAATCATTTCTAATATTAGGATTAGAAAAGGACTTTTTTATAGTCGAAATAAAGTTCATTGTATCTTGATCTGTTTCATCAATTCCTTCTTGATTTCTTTCATCGTTGTAAATGGATTCATTGATAATTGTTTTTTTAAAAAGTTGTGCATTAACCTTAGAAATGGTAACCATACATTGCAAGATATCTATGTATATTTTTTCAATGAAAGATTTCATAAAATAATGTGATTTGCGTATTAATCGGGTATTTTTTCTTTGAAGTATCTGCCAAATATGTTTTTGTAATTCCGGTCTTTTATCATGATAGGCTAGAACTATTTTCTTCTTGTCTTTTGTGATTCCTTCTATTTGATTCCTTATTGTGATTGTCTTATCAGCAAGATCTTTCATTTTTTTTTCTATGAGTAAATAATTTGTCCAATTCATAGATCGAATTTGAATGGTCGATTCGTGAATAATCTGATTATTTTTTTTTGAATCTTTTGCATTTTCATTTGGTTCATGTACTTTTCCCTTCCTCAATTCAAATAAAGAAATTTGGTTCACTTTTTCAAGTTTCTTCATTATTCGTTTTAGAACTAGAACTGTTCGTTTTAGAACTAGAACTA
This sequence comes from Musa schizocarpa, assembly GCA_900464855.2. Lineage (NCBI taxonomy): Eukaryota > Viridiplantae > Streptophyta > Magnoliopsida > Zingiberales > Musaceae > Musa > Musa schizocarpa. The sequence continues at coordinate 254,556 of LR890023.1, forward strand.
TTCGTTTTAGAACTAGAACTATTCGTTTTAGAACTCGTTTTAGAACTCGTTTTAGAACTAGAACTATTTTGATGACCCATCTTGTTTTTTCTTTTGAAACTTTTAGAGAGTTCTTTTTTACTTTTCTAATTTTTTTTTTGAGTTCCTTATATATGGGTTCAAAAAAAGAAGGTTGCTTTCGGGGAGAACCAAAAGGGAGTTCCGTTTCCATTCCCCAAACTGTTAAAAAACAAAAATTTTCTTTTTTTCCTTTTTTTTTCATTGGATCTCCATGATGAGATCGTATTTTAGATCTTCGCCAAGGTTTTAAACGAAAAGGAAATAAAATCTTTATCTGAATACCATCTGTTAACCAATCTTGGGGAAATTCTGTTTCTGATAATGGAACACCATTATAGGTGCATTTAACATGTATTTCTCTATTCCATTCCTTCAAATCCTCATACCACTCGGGGAATTGGAATAATAACATACGTCCAATATTTTTAGCTATTATCAATGAAGGCAATACAATGTTTTTTCTAAAAAAAGATTGGGTTATCAGCATCAAACCTCTTATTGCTTGAGCAAATATAATGCTATCCCAAATTTCTGATATTGTTATCCGTTCATCTTCCTCTTTTTTTTTTTTCTCCTCGTCTTTTTTTTTTTTTTTTTTGTTTGTCTCTTCCTCTTCCTCCTCAAAGTCGGAAGTTTCGGATTCTGGGTTTCCCCCCACGGAATTCCTAAAAATAAGATTAATTATTCGATATCTATATCTATCAAAAAAAGAAAAAAAAAAGACTTTGTCTATTCGATCCAAAAAAAGCGGGGAATGAACATTTGTTTGAAATATTTCCCAAATAACTGTTTTACGTCTTTGAGCACGCATGGATCCTTGGATTATACCCCGATTAAAATCTGGTTGTTGCGAATAACGTATCAAAGCCACCTCTTCTGCTTCTGCTTCTGCTTCTGCTTCTGCTTCTGCTTCTGCTTCTGCTTGATCAATATTATCAGTATCGGTATCCGGATTGTTATCAGTATAGATCACCACCCGTTTCGCTTTTCTTGAACTAATTTCATAATCTTCCTTCTGTTCTTCTCCATTTTCTTGATCCAGTCCTTCTAATTCATCGGTCAATTTGTATGACCATCGAGGAACCTTTTTACTGATTTCTTCTATTCCAATGGATTTTTTTTCTTCTATTCCAATGGATTTTTTTTCTTCTATTCCAATGGATTTTTTTTCAGTTGTTGTTTGATCATTTGGATTGGTTGTAATTATGTCGAATACAAATCTCAAGGATTTTGCTTTACTTTCTGAATTAATTCTTCTTTCTTCTTCCAATAAAAATAAAGAAGATTCATCGATTGACGTTAAGAAATTAACAATATAATTAAATGATGATTTCTCATCAAGCGGATTCTTTTCATGTTCAAATTCTCGAGAATTTTTAGAAATAGGAAAGAGCCCATGAATCTTATTTATCCAAAACGTTTCTATGGAATCTACATCTTCTTCTTCTGTAGAAGTAATTAAATCATTTGTAGAAGTAATTAAATCATTTGTAGAAGTAATTAAATCATTCATGATTGTATGTGAATAGAATTTTTTTATTGTTCTTATTGTTCCACGATACGGTCCGTTCAAAAAAGGATCATACGCTTTTGGCAAGTATTCTTGCTCATTCTCATCGTTGCATAATCTGGTCCTTTTTTCAAGTATATCTAGAGCAAGAGATATCCTTTCTTCTTCTTCTTCTTCTTCTTCTAGAGTTTTTATTCGACTTATCAATTCATTGCTCAAGTTGTATTTTTTTTGCTCATTGGTAGAAACCCAATAATCATATAGGTCTTCATGGGAAAATTTTTCTGTCATGTACAAAGACATTTTGCGTTCTATCATTTCCGAAAAAGTTGATAAACTAGGCGGATATGTAAAAGATATTATTTGTTTTCCATCACTTGAACACGTATAAAAAAAATATTGTGACATTTCATTTTGTACACTATTTTCAAATCGATTATTTTTTATATATCGCAATGGACGATTCCACCGCTTATAATCGAAAAGAAAAGTTACAATAGGTTTTTCAAAGTCAAAGCAGAAAAAAGTCTTTTCATTTTTCTCTTCTTCAAGTCTTCCCAATTCCCAATTATCTTGATAGGTATCAAGATAAGAATCTTCGTAAAAACTGGGCTATCTTTTTATCGCATGTGTCTTTAAAGTGAAAGTGGAATTCATGCTTTGTTTTTTCCTTTCCATTCACTCGGATCTCTTCCGTTTCATCTATTTTGTCCGGATCCTCCTTTTCTTCCGAATAAAGGGAAGGGTCTTTTTCGGTGGATCCCTCTTGTTCCTGTTTAG
>LR890027.1:0-481421 GCA_900464855.2 Musa schizocarpa
CCCTTAGTTACAGGTGGTGAATAGAATTCATGACTGACTTGACCCTGGTTACTGAATCTCGTTACTTTTGGTTGGGGTGTGGGATTGCCCTCTATTCAATACTACTCACTGGGGTAGTAAAGGGATAGGGGTGGTTTGAATTGACTTACCCGGCTTGCTTAGCTTAGTTGCTTGGCTGTCTGTGTCTTGCAGCTTAAGAGTTGGACTGATGGCGGATAGGGTCGAAGTGCTTTTGTTGGGCTTAGAAGTTTTTCCATGCTTTGAGTGATGATGACTTAGCCCTTATTCTTTGTCAATTTATTCCATTCCTCAGTGAGTCGTTGCTTGGCTAGCATCAAGCACTACCCTTGCTTTCAGAGCCCACTAACAGGACAGAGCTGCTGGAAACAGGCTCTAACTATGGTATCCAAGGCAACTAACTACTGGAAAGGTTAAAACCTTGATTAACAATACTTATGCCTTAACCAACCAGCCACTACTTACTATTGAATTCAATTAAAAGTCCGGATATGAGTAGCCAGTATGATAACAAACTCCGTATTAGACGCCTGGAACTGCAAAGTCAGGATCCTACTTTCTATTTAAGAATGGGTTCCAAGTCTCTTTCTTTTAGGTAGTGTTCCGAGCCTTGTTTGGCAGGTAGTTAGTCAGAATGGGTAACCAAACTTAATAAGGTATTTGATAGTGCCCACCTTATAAGATATAATTGATTAACCTAGCACACTACCACTTCTTTGCTGGTTCCCTTGCTTTGAATGTGAAAAAGAAGAATGGGACTTGACTCTAGCACGCACACCCCAAGTTGCCTTCTTTCCCTTCTTTCGCACCACTCCACTAAAACGGACTTTGATAAGCCTTAGCACCAAGCGGAAACCAATTCCAATTCAATCTAATTCACCTCATCATACAATTGGTACAACACTACTGACTGCAACAAGCAAAGAAACTCAGTTAGCGGGATCGTATAGAAACTGACAGGTAATATTCCAGATTTCTATACTTTTATATAAACTCCTTTAAGCTTTTAAATATTAAGTTTCAAGGAAAACAAACAGTCAAAATCGGATAATTGAATATTACCTTTACACCAAGAGGATAGGCCAATACCTTGGGATAGCCTTGAATAGCAACACTTGAGAACTGACTGATCTGTATTCTCTTTCCTCCCGCGCCTACCTCGCATCAAAGCCTTTACTTGTCTCATTGAACAAAAGAATCAGACATGCAACCCTGCTATCAGAGGTGACTTCTTTAAAGACAAAACACAGAAAGAAACAAACATAATATGTATTGGAATGGGTCAATGAAAATAATAGGTTCAGGGAAAGCCTGCCTTACTTGTTAAAGAGACCAGCTTAGGGATGAGCAGAGATTCCCGCTACCCATAGGGATGAGCAGAAGGTGAAGCTACCCTATTCTTATACTGATAGTTAAATTCCAACTTTCCTACAGGAGGGCAGGGCACCCGTTCTTTTTGACTAGTTTCATCAGTAGCTGAGGCAGCCAATGGTGATGGTTTACCTAGGTTGAATTGCCTGATTAGCACTTCCATTGAGAAGTTAGTGGATTGAGGGTCTACGAGAGAGGCAGCTGGGCTCGGTTCAAAAGAGTTCACCTGTGTTTGGATTCCAACAGTTTAGAAGTAAACACCATTCCCTATTCTTGAGTATGGGACCAGGTCATTGAAATAGAATCCCGAAAGGCGGAATTGACCTATGATTATAAGAATGAAAAGAATAATTCTGGGGTTTAACTTTACCAGTGAGTTAATAGACTCTAATAGGGATGAAGAGGTGTAAAAAGGATTCCTTTGCTGGTTTTACTCGGAACAAGAATCAAGTCAGAATGAGGTATGAATGAGTGTTCCTGCCTTAGTAGTAGCACTTAAAGGCAGCTCCTGTTATGAGCAAGTAAAACCAGTTTCGGTGCCGGAACTCACTAATGCACTTGTTCGAAAACTGAGAAACAAAGAGACTCGTGGACGACCACTAAAGAGTCTGTGACTTCATTCCTTTTTCCTGCTTGCTGATGATCCAATGAATCCCTTTCTCTGGGTTCCCCCAGAAAAGAATCAATCATATAATCCAAATGAAAAACCAGAAAATCATATAATCAACATATGGAGGTGGAGGGTTCATTACGGATTCTAGAAGTTGGTGAACGGGGTCTCTGATCGGTGCTCTTTCCGTCCACCCATCTACCCCCTCCTGTCTCATGGCGCTAGGGGTTTTTGATTGAAGCGACTTCTGCAGATTGCAACAGGGCGGCGAGCTCCTGAAGGACACCATCAACAAGGGATGGCCCCTCTCTCTCATGATGAAACCTATTCCTACCGGGGAGTCAAAGAAATAAAAGACAATTCCAGGGGTTTTCTCTAGAATCACTTTAGAATGCCCACGGCCCTCGTTGGCGAGTTACTTCATGGCTAAACGCGATGAGTTATTAGTTGCTTGTTCGGTTACGACTTGGGACCAGTCGCCTCAAGTTCTGCCTCACTCATTCCTTCAACTCGAAAAGGAATTACAACCCTTTCCTCAAAGATCGTGGAAGTCTTATTCCTGAAAGAAAATACCATGTTCCAAAATGACAAGACGTTCTTTCCTTCCCGCTATGGATTGCACCCACCTAGCCCCTTATTCCAAATTAGCTAAAGAAGATCGTGACATATACATATCTATATATATAGATATATAATGGTTAACTTTAGAATTGGGTTAGGGTCTATTCGGTGAACTTTCTAGTAGGGTTCAGGTCCTATTCGCGCTTTAATAAGAATATAGGTTAATATAGGAAAAGGTTTATAGGAAAAAAGCCATGGTTATATGAATCATTTACATAAATAAAACAAGGGGGTAATTAATACATTGTATGGAACGCCTAATATCTCTTATCAGCCATCATTTCTACCTCGGCTGGGGGCTTCGTCGGACTAATCCCCTTTTCGAGGCTAAAAGCAGACTTTCCTTTGAAAGATAATAGTACAGGTGAAAGATAATAGTACAGGGTTATGTTAATCAATTATAGAATAGATTAATTCCTATCCATCGGAGTAATAACACATATAGAATGGCTTCCTATCCATCCGGAGTAATAACTTACATATAGAGAGGAATGGCTTCCTATCCATCCGAATTAATAACTTCAATTTCATATAGTTCTGTTCTTGTACGTCTATTGATAATACTAATCTCTTCTCTAATTAATCAAATCCTTATGATTGTGTGGATAGCTAGATCCAATTACTTTTGATTCTTAGAGTCCATCATCTTATATGCAGTGTTATTTACTACTTCATTCTATATTGTCTTGTGAACTTGGGATGAAATTCAAAGAACTCGCTAACGGGGAGCTGTTCGATTATACGTGACTTTTTATTGCTCAGTTCTCATAACGTTAGTTGTTATTCGTTCCGTTGTTGTTGAGCGAAACGGTAGTAGCTCTCAGAGTTTACTCAGCCCCGTTGCTTGTTGAGTTAACGCTTTCTCCTAAGTTCAGACCATAAGAGAAAATAGAGCTATATAGTGCTATTCTACTGCTGGAGGAACCATAGTATCTTCCCGAATTCACATATCTCATATGGCATTTTCAAAACCAAATACCCTTGACTCGGGCACGAGCGCTACTTCCCCTCAGACCCTGATCTGGATGCGGCCCTGTTTTGGGAAAGGAATAATTAAAATTGAGTTGATCTGTAATGAAGGATTCTGCATTGCCACTCTAGCTTACACGGTCTGCTTACCTACGGGCCAAAAGAACCTATCCATTGGTGACAAGATCTCCCTTCTGGAATGTCAATTCATCATTCTCATAAAAGAGCACTGGGGGCAGAGCAGAGGATAATGGCTACAATTCAATTCATCATTCTCATAAAGAGCACACTGGGGGCAGGCAGGAGGATAATGGCTACAATTCCAATTCATCATTCTCATAAAGAAAGCACCTGGGGAGAAAGGCAGAGGATACTCCCATTAAATCGTAACTACTTGATAGTCCGAAGTTGGGTTCATTCATTCTTTCTATAATGAATTATTTCTATATATATATTGGTTGGGGGGCAGGACCTAAATGATATAAACTATTCAAATGTGTGAGGCAGGGCCTAAATTATCCACTATTCAAATGAGGAGAAAGAAGTTCGGTGCTTGCGTTCAACAAACTTTCCTGTGAAAGCAGTAGCTGACTATGTTTAGTCCAGGGCTCTTTTAAGCTTTGATTCTGACTTATTCCATTTCTGCTTCTACAAGCTTATTCTTCTACAAACGCATATAATACAAGCATTATCTTATGTATTAAACTCTGTGCTCTCACTCTTTAGTTACTCACTTCCATTCTGACTTGTCTACTAAAAGAGAGCTGGTCCTGCCCCCTCTCCCGTGTTCAAGTCAGTATTTTCCTTTCTCTGTCTCTCTTGCTTTTGCTGGTGTTAGGCTTCCGCTATCGCCCTAGAGTCTTGCTTGTTGGTTCGAGCCTGCCCTAAAAGAATCTCCTATCTATCATGTGTTGAACAGCAACTAACCAAACTTAATGCTATACTGGAAAGAACTTAACTATACCACTAGAGGAGAACGAAAACACCGATGACAAGGCTTTCCTGCTAATGGAAAGAACGATATCACTATTATAAAGAGTTGAACCGGAACTCCTACTTATACTCACCAGGGAACAGCCCTTACTGCTAATCAGAATTCACTATTGTGGTAGTAAATCCTCCTCGTTAGGGGCCCGCTCCTGCCTTCAAGTGAGTACAGTGCCTTCCTAGTGGTCAGCTTCCAACTTTTCTCTGGGTGCTTGTCTCGGCCTCCCGCTCCTGTCTATTACTCTACACCAATGATTCCATTATTTGGCTTTGGAACCAACAAACCAGACTTTTGAACCGATGACAGTGATTCTCTTACCTTGCCCTTGAACCAACTGGATTCTCTGACTTAGCAATTCATATGAGGATGTCGACGACCGACCGAACAATGAACAACGAGTTACTGGGATAGCATAGACTAATGGATTACACTAATAGAATTAATAATACTAAACATAAGATAAAGAATAAGGCATTTAAGAAGAAAGGCCGGAATGATAGAGCTGAGACAGGTGGCTGTTGAACCGCTCCTTTGCTCGGAACTCGCTGACATGGTAGCTTGGCCTGGTATCGAGGAAAGGTGTAGACTAAAGCAAGTAAAGAGTCAGACCTAGGAATTAGGGGAGGCAGGTTAATTACAAGGGCAGAAAGCTGTACTGTTAGTGCCCTGATGGTGATTCTTAATAGTCTCAGTATCAAATCTTATTGGTATTTTTGGATTTCCTTATGATAATAAAAGGATGAGAAACAGTAGTTCGCTTATTATAATGGATTGATCACTCATCCTAGGAACAAAGCTCTGTTAGCACTATAATTTCATTCAGTATGGGAGGATTTTATTGCTTTTAGTAACCGGGGAAGTGTTTGGGTATAGTGAATCATAGTCTAATCTTCTAGGGTGTAATTTCATTCTAATAGTGCGCACCAGATGGTAGTGTTCTCGAGAAAAGAAAAGTTAGAATCGAGCAGGTAAGTAAAGAATGGAATTAATCAGTACAAGAATACGCCCTCTGGTACACACAAGATAAAGAAGAGAACTCAGCAGTAACAGACCTAAGCCCAGTGGTAAAGTAATGAGTATAGGACCTAAAGCCCAGTAATAGAGTGGCTGGCCTTCTCGTTATGTGGAATGGAACAAGTGCTACTTCTCTTATTTTACTGCTTTTCATAATACAACTAGCGCCATAATTCTTTAAAATTTTACCTTAAATTCGGATCCACCACCAATGCCGATAGGAATCACCCACATTGCTTTACTGACTGCTTCACTACTAGATTTTAACTTCCACTTGACCTGAGACCTTTCCACCGTCTATGGTACCTGAAGCCCCCTCCGGGGTACTCTAACGCTCCTCTGTCTATGGGCTTACTTTACTTGCTTTTAAACCGATACTACTAGCCACAAACCAAAGGCTATAGCTAGGGACTCAAAGAATAGTACTGATGCTTTCCAATATTTAACAAATAGGGAATTACATTGCTGCCAATAAGACTTGAATCGCAGCTTAAAGGGCTAACTCTCCTTGCTCAGTCCGATATCCTATTACTTCAATTACTTATTTCATTGGTATATAATAAAATATGCTCTATTTCATTGAAGTGGTCTCAAAGGGCCAAGTTCTTCTTTGCTATTTGGATTTGTATGTCGGGGCGTACAATTGTTTCCATAGTGATATATGCTGCCAAAGACTGGGGATTTTTCTTTCTTGTGAGGGACTTAGCTTAGGCTCATGATATCTGAGGACTTAGCTTAGGCTCATGATATTCCATCTGCTGTTGTCCCTTCCATGCCTATGTTTTAGTATTAGAATCACCCCTCTTCCTGTCTTTCTTTAGTCAATGCCATAGGTGCACGAGATGATACAGCGTATACAAGGCAGAATCAAACAAGTAAGTCTGGGACGGTGGGTGAACTACAACACCAGCAGTGTCTCTAGGAAAGCAAGGTCGACCAAGTAACTGCAAACCATGTGCCCTGGAACCAACCCTAGAAGCTCTTTATAGAAAGTGATAATGAAAGAACGGGCACGTCATCTTAGCTCATACAGAATAATACCACCAATAAGGAGCATTAGAAGCATTAGAAACATTGGAAAGAAGCTGTGCGACCCTTAACATACTACAGGATCCGGAGTTGCCAGAGGTGAAAGCTTTTTCCCGGCCAAGTAACTACTATATTATATATTATCTTTATTAAGGAAATAGGATTGATAGACTCAGAATGAAACTCAGAGGTCAGCTTGTAGGAAAGGAAGAGACAAACTCACAAATAGGGAATTACAGAATGGAACGCGAGTCGAGGTAGGCAATAAAGAAAAGTCATAAAGAAAAGCCTCATTTTATCAATCCAGAGGGCTTAGAGATTGGCTGTTCATGCATTTCAGTTTATGTGTTGGGTAGTCCTGATCTCATGGATTAGCTAGAGAATGGGAATCATTATGGTAGAAACCTATCAACAGGGATGGGAAGAATTATGGTATCAACCCATCGAGGAGGGGGGGAATCATTCCGTCCGGTATCAACCTATCGAACTGGAGTGGGAATCATGATGGTAGAAAACTCAAGAAGAGGAGTGGGAAGAATGTAGGTATCCATCTATCGAACAGCCAAGACACTACTAATGTGTCGCGGCAGGAGTCCCCGAACAATCAATGAGAAATCATAAAAAAAGCGAAAGAAAACTACCCGTTTTTTGTATCACTTTTTTCTGTACTAGTTAGGAAGGGAAAAAAGAGAAGTTAATTTAGGTTCATTTTCTCTATCTTTATTAAGGAAACAAGAATCAAAGCAGTAAGTCCAAGCCTGATACCGCTGCTGCTAAGACTATAACGGTGTCTACTAAGCCTTAAACCAGTGAGTAGAAGCCTTAAGTCTTGAAAGAAGCCCTCAGAATCAAACAGTGCCTTTACAACTATACAGGACTCAGACAACAACTCCGAGACTTAAGCGAGCAAGGACAAGAACCAAACAGTACCCAATCGGGGGCTGTCCCTAAGTAGTATCGGACTCAAACAAGGGCTAGCAAGAATCGAAACCAGTACAGCAAGAATGGAACCCATACGGATCAGACTGACACTCCTCTCCGCCCCAGAATGTTAAGTGTTACAGGCTACAACTGCTCCCACTAAGACTCAACCAATAGCTACTCAGACTTGAAGTTTAGGGGCGGAATGAAGCTAAGGGCAGTTAGACTGAAAGTGGGGGTACTAAGCCCGATACTGGTGCTACTGATGCTAGGTATTGGCACTAAGAATGCAACCACTGCTACGGAATGGAACGAGTTAGGGCTAGAATTCAACTCGTCAGGGCAAGACTGAAAGCAGTAACTCCAAGTCTGATGCCGGTGCTGGGCAGACTGCAGCTATTGCTATTGATTTCGGACCGGGCGGTCTCTAAGAGGTAGCTGCCAGGCTGATGTTGGGTAATGATAGGCTTGGCAGTGGTAGTGGTAGGCTTAACCCACCGCTTCCAAGACTTAAACAAGGGAGTTACAGACTGATACCACTGCTCGTAAGACTGATCTTTCTCAACTGCTTGGTATCGGACTGAAGCTGGGGGAGTTAAGGTCTCAAACCACTGCAGCTCAGACTTATGTTAGGTACTTAGGGTCTATAACCACTGTTGCCAGGAATGGGGCTGCTAAAACCAAGACTTCACCCGGGGCGCAACAGACTTGAAAGTCCCACCAAGGACTCAGAATGTCCCTAAGCTTGGTCGCTACATGAGTATACGCTTGGTCAGTAGTTTTATGGGAAATTCCCCATCTTTTATCCAGTAAGCTCCTCTAGTTCATTGACGCCTAACATCTTTATGGTAGTTCAGGTCAGACTAAAAAGGACTTAGTATACGCTTGGCTAGTCGTTAAACATAACATAGGTTTCAACACTTGGAGAATGGCCTCGAAAGCAGGGTTAAGAGAATGGCCTGTTCGACTAATGGAATTGAAGAATTGATCTGCGCGTAAAGGAGTTATTAAAGTCAAGCACTACAGAATCCATTGATTCTTTCTTAAGTCCAAGCACAACAGAGTAAAAGTAAAGAGATAGAGATGCAAAACGGAACAAGTCAGCAGCAGTTCGAGAATAAACAGCAGTTAGAGAATCTGAAGCCACAGAAGAAGCGAAGCTGTTCGCAGTGAAGCTGACCTCTGACTTGAACCTTAACCAACAAGCAAAGATTATACTGCTTTGAGTCAGTGAGGAAGACATAGTAAGGAGCCCTGCCCCATATAGTATATAGTAAAAGTGATCAACTATTTCTTTACCAACCCTAAGCCAAAAGTAATCAACTATTTCTTTACCAACCCGAGTTCTCTGTCCTTTTAGTATGCTAGATTTAGTACCCGAGGGGAATGATTTGTTGAAAGTTTAGTTCTGGCCCCTAAAAGTCGTAGTTGAGTTTCATCTGTCTTAGTTGCCCGAGGTAGATGAGAGTCCTGCTCCAGTTCGAGGTCAAAGAATCCATTACTATTATTATTTACCGCAATAAGCATTTCACTACTTATAGCTTCCCTTACTCAAAAGAATATAACTCAGGTTGTAAACTAACTCCCTAAACTGACATAGATGCTTGGCAATTACAATAAGGGCCTATCTTCAGTAGTAGCCTGTATGCTTGGTCATTACAGGACAGGACGGATTCTCTCTCTTCTTGCCAATCAATACTAACCTAACTATGGTGCTTGCCTTATTACTTTCCGACTTTTGAGTTGAATCCAAAGTAGAATTGGCGCTTGAAGCGAAGTAAATAAGTTTAATCACTAGTGGAGTCTTCAAGGGATGTTGAGTCTTGTGATAACCGAGTGGCGAGGTATGATGGAAGCAAGCGGGTAACCTACTGTGCTCCCTCTCGAAACCTACTCTAGTTATAGTACAGCTCTTTTATAAATGAGTCACATTGGATTAGTAACATCTCCAATTAGGCACATCCGATACTAATAAGCAATTTGGAACATTATATACCTGGATGCCCTGCCTTACTTGACTTCCTTAGCTCCTTATACCAATACTAAGCCTTAGCTACTTGACTTAACTTAGCTACATTGCCGATTTGAGTCACAATTGGTCATATGGGGCCCTCTTTTATTGGTAACATCTTCCGGGGTCTCGCCCTTCTTACTTGCTTCGGTATCAAAGCCAGGCTCCGAGTTTGTAGTTCAATTCTATGTCATAGTCAACTCCCTTTCGCTACTCTGCCCTCGTATTGAAGGGAAGAACCGACAACAGGACTTAGAGGAGGACTGACTTTACTACTTGAGAAGATAGGTACCTAGGTTTACTGTTCTTGTTCGAGTGGAATCCGTCTTTGCGCCTAGAGAAAAAAAAAGTGCATTTTAGTAACAATGTTCAATTAGTGGGTGAGTCACATGCCTATTTGTTTAAGAATGAAGCTATTTGTAACTGAGTGGAAGTTTAAGTCACACTTCAACTCGTCTCTTCTTGTCTCCTGTAAGCTCCTCTATAGCATTTTAGCCTACTCACTTTACACCCTTGCTAATACTGAGGCAGATTCTCTCTCTTGCTCCCGTTAGCTCACTTATTTCTTTGCTCCCGTTAGCTCACTTATTTCTTCTAACTCAACAATTGCAACAAACTAAGATGAAAGTAAAACACCCGGTGCTCGTGCTCCTGCCTTTAAGAATAGGGTCTTGGCACCCGACCTCAACTCCCTTAGCATAATGGAAGCTTACCTCTTACCTCTGGCAACAATTCATTTCACCCTGCTGGCAACAGTGAACTTCCTGCTGTGACTCATTTTACTTATCGGGAGATTTTCATCGGTCACTAGCTTGGTCTAACTACGTGTCTTGTCTGCTTGGCTCATCTGTGTTTCTCAATTGTAAAAGAGTTAAGGAAACTCTATTCTCTACCTTCTCTGACTAGACCCCTATTGTATGGCTAGGCTCATTCTGTTGTTTCGGGACACCTCGTCTCAAAGCCTTACTTCCCTTTCCTCACTTTTCATCTAAAACTAGGTTTTATTACTGAACACGTGCGATGGGTTATACTACTTGAGTAGCTTTACCCGGTCTTAAACTAATACTAAGGCAGCTAGTCGAGGAAATGATAGATCTCTATAGGCCAGTGAATTCTTTAATGACCCCCCTTTTATAGCTTCTGTAGTGAGTGACCTGGTATCAGAATTAGGCTCCCGAGCCCATAGAGTTCAAGGTTGATTTATTATATATTATAAGTACCGGAGCTGCTGTTAGTAACGAGTCCTGTTTTCTAGTACTGGCCCGCTTAAGGGAGGATTCTCTTACTTGCATTGCAAGGGAGTTTAACAAATAAATAAGATGAGAAATACCAGTGCTAGATTCTTTCCCAGATATGGCTTCTGCAAAAGCAAGAGAAGCACTCCGTTTCAAGAACGGGATCATAAGCCTTAGAATTGCCAGTTCCAGTAAGATAATATGCTGGATCAGTTGAAAACATCAGAATTTGCCTAAGTAGTAGAACTCGATAAGCCAGTAACTCACCAAAACACAGGTGCTTATGCTTCCTTACCAGCATCTAATCCCTCGCTGACTGCTTTCATTGCACCCGAAGCCGAAGGCATAGAGAGTCAGGAACTCATGAATATATATATTAATGAGCTATGAGCTAGTCCAGTATTCTAGAGTGGAGTTTACTTTCCTCGCAACAAAGCAAGTACTTAATTCCTTTACTCCAAAGCTAACTACTTGATAAAAACCACTCTTTCTTTCCTCTTTACTGAAGGCTACTCTACTTCTGGCTCTTCTCTTATAACTCCCACACCTAGACCTATAAAACTGATACGATAAAGGTAGGCTCTCTTACAACTAATGAATGGTCTAAACGGTCTTATTCGGGTCTAAAGTATCTGTTCGATTCCATTCCTGTTGTTGAAGAGGTCGGGGAAGACTAAGGTTGTGTTTAGGGTAGTTGTTGCATTCTTTATTGCCTTGGCATCAGGAGTTTAGGCTACAAAAGCTAGAATCGGACAGAACAAGTAACCACTAAACAAGCTTAGGTAAAGTAAAAGTAATAATACAGTGAGTTTGCCGGAAGGGATGCAGTTAAGTCCTATTCATTGGGAAGTGGAGCTATGTCTTTACTGTATTCTATAAGATGTGCTCTCGAGTCGAGGGATATGCAATTCTTAACTTCGAGTCTCTTGGGGTGCGAGGCGAGGAAAGGGAGTTCTGATTCAAGTATTGGTTAAGTATAAGTGCTTGTGCGAGCGTAAGTAGCTGCTGTTGTGGTTGTTGAGAAAGCCTTTCCTTTCCGGGTAAGTCGCAGCTGTTGTGCTTTACTCCGTTGTGCTGTACTTTGATCCTACTACCTACCTATGAAGTCAGAATAAAAAGAATCTTAAAGCTACTGATGGAAGGAAATAAAGTATTTGTTGAGCCCGCCTCCATATCTGGATTTACAGCCCAAACTAGTAGCGGAGTGGTCTAGTCCAAGCATTCAATGAAAGTTAAGCTAAGGCGGATGCAGAGGATGAGGATGAGGATGCCAATAAATAGTAAGAAAGAGCTTTATATAAAATGAAAGTCAGAGTAAAACTCCCGAAAGCAGTAGATGAACAATGAAAGTTTTCGGTTACCAACATAGGGAGTTAAGCCTATAATCTTGTATTTTGCTAAGACATTGATTCTTTACAGAGTAGTGAGTAAGTTCAGTGTGAGGGTCGCAGGTGATAGTGGAATACGAGTGAAAGTTATTTAACTCCCTAACGCCCTTGCCGAGTGTAATCGTATTAAGATAAGAAGCCGCTTACTAACGCGTAACTGGCTCACTTACGCTAGAAACAGAACAAGTTGCGCAGAGTAACAAACAGGCAAAGGAAATACTGAATTGACAGTGGATCTTGCTTATTGAGCACAGCGTTACTGCTTTTTTTCTATTCCTTTTACTTGGCTTGAGCGAGTAGTTTTAGTTGCGGCCTGCTCCAGTTCTGTTGTCGACCGACCAAAGAAGATGAAGTTTCGCGTAAGCTTATTGACCCACGTAGCAGATTCCAGGATGAGTTTAGTACTAGCCCCAACACATAATGCGCGGGTGAAGTATAAGGCTTTGAAGCACAAATTAGTATGAGGAGCAGGTCACTTTTCTAAATCCAATATGCATTCTAAGAGCCATAATCCAATATGCATTCTAAGAGCCAGGTGGGTTGGGTTAGTTACCGGATTCCTTCTATCTTACCTGGCGAAGGCTTCTGTTTCTTACCTTGCAGGAGAGACGGACTTTCACCCTTAAAACGAAACTGAGCGAGTAGAGTAGTGATCGGTAACACCTCTGGAACTTCACTCCACTCCAAAGTAATTAATTCAAAGGGAAAGGGTTCGGGGAAGTCAAAAGCAGAGCTCAGATTAAAGCCAGCTGCTGTAGGCGTAATAAAAGTCTTCAGTTAGTGGTTCTGTTGCTGATTCTCTAGTGTGCAAAACTCGAACAGAAATATCATTAACTCGAACGGAACTGTCAACAAATACTGTTATGGCTCATCTACCTCTTGTTCTTTTCTACCTTCCTACGTAGCTTTCCCATTAGTAGTTACTAGTTGGGTTGATAGCTGCACTTCACCTTTTTATTGAGTTGGGCTGGGCGCCATAATCCAGATCAAGGTATACTTCTACTTGCCTGCTTTGCTCTTAAAGTGTGGAGTCAGGCAGTTTAGTCTTCAGTCGAAGTGGAGTAGCTTGTCAAGGCTAAAAAAGAGAGTTTTGTTCGAGCAAAGGTCTCTGGCTGGTAAGGGCCCCGTTCGAGCAAGTCTCGTTTTCGTCTGCAAGTTGACTTTAATCGCGAGTTGAATCGTATTAATTAATCCAAAAGTCCAGAAGAATGAATAGCAAGATCAGAAGCATCAGAATGGACTGTTCTTGTTTCATCTTATACGGATGCCGTTGCGCTAACGACTGAAGCGGCAGAAGCCGTAGCTTGTTGAAGTACAGAAGCCTTTGTTCTCTAAAGAATTGAATGAGGCGAGGGAGAGCCACCCTAAAATAGACATAGACCTACTGAGCGCTTAAGGGAATAATACTGTACCGGCCTTGCCAGGCGTTGACGCACGAACTACGTAAGCGAGCGGATTCATCACTTGCACTCAATTCAGTTATTATAAATAGGTATAGAGCGGTGCACAAATCGCATGTGTCCAAGTATAGAGAGTAGATGAATCTTCAAAGAAGAGAATCCGCAAGCGTGTTAACACAACGGAATAAGAAACATAAGCTGCAGCACATACATATAGAATTGGAAAGTATACTGAGACAACAGAATCACCTCCTTCCATTTCTATTGAAAGTAGTAGCTTGGCGAACTATCACTACCAAACTAGAAAGAACTATTGACCACCTTGCTTGGCAAGCAAAGAATTAGAGCTTAGTTATGATGGCGGAATTGGAGTATAGACCAAAAAGACCAAGCATAACCTAACTAAACTATTGAACTTTGAAAAAAAAAGAGGGGAACTCTGGGGCATGCCTTGGGTGCAGAAGGTTTATACATACTTTAGGAAATGGATTGTATAGGAGGTTATACTTAAGGAGTTGAGCCCCACGTCCTAGGACCAGCACCACTTCTGTATGAAAGGCTTTCTTCCCACTTTTCCGACCTATTGAAAACTAGCGCACAGAAAAGAAGAAGGTGCCGTGGCGACATTAAGTATATCCATCCATTTGTTTACCTAACATAAAGAAATTCCGGACCCGAATTGACTATACATCATTTAATCCAGCATACCTCTTTCTGTATACGAGAGACCATTAGCAGAGAGACAATTCTAACATCCATCATCTTACTGCCTATCACAAGAGGGTGAAGCGAGATACACACACTAGACTACCGAGGACAAAGCCCTGTTATACAAGACTTTGGATGATAAGCTAAAACAATAGAAAGGGGAGTTATTGGCCAATCTTACTAGTTCAAAGGTAGTTAAAGGGTAGGCGGAATCACCATGATTTGTGAGGTAAGTGAGTAATGTGCTTTAGTTGGTGGGGAATAGGTTTAATAAGGTAGACGAGGATCTGCATACATATCGTGCAAACTATGAAATCTACGTTAGCGCTGCCTCTGATTGACATGACAACCACCATCACAAATGTCTGGATAACTGTGGCACATATAGTTTATAAGTAATACTATAGAAGCGGGGACATAGTTAAGCGAGAGGGTCGATGTCACAATAGTAGGGGCGAGCGGAGCGTCATTCATTCCATCTGACTTTTTTGCTTTTTAAAGGTAAGTAAATCTTCAGCAAGATAACGGTCCCTTATGTTATGTAACCAATGCCCAATGTGTGGAGAAAACGGATTGATTGTGTTACAGTAAATCATGTTGTCGTATATCAAAAGTGTTCTCTTTATTCTAGCGGAGCAATTATTCAAGACCAGCTTCTATACTTATTTATTGAGCTTTCCCTTTCCATGAGACCGAGACAGGCTAACTAGGCTAGGACTTACTTGCTTTCAAGAAGAAAAGGAGTTCCCGCCTTATCCGTAAATCTGTAAAGCAGGCAATTATCGTTAAAAGACATTCTCCTTCTTAATAGGTATATGGAGGAAAGCCATGTTCGTTTTTTCCTCTGGTCGGAACATAGGAGCTATACTCCCAGTGTCGGTAACATCTTTGATTCTTTCAATGGTAACTCTTATCTTTCCTCTACTTTCTTTCGAACGCATCAAAAGGACTGATTGATGAGGATTTGGTTGTCTTCGAGTGGAGGAGAAGGTAAATGAATGGAGACGTCCATGGATCTATAGCTGAGGGTTTATGAGGAAACCACCACCGCGAGAAATTATAATAACTACGGTGTACTAGTGGACCAGGTAATAAGTCTCTTTATCATCTTCCTCAAAAGAAATACAAATGGATGTTAATTTATTATTCAATAGATAAGAGGTCTCTCAATGTAGGAAGAGTGGACCTATGCCCTTCGCTTTTCTAGGTTTTATTCCTGTAGTTAAGCCTAAACAGCGGATTCCTTGTATTCAATCTCTTTTGTCTACGAAGGAAGAATAGCTGCTGCCAAGGCGGATCTTCCAATTGCGTCAGTGATGTTCTTTTAGATATTGCTTTTCCTCTGTCTTTTGCGTTGGGGCGATTCTTCCTATGATCTAGATGTCTGTCTTTGGCCAAGGGCAGTGATTTGTGAATATAATCGAGGTTAGAACTCCGAGAATCTAAGGGCTCATACCTGCTGTTCGGGGTTTGCTTGATGGAATAGAGGTTTCATAGGGCTTGCTTTCCCGGGGGGAATTGGAGGAGAAAGAATCAATGAGCTAAGGTTCCTCCTTAACCCTTTCCGGGTACTCTCCCGATGTGATGAGATAAGGTTCCTACTTAACAACCCTTTCCTGGTACTCTCCCGATGCGATGGTAAAGTAGTACCTTTTTTCACTCAGTCAACACATCCCATTAAATTCCAAAACGGAGATGGAGTAGTCAAGAGGAAATTAACTCTTAAGGAAAGAAAGAAGGCTGACTGGACAATCATAGGCCGGCCAAGAGAGACAGAAGTACCTTCAGCGAGCCTTTAGCCTCCCCACCCGTTGCCCTCAAAAGCTTAGATGGGGGAGAGCATAGTAGGCCGATTCTTTTCCTCCTAGAGATATCACGAGGGCGAGAGATTGAAATGGAGATGGACTCGGCGAAGTAAGAACAAAAACTTCCATCGAACAGGCGGAAGCAACTAGACTCAGCCCGCCCAGAGAAAGCGGCAGGGACCAATCCAACTTGTTTTGTCCAATCAGTCCAGGGAAAAAACCATGTAAGCAAAGCAAACGCATCACAGGCGAGACTGAGAACTACTTGTGAAATAAACAGCTAAGTGAAATCTGTTGAAGCGCGGCAAGCAAAGCCATGCTACATTGCGATTGAACTCATCCAGAAGAACTAGTAGGGTGGGTCATTAGGTAGCCATTGGTGATAGCTCCAGAGGGCAATTGTCAGGTCCTCTGATAATAAGCTAATAAGATATTATCATATTTTCCGATGGGAGATTGTGAAAAAGTATCGGCATTCTCTTCCTTTCAAAGGGCACTATTCTCCCTTCTAGCCTTTGAAAGCTGTCTAACTTGAATGAAATGATTGCAGAGATATAGTATACTAGGTATAAGAGGTATAAGAGGTATAAGAGGTTTAATAAAGTTACTCGAATTAAGGAAAAGCACTCTGGAACTTCTATTGTTGCTTCACTTCATCTGCGAATGGATAGTATTAGTGATTCAGAGTATAAGACCACTTCTTATAAGTTGGTGTGGTCCAACCCCTTTCTTTGGTTTTCTTGCTGAACACATAGGTTATTCTCTTACTCAATCTTCCTCCTTTTCCCAAGCTTCGCGAATGCATAACATACGCCTTCTAGAGTCTATTTCA
Source organism: Musa schizocarpa (assembly GCA_900464855.2). Lineage (NCBI taxonomy): Eukaryota > Viridiplantae > Streptophyta > Magnoliopsida > Zingiberales > Musaceae > Musa > Musa schizocarpa. The sequence continues at coordinate 16,921 of LR890027.1, forward strand.
ACCATGTTGGCTTTAACAGTACCCACCCCCAGTGATTTTAAGGGTAACTTGAACCCTCAATTCTGATATTCCTTAACTTAGAAAACTCAATTAAGAAATGATTACTTTGGAGAAAGAGCACATGGTGGGTGAGAAAGACAAAAACAGGACGTTGCTTGGCGAGTGGAATCCTTCTTTGTTGATGATAAATATCTGTAAACTACTCCTGTTAGCGCCGTAGGGTAGTCAAAAACTCTGACTTCTGCACCTGCTCCCGCTGATGATATTATGTCTTCTGCTCGAACGTAACTACAAGGTTAAGTTGCTGGTTCCGTTCCATTGATTGTTGAATGGAATTGAGATAAGTCACACCCGGCTTAGAATCGATACCTCACACCCGCTATAGAACTAAAAAGGGCTGTTTTTGTCTACGTTGCTTGCACTTATTAACATTCGTCTGCTTGCCTCTTCAACTTTACCTGACAATTATGAAGTGGTCAAACACAAATACGGATCTTTCCAGCACTGAGGAAAACGGTGAAGCTAATTGAACTGATGGTGATCCACCTGTTGCTGCTGGTGATCCACCTGTTGCCAGAGTAAAGGAAAGCAGGAAACCCTTTAATTTCATCTTTCTTATCGAGCGCAGAAGAAGCTTAAGAAGGAATGGATTATAACCCTAACCCCTATAGCAAATGCTAATACAGAGCTTCGAACCCTATAGCAAATGCGTTGACCCAGGCCAGGGTTAAACTTAGAGAAATCCGTAATTCTGCAGTTCCGTCTTTACCGTCTGTTGGTAACTACACTTCTTGCCTTTACTGATTATTGGCATCTTAACCCCGACCCAACAAAAAGAAACACAAACCTTTGTCTATCGAATCGGTCCGCTACCTACATTCCAGGAAATTGTTTAAATACGAGCTAATGAAGAAACCCGTGATCCCGTAGAAAGACATCACCGATCCATTGTTTGTGGAAAAAAAGGATTTGCTGAGATAGAAAGAAATATGGATATTAAATTCCTACCAAGGAGAACAGGAACCACTAAGAATCCTAGTTAAACTTCAAAAAAGGATACAGGGGCCCCCACTCGTTTTCAAGACCCCGGTAGAAATAAGTTATATCCATATATATGCTCTGATTGCCAATGAATACAATACTAGATCCAGTTGCATTCGATTGGAATTGAGCGCCCAAGTTTGACTTTCCCTTTTTATTGACCCCGTAATCAACTAGCACTATGTGAAACATTAGGAGTAGTTGGTTAGATACATTGACACACTTTCCATTTTCAATATGAACTAATCCTTTTTTAACCCCACATATACATGCATTATGACGAATAAATGCCGATATGGTTTATTTATGTATGGGAAACCGTTATTGAAAGAATTGATACTTGAAGTAAGGAGTAAGTGGAGGAAGGAAGGAGGAACAAGATCTTAAGCTGGAAGGAAAGTAGAAAGTGTATTGTTAGGGGAAGAATCAGTGGCATCAGCGTAAAGAGTTATAAATGAATGATTTGACAAGGCACTCGAAAGATGGCCTGGAAAGCTGGGTGAAGGAAAGCAACTGGTGGATCAGCAACATAAATTTTTTTTGGTATAGAATCGACAGGGTAATATGGAAGAAGAGGTCAATTTGCCGAAACCAGCAATGGAACTATCAAGCTCTGTTCTCAAGTAAAAGTTATGGTGTTGAGGAAGAAAGATATGAATACTGATAAGGTGGGGTGAGCCAAAAGACTAAGTGCTAAGGTGTCAGTTCCATTATCAGCAGCAAGCGGATCTGCTAGTGAAGTTGAGTTCGGGTGCTTGTGTTGCGTAAGAGTCTTTCCATTCTGACTTGCTAGTTTACGAACAGCATCTTTGATCTTTGGAGCCTCCTGTTACATAGTTGTTCTATACAACCCTAAGTTCTTAAGAGGAAAGTTTTGTTCGAGCGGATCTTATGCTTAAGCGTAAAGCAAGTTAAAGATCCAATTCCTTATTAGTTGTGGGCAAAAAGAGGATTCCCTATTTGATTAGTTTACCCTGGCTTAAAATACTCTTAGGGCCAATTTGATAGCTTTAACCGAGAAGTCTCAAGAAGCAGTGCCCATGGAATAAACATAATATTAATCGGCAATGGAAATGATGTATTAGGATATATTACTTACTTTACTCTCAGCTCAGGTCAATGTTAAGAAGGCCCAGCCGCAAAGGTCTATGTCAAAAAGTCAAAGGAACAGGGCAATGTCTAGCGGGGAGTACATATTAGGAACAGGTCTTTGCCTCGCAGGGGAGAAACGTATTAGGGAGTTCGAAAGCAAAGATTTAGATCAATAAGGAAATAAGGGTCTATTCTATTATAAATCTATTCCATTATAAATAAATTGTAATCATAGTAAAGAGATATTCTTTTCCAGGTTGGCTCTCTGCAAGTTCAATGACTGGTTTACTTGGCGCACTATAATAAACAATGAAGTCTTAGGTTACTGATAGAGAGACTCCGCAATCTTCTGTTGATAGAGAGACTCTGCAATCTTCCTATATGTGCTCGATAAGAAATGATGGTATTGACTCGCCACAAGAAAGATTCCATTCGTAAAGCTCATAACATTTACCTAACCCTGCAACAAGAAAGGGAATCCGCTATTAAGTAAAGTAGAAAGTCAGCTAAAAGCGAAGTCCAAGAGAGAGATGCTGCAGAAGTAGAGTTAGCCGGCGCACTGTGCTAAAGTAAGCTTATGAATTACCAGTTTAAGTTTCATCGTAGTATAAGTAAGCCGAATCACCTCTTGTTTCATTAGTCAAAGCAGGATCTGGAAATGATGTATCTGTTCGACTGGAATCTACATCTGTGTTGGCGCCGAGCTCATCAGCTGGAGAGTAAGATCATAAAGAATGCTTAGTAAGGCGGTATACCCGGCACAATTCAATCACAGTGTCTTGTTCGGGTCGATAACACCTCTTTCTTCTCTTGTTGGTAACGTCACCTCTTGTCCCGCTGCTTCTCCTTGTTCAACGGATTGTACTGCAGGAGCAAATAGGAATTCCATCAGTGTTTAACCTTTTGAATGCGAAGGTGCAAGTTCAATTAGAAGCATCTATGCAATTAGAAGCATCTAGATAAGAGCAATGGTTAGTCTAGATTTGATAGTAACAAGAGAGTACACTCGGAAAGGGAAGTTTCATTCAGGGAATACTAAGGTTGTGCGCTAGGGAGTTTATTGAGTTTTTGATAGAATGTGGTAATTCCTGGAATCGGAGTATTAAGTGTAACGGTTCAATGAAAAAGGGTAACTCGACTTAGAGCTGGTTCCATTACTCTTCCTAAAATTGAAATAGGCGCATACGCATCCCGAACATGATTTGTGGAATCGAAAACCTTAATAGAAGTTAGCAACTGTCAACGGATCCTTCTCTGGCTTCCGCGCTGAGCCAGTACTATTGGATTTCCCAGAACGATTTCCTCGCCCAGCCTCTGCTCCCGCTTATGATCTTGTCGACTAGGATTGCATTCTATATTCCCCTCAAACAGAAAGAGAGAAATTAGGCAATTCGAACATAGATGATTCTCTTATTACTGGGATTCCATACTAGGGCCATACCTCTTATTCTCTCTCTCGGGTCCACTTAACTCCAACTTTACTTTATGAATAGCCGGTTTTAGAACTCAACTTCTAAGGCTTGCTCCCTTGCTTCCTTACAGCTTGAGCAACTAAGTAGTCCTGTTTGTTTGTTTTCGGGAACTTAACCTTCAATCGACCAAGATGGATCAAAGGGCATAGCGGGAAAGCTGTTCAAGAGCCGATCGATCAGAGAAATAGAGTGAAGGAGGCGCTAGTAGTGTTTCAACCAGGCTAGGGCTGTCAAGCTAAATAGGATGATAAAAGCAAGATTGCGCTTCTAGCAGTAATTGTATGTCCTACTTTTATGTCTTGTATCCTTGCTGTGAGTAACAACAATGTTAACCAACTCTTCAAATCGTGTTTATATATCGATATCGACATTAGATATGGAATTTATTGTTGTTCGTTAGAATCTATTACTTTTGGTTGTTTTATCCGACGCTTTCTTTTGACTCGTAACGGTTGCTATGTTAGCTTAGTATACATCTTTTGACTCGTAACGGTTGCTATGTTAGCTTAGGATGTCAAGGTATCAATATTCATGAGAAGCCCATGTTGTGGACCAAGTTAAGATCGACCAAGTTTAGTGATGAATGAATGAATCCATGAGTGAGAAATGCATGTATTAAGCATATTTTCATCGATCTAGTTGTGAGCCCGAGATAGACGCCCTGCCCTCTGGGTGGGTCATTTTCACGGTAGAAAGAAGGTGGTCCCCGGATCGAGAGAGAGATCGAGCTGGCTCATAATATCAATACAAATAAACGAACTAGAATCCATTCGAGTAGTGGAATACAAATAACCGAACTAGAATCCATTCGAGTAGTGGAATAGGCCTCGTTCGAGAAGTTCAATCCTTTTTAAAATATGTTCCTCTTTGCTTAGTCTCGCCAAGTAGGCGATTCCCCCCGTCGGGATAGAAACGATAGGCACGAAATGTAGAATTGCACACCACGTTCTAAGCGCAAAAACCTCTTTTCTCCCCCTGTAATAGTGTTCGCTCAGGTAGAACTCTTTCTCTCGGTTCCTTTATTTCCGTAGTGAAGGGTGTGGTGTGTGTGAAAAGGAGAGAATCCTGCCGGGGAAGTAAATCTGGAAGATTGCCCTCACCACTGAAGTTATCATAGAAGGAGAAGCTGTGAGCTAAGAACTAGAAGTAAGCATTCGATTCAGTTATCATAGAAGGAGAAGCTGTGAGCTAAGAACTAGAAGTAAGCATTCGAATCGTAGGCCTTCTTAGCAGGACAGGACGGGCTCATTCTCTACTCTTTCCCATTTCGACCTCGAGACGGCTTTCAAACTCTAAGCTGCTGCGTTGCTAGTTGAACACGTGCTTCCGCTTCGACTATCTCTGGACTTCCACAATCTAGTACTAGGGGGTAAGTCGGGCCATCTCGTGTTCTTTATACTCCAATTGGTTAAATCGGGACATCGACACCGTGCTTTACACCTTCTTTTTTGCTTGTTAATGTTTAGATCGAAGCTTGTTCATCTTGTGATCGAAGCCTCTTCGTCTTTCGATCGCATGGGCATTACGAAGTCACCCATGTTGTAAGTAATCTTTCCGGGCCCTGCATCTCTCCATTCTTATAAAATGCCTCATTTAAGAAGGATGAGAAGTCGGACTCATAAAGGAAAGGATGAGAAGTCGGACTCATAAAGGAGGATCCCCATATTACTTCTTTCGCTTCTTTGCTGCCTCTTCGCCACCTACTTAAATTTGAAACGGTTGAATCAGGGCTTAACTACAGGAGGGCATGGTAAGGCTTAACTACAGGAGGGCAGTCGAAGGCTCAGTATGCAAGAGATTCTGTTTCACCGCTCTCAGAAGCGGGAGATTTCAAGTAAAGCGGATTCAGCCTCGAGACGAAATGCCATATATCACACTCCGAACTAACCCCATTGGATTGAGATCCGGGCTTACCAACTCTTTCTTTCCTTATAAATTAAGACTAAATATTCATTGGCTTCTCCTCTCCTAAAAAAAGGAATTACTATTGTACCTAGAGACCCGCTTCGTTGCTAACTACTGACCTATGCGTAACCATCTTTTCTCCTATGCTTGACAGCCCCCTAAGCCTTGGACCAAAGGCGGTGTACTAACCCGGAAGAACAATCTGATTCATTTGGATATTTTACTATACCCTAGGTAGTCCTATACATATAAAGTTGGTCTTAGTGGTTTCACAAAGCAGCAGGTGAGGAATATAGTTAGCGTTTAAGCGCGATGTACTTCATAGGATTAAGAAGCCGGCAGTGCTGTCATTGTATCAAGGAGCCCACGTAGCGGTTAAGCAAGTTTCTTTCTTTGTGGAGTAGAGATTCGTATAGTATATTTGCGTTCTTGTTAAGTCGACGAAAGCAACAGAATAAGATAGAGCCGGATCTCAACCAGAAGAATTGGAATAACAAGAATCAGCAGCAGCTCCCGAAGACAGAGGACCGGACGGTTGGGTTTACAGTTAAGTCGGTTCCAGTGAGGGTTGGTAACTACACTTCTTGTCTTTCCGTTCGAGGTGGGGAGTAGAGAGAATCTGTGGTAACAAAAAAGTCAGCAACAAGTGGTTTGCCAGATAGAGTTCAAAGAGTTGGGTCAATTCCTTCTTCAGCTTACGGAGTTCTCCTATAGTATAGATATATTATCTGGGTAATCAGGGTAAAGGTGATTCTCGTAGGAGCAGGGGAACTCTCTACTTATGTCTGTATTTCCAGGTACAGGTATCGATTTCTTTCAAGATACAACATCTTCTGATTCAGCACCTTATCCCGCCGATTCTCCCTTTATCTCTGGTCGACTTGAATAACCAATATCTGCTTCCTTTCGCACCCTTGTTAAGAATCTAATTTAGAACTCTGATTACCACTGTTTCTATAAAAAAGACTCTTATAGTTCCGTCATACGGAATTGTAGAGTTGTGCGTGGGCCTAGAACATAACTGGAATTGGAAGACCCGACAACACAATGGGCACCCTCCATCGAGACTGTTTTATTTCTTTCCCGACCTTAAGCTGTATGTGGTCCAAGCACAACACTTTTTCTTAACCTGAACTGAACTGTTTGCTTCACTTGCAACATTTAATCTATCGAACTCAACTCCATTCTGTGGACTACACCTCGCATCAAAGCCAGATCCAGCTCCTTATTCTTATGGAATAACAATACTTTCTTTAGCAACTGATCCTGCTCGAGATCTATCTTATACTCAGGAACTTTCACTGTCAACTGAAACAACTCCAACTCAAGTTCCTTATTCTAATCTTTCTTCATATGAAACAAACAAGTACGTATAATTTTGTACATTATAGTGAAGGCACTACTGGGTGAAGGCACTACCACTACTGGGCGAGATATACAAATTATCTCTACTCGCGCCACTTCTATAAACTACACTTGAGACTTCCGCGCTGAACCTTAATCCGATGAAACAAGAACCGGAACTGTCCGAGCTACTGACTTGCGTATGCGAGGTGGATTCTTTTATTTAGCCGTGGCTTCTTCTTATACTGATCTTTGAACAGCGGCTTCGGGTAACTCCACTTAGCGCAGATCCATCCTATGATTAAGATTACAACACTTCTCCAGCACACCCACCACTTTGATCTTATTTGCCTGTAGCGAGTATAGGGGTTTGAGACTCTGATTACTCTTATAATTACCGAGTTCTATACTTTACTCCCTTAGCTTCTTCTTATACTGTTCCTTGACTTGAGACAGCAGCAGACCCAGCTTTAGCCTCAGATCCAGCTACGAATGTAAGGCTCTTAAAAAGGGTTCAAGTTGGTGTTGCGGTAAAAGGAATCATAAGTATTTTACAAAAAACATAGAATAGCTAACAGGTGTTGACGACAGAATGCTTCGGTGGCTTTAGCTAATACAACGAAAGCAAGTAGGGATTACGCCAGCAAGTGCACCTCAGAGGGAGCGGAATCAGCTTCAGAGTGCGTCGGGGATGATAGGCTTATCGTGGATTATAGAGTATGCGAGTGCCCGTGGTATTATATAGTGCTTAATCTTACGGGATAAAGAGGCAAGGCCCAGCCCAGAGTTACTACTCGGCAAAGATACTATCGAATCAAATGGGGAAATCGGCTATCGTTTCTTCTTTATCTAGTATAAAAACAACACTTGACTTTATGTTTTGGTTGGGATGGGAAAAAGCAGCGAAAGAGAAGCAAGGGTATACTAGCTCCCGAGGCTTACTATATTCCCAATCGAGCGAGAGGTGAAGGAGCCGTTACGTTAGATGAGGTCTCCCACTCTCACAACGCGGGAGAAGGCCAAGCTACTTTACTATAGTGTCAGATAGTTCTTTTTTCTTTCATAGAGTCCTCTAGAAATGAGTGAAAAAGCTACAGCTTGCCCGAGCCGAGTCCGTGCTCTTTCAGTAGTCTTGTTCCATATCACCTTTCTGCCTTCCTTCCCTTCGATCTTATGTGATGTTAGTTCACAACGCGGGAGGGAGTAACAGGGTCCTCCTTATAAGGCGGATCTAATTGGCTTAATTGTAGCATTGCGTGGGGGCTGGCTATCTCTTATTCTTCTAGTTGGCAGTTTACAGACCAATCTAAGGATCCTATAATAGGCGAAGCAAACCCTCCTTTATTATTCTATCTCGTGCTCTCTATCCATTGGGTCTTTTCATCATAGCTATAGAGGGAAGGCGAAGGCAGGCATCATCATAGATCGGAGAAAGTGGATCCAGTGCAACCTTTATGCCCTTTATTAACAAATAGTCTCTCCCTTTACTGAATCCCCAGTGCTTTGTTTGTCAATCCCTTTCTTGCCCCAACACAGGGTAGAGATAAGCCCATTTTCCCTTCTTTTCTTTCCGCGGGGTGCATTCCCTTATGGCCGCGAAAGATTGGATTCTCTTAGCGCGCTGTACATTATGTCTATAATATTATAGGGAATTATGGTTTCTTTCCATCTATAGAGCTGACTCTCCTCCTTTCTGTCTTTCCATCCATAGAGCTGACTCTCCTCCTTTCTGTCTTTCATCCAACTATCTAAACATGGAAGCGGTTAGTAATAATGCGCGTATCCTTTGAGAGAAGCGACTCCTGCATGGCTAGCTTGCCCGATGGATAACTCAGAAGCACGAAGGGTATGCTTATGTAGTTAGCTATTACCCTAATCCCTTACCAACCCAAGGCAATCAGGCTTACTTAATAGCATAGAGGAACAGAGGACAAAGCCAATTCGAGGACCCCTCCTCTCCTTACAATCCAACTTGATAGAAAGGGTTTAGGTTAATGATATCCTGGGAAGGCAGATTCGATCAAGGGAGAAAGCGGTGACAGGGCCTTGTGTAATGGCAAAGGGATGACAGTCGTAGGGATAAGATGCCTCGTTTGCCGTTCTATGCGCTAATTAAAGGGTCAAGTCCATTCCATTCCCTTTATTCAAAAGGATAGAAGGATAGGTTGAACTCGTCGAGGTAGAAGCCGTGTAGACCTTAGCGCATTTGCTCAAGATCTTATTGCTGAATTGCAGCCCCCACCACATAAAAGAAAGTAAAAGATCCAATCGCCGCTCCTTTATTGCTTAGTTCGCCGGTAACATCTCTTAGTGGTACTGCTCTAGCTTGGAGTTTTCCCAAGAGGCGTTACCCACAGGGCAATGGGGTCTATCTAGTGATTCGCCTTGGGCATTCCCCCGACCAATACTCTATTATTCTATTATATAGAAGAACACTCTTCTCTTTCTTAGATCCCTTCGTCTCAATTCGATAACGAAGTAAGCTCCTATGAAGCAAGAAGCCAAGCCGGAATAAGCCCTTTCTTTTTGACTCCTCTCCCTTTCTTTAGTTGAGCCCTATGGTTTCATGAGGGGAACATCAATGCGAGCATGTTGTCGCACCCCCTAAACTCTTAAGACAGGGCCTTGACATCATCTGAGCTCGGGTTTTCCTTGTTCTAACTAAATTGGTAAGCTTTGTCCCTAGTGAAATCCTATTGTTGAGCGCTATAGCCTTAAACCTCGTGCTTAAGGGTCTTTATAGATAGCTATAAGGGATGTCAAGACAGCGAAAGAAGCTTAGCTATTACAATTATAGGGACGTGGAAGATCAATCCTAGAATTAGATGAAAGAAAGCTTACCCATGAGAATGAGTATTTTGATTACCTTACTTGGCTGATATAGAAAAATAGAGTTGGATCCATTGATAACCGTAGGGGGAGAGAAAGTGTAAGTTAACCTTCTTCCATCAAAAAAACAAACCCGATGTATTGAGCCTGATCAACGCCGGAGTGAGATAGGCTTGGTAAATAATAGGAGAGAAAATCCATTGATCAGCACGAGACTAAGTATGAATAGAAAGGGAAGAAGATCTATAAAGGGGATAATCCATTCAGCACGGGGCTGGATCTAACTATCTTTACTTATAGAACATCAGAGAGGGCGGGCGTTCTCGTCAATTCTAGCGACTATGGCACCTGCATGATCAAAGCGCATTACATTAGGCGCTATACTCACCTCAAACCGATCAATATGCCCTGAATCGAAGGAGGAAGGCCAACACAAAGGCAGTATTATCCTATTCCACCCTTCGTTGATCGCTTCTATGGGGCTGATTCGTCAAGCTGGGCCCTCCGGAATCCTTCTTTCCTTATAAAGCAAAGGGAGCAAAAGGCAGAAAGCAAAGACTCACTTGACTATTCTTGTCTATCCGTTACTTGGCCGCATTGCTTGGCTCGCTTAGCAGCACGACGCTTGTTTTGCTCTCCCACCTTATCTTATGTCGCAGCAACCAGCTACCTCTTGCAACCTTCCACCATCTGTTGATTCATTCCTCCTAAGAACAAAATGTCCCTTTACTAGTGTGGCTAAGCCAAGCTCACTAGGCAGATCGTACGCCCTGGTGTATATCCCGGAGTACTCCTATAGCCGATCTGTCACCGGAGGGTTAGTAATTAATCAATCAATAGGGAGGGGTTAAAAAGGCAAAGGAGGAAAGAAGCCAGCTCGAGCCTTTCACGTTCACTGTCAAAGGAAGGGGCAAAAGACAGACAAAAAGACTAATACTGATGTTCATTTCAAAGACTATGACTTCATTTCATCTATGAGATTAGTATGCCTACTCCGTGCTAAGGTATATGGTAAGGAAAGCATATAATTGGCAAGACAACATCCTTCTCCTACACACTGGGATGTCCTGTCCAGTGCGGTGCTAAACCGTGCCCATATGCTAGTTTCAACCAATCTTCTCGCTTCATTTCAGGAAGTATAGCTAAAGTCAGTAAGAAGTACGAACAAGCAAAGCAGTCAGTCAGGTTATACTCTCCTTTTCTTAGAGGATAGAGATCTTAATACATATATTTATTAATTGTAATGAATTTCCAATATAGTGGTTGACTAAACTGAATCGAATGGAGCTATCCAACGACTATGGATTTTCAAGTAAGCAAAGAATTCATATAGTTCCCACGAACACAGGACTCTCCCCCTAACTCCTATTAGAACTACCTTATATATCATTCTGACTATCCTCCCACCCGCTTGGTCTGTAACTCATATATCTTTAACTCTCCCTTTCCCGTCTATAAGTCTTTTACCCCTGTGGTATAGGCATAATATGAATTCTCAGCAATTTCGAAGTGATGACATAATGGTATTAGCTCTCAGCACCAAATGAGTACTTTTCTTGTTCATTTCTCACTAATCTATGTCTTGGGAAAACCGGAATTGGATCTGAGAGGGACAGTTTGGAATTGCACTCAGCAGTACACGCCTTATCTCCCTCCCCAAGAGACAAGCCTTATTGCCTCGCCCACAAGTCCCCGACTCCTTTAGCTCACCCTGCCACTCCAAACTAGAGGTTAGGCTTCCACTCTTATACACTATATCAATTAACATAAATACTTTCGGGCATCCCTGCTCGTTCGTTTGACTCTTCCCTTCCTTACTCGCATTCCCAAACAACTCTATATTAGACTAAACCCCTGGACAGGTAATCAAACACGGACTCGCAAGACATAGCTCTCACAACCAGAATGGAACCGCAGCTACAAAGGATGAAGCCGCTACTGATAGGAGTCAAATACATAATGGAGAATCAGGGAAAGCAGTAGAATACTCTAGAGAAAACATAAGCAATAATGAAAGTAAGGGAACTTAGAGTGAAAGGGGAGAGAGACAGCCTTGTTCTCCTCAGGCAAGAAAGAAAGGAAGGGCCAAGTAACCCTTTTCTCTTTTGAATTCTATTCCTCAATAGTTACCTGTCTTGTTCCGAGATACCGCTCCAACAGATGGATTTATAGTATTAGGCTTTCAAACCAGCATTTAGTATAGTCCTTTCCTAGAGACTGAACCAATAGTTAACAATATCAGTTAAGGAAGCAAGGCGGTGGAATCTTTAGTTCTTGTCGGATACTTTACTTCGAGTAGAAAGAATGAAATGGAATATAGTGTATAGAAAGGATAGGGTCATATTCCTAGTCTTAAGTTCGAGAGGAAGCTAAGCTAGAACACCTTCTTATGAGTCCTTTCCTGGAGACAACACAAAAGCATTCGATTCGGCTTCTTTTCTGGATATGTCACTTGATACTAGACCTCGGACAGAAAAAACATTTCATTGCAAACCGACACTCGAACGGAGCCTTTCCACTGTTGTTGATGTAGACTTTCCTTCCTCACCGTCACCCGGAATAATCCATTTTGTGAATGCCCGGCACGGGAAGAATCTCCTTATTTAATGCCAAAGTCGAAAGTAAGAGCAGCTAGACGTTCGTTCATAAAGTGGAGTTCCAGAAGTGATTGTTTCACTGACATTAGATAGAATCCAAAAGTAACCAAATAAGATGGGTGAACCATCATCAAGAGAACTTGCATCTGTACTGCCTGAAGTCCGTTCTGTTCGCCCGAGAGTGAGATGTGAGTAAGCTGTTTGCCCAGTTCCACTTTTATCTGATCCTATTAAGAAGAAGAGAGATCATCAGCTGGAGAAGGCATAAGAAAGATCTTAAGCTGTTGAAAAGTAAGCATAAGAATTGACAGTGATAAAGTAATCTGAAGAATTGACAATTAATAAAGTAAGCATCAGCAGTATAGGTTGGAAAAAGATAAGGGAATAGAGACCCCCATATATAGAAAGAAAAGTCATGGGAGATAGGTTATGAAATTCTGTGTCGCTTTACAAGGCGATCGAAAGGAAATATGATATTGGGTAGAAAAAGACAGGACTTGCATCTTCGGCTGACTCATTGCTTGTTTAATGTTAGTTCGCCTAAGCTAGTTTACTAGTTAATGTCTTCCATCAGCGTTAGGAGTCGAGTTATCGGAGATCCAATCTTATCTGGGCTTACGGGAGTTCGAAGCATCAGCAAAGATGTTATTAGGAACAAACAGTGAATAAGCACATATTCTGGGCAACAAATGCATTTCCAACTATGCCTTTTTGGTCTTCAATGAAAGTTGGTGTTACCGCTCCATGGAGAGATGAGCATTCCGCTTATTAATAAGAAGAAGATTCCACTAGCACCGAACCTCTCTCTACTGATTGACACCTCGCTTCTAAGCCCTCTTCTTAATAAAGATAATAAGGAGCTTATCTTTCCTCACCTTATCCTTTTGCCTCTAAAGACTAAGATTCTATAATTACAAATTATATAGATACTCAACTTAAACTAACAACAAATAATTCTTAAACATATAAGGGGCTTTTTAGGGCATCAAAGCCCGTAATCTCTTCTGAGCCTGATCCCCCACAGGGACTTGTTTCTGGCTTAGAGTCAAGTGAAACAGGAAAGAACCAGCTCCTCCTTCTTCTGGAACTGGCTATTCTGTAGCTTACTCACCGGATCCTGATCTTACTCAATCTTCTAACCCAGAACTAGACTTTCATTGCACAGCTGAAGACTTTTTTTAATGCTTCTGAAACTAGATCTTATCTTAGAAAAGAAGGGTGGGTGTCAAGGCCTTAGATGAGAGAAATAGGGATAACAGCCTTAAAAACTATAAATAGAGTCCAAGCCGAATTGTCCTTCCCGAGCCAAGAGTTGTGAGTCGGTTCCAGTGATAAAGTAAGGTTAAGCTGTATAAGTAAGAGAATAAACAGGAAGAGTCGACAAGATCAGAAAGCCGGGCCGAGTCAAGCAGTAAAACTAATATTTCATTTGAATCTTTGAAGTCAGAGCTAACACGAATTCTATTTGCAGGGATGGAAATGGATTGATACCTTACTTGCGCCCTAGTGCTTGTTTGAATTTGATCTCTCTTCGGGCATATAAATAAATAGATTAGCAACACTTCCGAACTCCTACAATGCGTTCCCTTTATTGTTTATACTATACTATACAAAAGGAGCAATACGCTTTCCTTGATTGATAAGGCTTCTCTGTTGCTTGGGCATTCTCCTCGACTTATGTATACGATGAAACTTGCGATTAAAGTGCACTTGAAGTTATGATGAAACTGTCGACTTTAATAACCGATAACACAAGAAGCACAAGGGGTTTAGCCCAAGAATATGCACCCCATAAGTAAGTGGAGAAGCTAACTTCCTTTCTACAACACCACCTAGGGCAGCTGCGCCAACTACGGATACTGATCCTTCAAACCCAACAGCATTAGCTTCAACATCATAACTGCACTTTAGAACGGAACAAGTGCTTTCTTCGTAGTCATCGGCTCACGGGAGTTCTTCAATTCCATTCAAACAAGCAAGTTAACTATAAGTTGTGCTACAGCGGGACAATAAGTTTACCTTTCTTATGGCCCAACTCCATAAGCGGTGGGGTAAAAGTAGTAAATGTCCAAGCATCAAAGTTAAGGCAGTTAAGGTGCTATCGTATAAAGAGAAGCGCTTATAAAGTCTAGGTTCGGTGATTGGGTTGACAGGAAAGTAGTATAGATAAGATTAAGTTTCCACCTAAAGATTAAGTTTAAACTAAAGATGCAGGTCAAGAAGAGGGGAAAGTATAGTTAGACAACAGAATCCGCTGTGAGATCCGTTATGAGTCTGTAACAGGAGAGGAGTGAGCTGAGCGGGGGAAGTAAAGTCAAGGTAAAGAAGGCAAGAAGTGATAGTTACTAAGTGACAGAGGTCGACCACAACTCTCACTTGAGGAAAACGTACTCCAAGCAAAGTAAAAGGAATAGCTGCCGTTGCAAATGCCCCTGTAGGATTAGTCTCGAGGTGCCTATACAAGTGATTAATCCAAATAAGCAGGTAGAGCAGAGAGAAAAACCAAGGTAGGTCTTTAGAAAGTCAAGGTGCGTTCGGGGAAGTAAAGATAAAAGCAGAGATGGAGGGCTACCAAATACGGAGCTTCTTTCTCGGTCACTTTATACACTTAACCGCTACGTGGGCACTCGTTCTCCAAGAGATGATCTTATATACGAAACTCGAAACACCACTTACCACTTGAAGAGTCAAACAGGACCAGGAAGTGAAGAAAAGAATATGGATTGATGCTGACCACTTATATTGATGATTACCACTTATAATAGATACGAGATCCACTTGTTATCTTGTCCCTGGCACTGCTACTGTTACTTTGCCTCTATTCTCCTCCTGTTAGCGCGGAGAAAACTCCTCGGCTCTTCTTCACCGCAAAGCCTATGATATTAATTCTTCTTAATATGATGAAACTCTCCTTCCTTTCAGAAGCACCCAAAGAAACATGACTTGGAGCTATAGCACTGCCACAATAACCTCTTTCCTCTCCACTTTACCTTGCTTCCGATTCTTCTTTAGAATCACCTACTTCCACTTCTACTTTAACACTCGACACTGATGGAATTCCTGCAAGCTATAGATGGAATGCAAAGAAACTAGTATTTAACCGAACAAGCATTAACCGTAAAAAAGGTTGGGCATTACGTTAGAGCTTTAGAATTAATTGAATCTTGAGAGCACAGAGCTACGTTAGCGAATTCTTTGACTTACTCCACCCGGTAACTATACCCGCCCTAGCACCCGCTCCCTACGATACAAAGTCGCCTTACCACTCGTATTCAGTGCGCTTCAGCTTCATAAGACGTAAGGAAAATCAATCTTTCACATAAGATTTTGAGTGGAGGGCTTCATCCACAAATACTTTAGGCTTTCAGCACCTTGCCCCGAGTCAATCTTTTATGGAGCCTTTCCTTTATACAGATGAAACTCGGAATGAAACAAGAACAGAAACGCGGAGCTCCATCCAATCCAGCGCCAAAGAATTCATGCTTTTACCACTCCCCAGAGACGAGGCATAGCCCTTTTGCTTTTAGCGTTGTTGAACCCCTGTTCCACTAATAAAATGTAGAATTACCTCTTTGCCCAGAAACCTTTACTTTTTAATTGAATGTAAGTGCTCTCCTATAATAGATGTGAGTAACAATAAAGCTCTTTCCTTCCCCGAACAATACTTGAAGACGATGAAACAGGAACTGGTCGCGCGATACTAAGTGGTCCAACCCCAAGTAAAGGCGGGTATGCTAGTTTAGTTCGAAAGTACTACTTACTATTTCGGTGAATAAAGTTGAGTTAACCCTGAATCATTAAATAATTGTGAAGTTAAGAATAATTATATACCAGCTTACTTTTCGCTTTAATCGCAACTTTGCCTTTGCCCCTTTCCTTTGCTTTCGAAAGACCTTTGTTCTTTGCTCTACCTGCTTTTAGCTTTGAACTCAGATAGACCTTATTGCTTTTTTGATTCTATTAGAAATCAATAACGTGTATGGGCTTTTCGAAAGGGCCACTATTCTATTATTTATACTTAAGCCAATAACTTAAGGGCACCAAAATGAGGAACAGACTTTATCACTACCGAAGATACTTCTCCTGCGCCTTATTATTCCTCTTATTATTTATCCCTTGCCTCTGGAATAGAAGATAGCGGTGGGCATGAGAAAAGAGATGAGGCTTATATATATGATTACACTTGCTACAATGACACTCGACACTGGAAGGAGAAACACAAACCTAAAGAAACAAACTATTCCGATTCAAGCA
Source organism: Musa schizocarpa (assembly GCA_900464855.2). Classification (NCBI taxonomy): domain Eukaryota; kingdom Viridiplantae; phylum Streptophyta; class Magnoliopsida; order Zingiberales; family Musaceae; genus Musa; species Musa schizocarpa. The sequence continues at coordinate 33,455 of LR890027.1, forward strand.
CTCTGTTAGAAGAAGAGAGCCCTTATTCCGCCCTTATCACGAGTGTGTTCTCGCTTCTTAAATATTAGCAAAAAGTACCAGTTCTTCTCTTCTCACCGGTGGAATAGCACTTCATCTTGCTTGTGTGTGATTAAGTGATCTTTCAGCGGCAGAATGATCCAGCCATTATTGAAACCGATCCTGTGCGCGCAGTCCAACGACAGAAGTAAAGGGGAGGAGCAAAGCGAGAACGGGGCGACCTAGACATAAGCGATCTATCTTCCTTTATATGTGCATCTGTAAGAGGTCATTCTCAATCAATAAGCTAAATCCATCATTTCATTTGTTCACCGATGGTATCTATCCATAGGAAAGAATCATTGCTGCAAGATGAAGGAAGACTGTTATCTCACGATTTCCTTAGCCCCTGAAAGCAGTATACCATAGGAACGAAAAGTATCTCGCTCACTCACACCTCGCAACTAAGCCTATACTTTCTTCTGCCCTTCAAAGCAAGCCCGAGTACTATTATCTTATTCCCGATTGAGAGTCGACAACACCTTTCCTTGATACTTGACCTCGAACTGCTCCTGCTTCTAATGGTTCTGTAACTCTCAGTGCTTAGTCAAATCCAGTACTTTATTATTGCCCGACGAAAACTTTACTCGTTACTATCGGAAACAGAAGCATTTGCCGAGAAACTCCAACTTATGGTTTTCTTACAGTATTTGGACAAGCGAGTCCTCATTTTGTTGGCGTTAGCGAGTTGAGTCTACTCTCCTCTCCTGTTACAGAAATCCATACTATAGCCACTATCTAGATTCCATTCAGAAAGCTTACCATCTTAACGCGCCCGTAGAGAGTAAGAAGTTTCCCTCTTATATTGAATTATTGCCCTGCGTGTTTGCTTCTTTGAATAGAAGAGAAGATAGGTTAACAGGCGGACCATAATTGCCTTTCTTCGCTCTTGCCTCAGCCTCGCTAAAGGAAAGGTACACACCACGCAGTAAACCCTTCTTTCTCGCCGAGTTGTAAGACCTCCGCTCTGGAACTTATTCACACACGAAACTTATTGTCTTGCTAGAGCTAAAAGTCCGTGTACTTTGACTAATTACCTTTCCGTTTCAGAACAAATATCGGCATCAGCAGTTCGCAAGTCAGCAACAAGTGGTGTCGACGATGGAAGCCAAGAAAGTTCCAGTGACTGTTAAATCTGTGGCAGCAGCAAACGGTTCTTAAAGTGAAGTGTAGTTTGGGTCAGAATCCTGTGGCTCTATACCCGGAGAGTACTCGTCGGTTTAAGCGGCGAACTCTACTCTTCTCTTATAGCTAATATATTATCTAAACTCGGAAACTTACAGTCCAATGAATTCATTTAAGGCCTAAATACTGGGGGGAGCAATTAGGAATTGACTTTCAAGCAAGGGCGGGCGCCATACATGTATTTTATTATTGTTGTTCGGGGTAAGTTAGGTTATTTGTAGGGGTGCTGAATGCAGAGGTATTATTATGGAAATGCAGGGGGATTAAAGGAAATGCTGGGGTTAAAGTCTCCAACTATAAATATGGTGGAGCAGGGGGAAGGATCTTAGTCTAAAGCCGGGGAGCGGTCAAAAGTATTGTTCTATATCCGAGTCGAGTTCCTGTTATTGGCTCTAAGTCTACTAGAGAGGTTATTTGCAGAGCGGCCTGTTCTGTTGTCGCCTCATATTGCAAGGAAAGCTGGGGCAGGGTTAAGGGTTGCAGGGGCAAGGTTAAGGTCATAATATCAGTACTGGCTTTTGCTTTGAAGCGTGTTGTCAATCCAATCAGTTTCGTGGAATGAGAGTAGTATCTGGAAGCTCCGCGTCGGTTAGGTGAAGTAGACCAGAAATAAGTTATGAGTTCTTAGTTGTGCTAACATGGCAAACAAGTATTATTCAAACAAGTATTATTATAAACAAGTATTATTATAGTTATTATTATGAAACCGAGTATTATTATTGTATTGAACACAAGCAACGAAGAGTGAACCCGGAACCAGAGAAGATAAAGGATACTGGAATAAAGTCAGCTACATATGCATCATCGGGAGAAAGAGAAGAAGTTATATAAAGAGAAGAAGCTCTATAAGCAAGGAGCGGGTCCGGGCCTAACAGAGGAAACATAAGAATCCGATAGGTATAAAAGATAGAAGTAACCCTAAAGAAAGGACTGCCGAAGAAAGCACTTGACATGAACAATAGGCAGCAAGTTTATTTACCCTTTATTACCGACGGAGAGCTTCTCTCGTGGCCAAATAAGGTAAAACCAATCACCGACACGACACCGTGCTGAAGAAGGACATAATCAAGGTGTTGGGCAAGGGCACGAAACAAGAACACGAAACAAGAACATATAATAACTATAGCTTGTGTCTTCTCTTTCATCTTTCCCGTTGTTTAAGCTCTGTCCAATTACTCTTATGGCAAATTACTCATATCAACTCTCTACAGCCCAACGAATGAATTTGATCCTACAAATAAATCGGTTCCCTTTCTTATTCCCTTGCATGTTAAGAAGAGATTATTGCCCATACTTGCCCTTACCGGGATTTGCGCTGCTATGAGAAAGATTTGCTTGTACATATCTGGCGAGGGATTTTTTCTTGCCTTCATATAGACTCATTTGCGCCTGCCTTCTGGGAAAGGGACTGATGGCTAGGATTGGTCCTTCTTTATCACCCCCACCTATCAAACATTATTTACCTAACCTCATATGCTACTCACCTTAGTGCTTGTATTACAAAGAAAGGAAAGGATCCGCTGTGAGATGAGAATGCAAGGAAGGAGGTAGGTTATCAATATATATATATATATAATAAAGGAGGTAGGTTATCCAAATAAAGATATCTCTCTTATTCCAGTAGCCAAGGCCAAGGGTTTGTTTGGAAACTATAGAAAACATACATACGAACTTCAGGCCTTTATTCAGCCGGCATAAATCAAAAGAAAGGCCGCAGGATGAATTAGAAGGAATAAGTCCCCCTATCATAACCAGGATGAATTAGAAGGAATAAGTCCCCCTATCATAACTAGAGATATTGAGTCTCATGATATGCTGGAAGTGTTTTTTGATCAGAGTAATGCCTGCCTTCAGTCGGAACTTCAAGCCTTTGCTTTGGGCTTACTCCAAAAGGAAGCCTGGACTTTGGTCATTTCGCATCTTGGGTGTGGTGAACTAGTTTGTTTGTTTTACAATCCATTCTTCCTTCTTATCAAAGACCACTATTATTAGCTTTTCAATCAAGATGAACTTGAGATGCTGGGACAGATTCCTTTACCATACTACGATGACATCGCTTTTACCGATGGGTGCTGCGTAGGGGCGGAGAATCTTTTTGAGTGCGGGTAACGTCTAGGTTCCTTCCATCCTATTTGACTGAGCAGAGTATATAAGAGCACTTACCTTCGAGCAGAGAAACTTACTATATGGGGCAGGGCTAACTTTAATAGAATTGCCAGACTTAGAGCCAAGATGAAATAGTCAGAGTGTAAAGAGAACCCGAATTCAGGTACAAGCACAAGTGGAAGAAAAGGTGGGGTTAGAGCAACACCAAGCACAAGTCTAAAATATGGGTTTCTAGTTTCATCAACGAGATCATCTAATGCTGCGCGGCAGTAACCAATTTGTGTACCAGGAACAGGAAATTGAATGGAGTCGCCTTAACCTGACTTGAGACTTTAAGAACTGCCTTGCTGCCGGCTTATAACTTGTAGCTGACCTCTTACCAGCGACTTCACCTTACTTGAGAACGGAAACAGCTCGTAGCTGACCTCTTACCTGTGCCTTAACCTTACTTTATAACAGAAACAGCTCTTTCATCTTACCAGGTATATATATAAATGAGTCAGGGTACTGCGCTTCTTATCTTTATTCCTAACCTGCCTCAGATCCTGTTTCAGAGCCAAGATAAGTAGTAGATTCCAATTCCAGAGTTGTTGACAGTTCCGTTCGAGAAGCAGAGGAATCAGAGAGGAGGTGTCACCCATGTAAGGAAAGGTTGTTGTTGCCAAAGGAATGCTAAGCTGTGTCTTTCTCCACGGTTCAAGATTAGAAACAAGATCTGGATCATCAGCAGTGTTGTATCGGGGTGTGATGCAACAAGCCCAGTTTCGTCAACAAGTAAAGTGTCTTCAAAAATCAAGAATGGAACTACCGCGAACCTAACTCAGGTAATAAGTAAACTCCTTCCCACGTGTTACTATACTATATTCTTAGACTAGGGTACGATCTAGCCCGCAAAGTAATGGAATATTCCCTAAGTAAATGCGGAATTCAATAATAAATAAAGAGTTAACCAAAGAAGTATAAGAATCCAATTCAGAATGGTGTTTATCCGACGCTGCCAAATAGTACTTTCTAAAAAGGGTTTACTTTTTTACTACTTGAGAGAAAGAGCACTAGGCGAAGTGTTACCAGATTCTATCTCCTGGGGGGAGCGAACAAGACTTATTTGATTCCTGTTTCCTCTGATCCATATCTTGAAACTAGCACTGGTAATACTTACTTTGCTGGCAATACTGTACTACACTGCCTCACCTGTAACTTCAGATTATATCTCCGCTCCGGGCTCGGTTCCAAAGAGTTCATCTGTGTTAGCCAAGGGAAGAAATAGGTCGTTATCGGAGAGAGAAGAAAGAGACAGCACTCCCCGCTTCCAATGAAACTTTAGCCCTAGCAAGAGAAAGAGAATAAGGATCTAAAGCCGAAGCTGGATTTGAGGCGGAAGAATTGCCTGTTCCTGTTCCTGTTAGAGTTTAATACCAGGAATAATAAGACTCTTATCCTGATAGCTGCTCCTTAATTAGAATACTCTTATCCTGATAGCTGCTCCTTAATTGGTTTTAGTTTCCCCAGCAGAGTATCGGGTTTTTAACTCACAACTACTTTTACTTGCCTCTCTTTGCTTTTGTAGTAGTCGCTTGGCGAAACCATTTAGCCATTTAGATCGACACAATTCATAACATAAGTCGATTCATACCCAATGGCACAGACGAGTCGGTCAAGCTACAATAAAGAAGCATACTCTGTCATTTGTAATTAGACCTATTACACTCTATTTATGAAATATGAACATGAAGAGGGAATTCTCCATGGGAGCTAGATCGAGCTCTTACATATCCCTGTGAATCAACCTGGCTCAATACCGTGGCAGTAGGTGCCTAGCTAATTACCGCTATCTCCTTTCTCCTATACATATGCTTTAGCTGGGAAGGCGGGCCCTTACCCGAGGGCAGCGCAAGAGGGCTTCTTCTTTTGCCGCTTCCGCTGCTTGGTGTTCTTAGGAGTCCCGGGCAAAGTACTCGCTTCGTACTTTTACCAACCTTATAAGTAAAGGCCTTCCTTTCACCCGAAGGCATAGAGAGTAAGGAAAAAATTATAATATATTAATTCGCGTTGAGCTAGTCCTGTTTTCAGTAGCCCCCTTGCTTGCTTATGAATATGATGTTGGATTTGCAATTCAAACAAAAGCCTCACCAGCTGCTTCATCCTCAGGTTCTAAACCAACCCTCTGCCCTTAAAAACCGACGTTTTGTACCCGGGGACCTTTGCTAAAGCCGTGAAAAGGAGTGTACGGTAGTCTTTTGGCTTAGTTGGACTGGTTCGGCTAATCGCATAGTCTAATTACAGCTTTTCCGTTGTTTTACTTTTGAGGGTAACCGTGCGGGTTATCTAAAATCCAATAGATATCTACAATGTTATGTGTCTGTTCGCCTAACAATTCTGCATTGCCTTTCTTTTATTTGCAGACTATTCCAAATGATGCCCGAGTATAAATTGAACTTGAACTCGCTGTAAGGGCACTCCTACTAGATTAGAAATCTCATGCCACTCCTACTAGATTAGAAATCTCATTCTACGCCATATTATTTCTACTATTTATGAAACCTCCTACTGACTGCTCTTATAACGTAAACCTTGTTTTGTTTGGCTATTCCATGCTTATGATTGAATTCCAGGTATACCCGTATGCCCTCTAGTAACTGATGTGCTTCTATCTGTAAGCTGCTTCGAATCCTTAGCCAGTGTGCAAAGAAGGATACTCTACTATTCTATAAAAGATACTCGATGTTGTCTTCCTTGAATAGTAACACTGCTTTTTTGATTTTACTTAGAGTAACATATCCCTACAGTCTAGCTCTATTCCAGTCTTTTTTGGAGTTCGTGGATCGATAAAGCGGAGCCAAAAGCGCCTACAGGCCGGTCACCGGTAGCCCAAGATCAGTCTATTGGAATAGAGGGAAATATCTGGTTTTGATGTTTCTTTCAGGACAGGGTAGGTACAAATACCTTAAATCTACTTTACAGTCATGTACTGGGAAATCAAGGTAAAGGGGTGGAGCTATAAAAGCTGATGAATCGAGAGTTGTAGCGACCGTATCAATCTGGAAATATATAAAAGGCGCGGCTTGCTTCTTTTTGTTTGACAGCTCATTCAAAGTATAATGGTTCCCTGCTTTGGGTCTATACATAATAATAAGTTGGTATACTTTACTTCCGGTCCGGGGAAAGTGAGACCAGCCGAGCCAAGGAAAGAGACTCCACAATCAATCTGGAAAAAGACTAAACAATCCATATGGAAAGAGACTAAACAATCAATCTGGTGAATAGTAGAAAGTGGGTTGTCCCAACTCCCATCTTATAAGAGGGCATTAGTCTTACACCTACCGAGAACCTACTTCCTGTTTTTTATTTGACTGGTAGTGCCCGGTGATCTTCATCAAAGATCCCTGTCAGTAAAGTGGCTCTTGTTTGACAAACTCATCTTTCTTGGTCCTGATGATGCCAACTCGGTAATAGCTATGAATAGTCATCGACTCCAGGGAAAGGGTATAAGAATGGGACCGGGACATACAATGCAGACATATGATCATTACGCTTAAACACCGGGACATACAATGCAGACATACGATCATTACGCTTAAACACCGGGCAATGCATTACAGACATATGATCATTGCGCTTAAAACGGGTTCTTCTATTCAAACATATTATAGAGAAAAGAACTTCAAGCAAAAACACTTAATAACATAACAAACACTAAGAGACATTTTTACTATATGCCGCACAGGCAATGGAGGCTCAAGTTTTAAATCCACGAAATCAGAATGTTTCTCTATAGACAGCATATAATGTTATCTCTGGACAGCATCGTTGTGGTAAAGGTAGTAATGCAAGAGGAATCATTACCGCACAGCATAGAGGGGGAGGTAATAAGCTAATAAACTGTAAGATCGATTATCGACAGACTTAAAAAGACATATCTGGTAGAATCATAACCATTGAATACAACCCTAAATTATATGCATAACATTTGTTTCATACACTATGAGGGATGGTGAGAGGAGAGATATATTGGATTTGACATCGCAGAGATAATAGGAGATACCTTAGTTTCTGGTAAAGAAGTTCCTATATCAATTGGAAATGCCCTACCCCTTTCTGGGAGTTTGGTTTGAACTATTTATTTACGTAAGAGGAAGTAACCAATAAGGGACACGAAACCTAGAAATCGATCACTGATCCAATTGGACTACCTATACGGGATATAGACCTAAACATCAAACGGAAGAGTACGGGCAGCAAGTGATTGAGTGAAGTAGTTACTCATAGAAAATTCTTTCAAGTTGGGGGGTTATATGATAATATGTAGCAGACATAATAGTTTGAAGCACACACAGAACCAGAAGCGCCCCGACCCTTGTTTCTAAAGAGACCAGAAGCGCCCCGACCCTTGTTTCTAAAGAGAGGAGAGGACAGAGGACGGACGTGTTATTCACATTTGATGGTAAGAGGCGAGTGGAAAGCTAAGCAAACTGTAGTAACCCCCGGGAAAAAGAGAGATGTCTCCTACATTACCAATAATATGTATAAGAGAAGTATCAATGTCATTTCATAGAGTCATTCGATCTGAATGCTACATAGATAAGCCAGATAACGGAACAAGGAGACCTACCATGTATAAGATCATAACATGAGAGTGATTCAGCAGATGTTTTACTTTCGGAGGCGTAGAGGGGTTTCGATCCAAAGTACATAGGCAGCTAAGCTAGGAAGGACGATGTTTACTACCCTACCCTGAGACAAAGTAAGTGAGCAGCCTGCCCTCGTATTGGAATGCCTACCCAGCCCTAGTATTGGAATGAAGAGTGGATTCTGGTTTCTTTCGACCGGATAGCTTTCATTGCTTCCCTTTCCTCTCTCTCCTCGGATCTAGCCTCTGATCTTGAAACTGACTCTGATCCCCCGCTCCTAATCCTTCTCCTTCTCTTTATTCAGTACCACTACTTTCAGGGGCAATAACGTAACTTTCTCCTTGACCTCACTCCTATCCAGACCTCCTCATCTAACTCTGTCAACAACTACTGATGAAACTTGACCACTCCACTACTTACCTTAACCTTACTTGAGAACAGGAACAGTGGCAGCAGCAGTTAATGAATTTCTCCTTCTACTAACTCACAAACACATAGCAAGTAGGATTCTTAAAACACATAGCAAGTAGGCAAACTAGGTAAGCAGAGGCTGGCTCTTGAAACTCTCCTCTCATCCTATAGACCTCTGCTCTGTCAACTACTACTGTGCATTCAGCTCATCTAACTCAGGCTACTTTCCCACTTGCTACAGGCTCGGATCCGTGTTTCATTCTTAGACTGCTTAGGACAGGCTGAGTTTAAGGTGTTGTGTGCTCGTTGAAGTCTTAGTGCCACTCGTTGCATTCCGACTTCCTACCTTATGCGTTGGTCTCCTACTTGCCTACTAGCTCACCTCTTAGTTTCACTCGGATCTTACTACCAGTGAGTGGAATTCTTAGATTACTACTAGGGCATCACAGCTTCCCTGGCCTACCCAGCTGGCTACTAATACAGATCAGATGCCACTGGCCCAGACCACTACAAATACAGAATTAAACTGAACTACTCGTATACTAGTTAGCATTACTACTCTACTACTAGTCAGGTATTCCACTCATAAACTACTGGCTCACCTCAGAGTTCAATTCTTAGCTTTGAGTTCAGTTCACCCCTTAACTTATTATATAGGCCTCGACCTAGAGCGTAAGCACCAACCCAGTACCGGTTTATTCCCCTGACTTTATATCTTTGTTGAGCTCCCGAAAACAGGACTCATTACTCACTCTTTTCTTTTCAACGAACCACTTTCTACTTCGAGCTGTGGTAGGTCCTTCCTTAGCTTCTTAGTTGCAGAATAGTTGATACAGGCCTGACCCGCGCTTACTTATCAATTGCAGCAGCTTCAGATCAAATCAATAGGAATAGTAGCCAAATCAGAGTAATCAGAGTCAAATCAATAGGAATAGTCAAATCAATGGGAATAGTAGCCAAATAAGAGACTGTTGGCACACCCCTGGAAAGTAAGCTAATGCACAAGGGATTGATTTAGTGGCTTGGCCTCGAACACGGGACTTGAAGTTCATAAATCAGTTCGTTATTACTGAGCGGCCCCAAAAACTGGAATTATTAATTGATGTAAAGGCAGTTAAGGCGAAAGTCAGGGTATCATGCAACTGGACTTATACTGTCCTAAGAATTGGAATATCCTCTTTCTTGTACAGAAGCATAAGATCGGATTGCTACTGACCTATGACTTGAAACTGCTTGGCGCTATGTATTTGTAGCAGTTACTTGTTGGACATGCAACTTGATACAACACTCGAACTTCGATTGCTGCTGACTCACTACTTTAATAACGTCTTGCTCCTGACTCCTTGCTCCATTTGTTTGATAGGCAATAGGCATCCACCCCGGAGAAAGTTCAGTTGTAAAGTAAGCTAACGCACCTACGATCCAAAAATAATGGATTAGATTCGGATGACTCCACTGGCATTGCATTTCTGACTTCCATTTGAATTACTGCTTCCTTAGCACTTGTAGCTGACGACTCAAAAGCTTCCTCTCTGTCTGATGATCCTTCTTTGACTTCTGGTACGGTACAGCTCCGGATCTTGTAGACTTAAAAAGCACTGTGGATTCTCTAACTATTACACATGGTCGTAGACTTTAAACTAGCTACTGGACTTGCTCATGAAGCTACCATTAGCGCCGAGGAACCTCAATTATGAAATAGGAACTTAAGGAGCACATGGTTAGTTACCTATTCTATCTCACGAACAAAAAAATGAGGAAAGGTTAGGCAAGGTATCATCCTTAATAAAGAGGAGAGGCAGAGACACACTAGGCATTGAGTTCCGTAGTGGCTTGTAGACAGGGATGGGGATATGGTATACTAAAGCTTAGAAGCGAGGCTAAGGAAAGAGAAGCAAGGCTTGGCATACCAAGATACAATAAGGCTTGGACTGCGATGTAAGATAGAAAGAGTACACCGTTGAGCATGAAAACGAAACTAGAATCCGGCAATTGAACTATGAACTATGGGCAAAAACCAGACGAAAAGTACTAATACAAAGAATTTACCTGGCAACTAGAATACCCATCCTAACAAGCAAGTAAGTCAACTACCCTACCCTTTATGAATCGAAAACAAATTCAACTAGAGCAACTCTCCCCCGAAGATGGGTCATAGGGAAGAATTGGTAATCTTAGGTTTCATAGGTATCCCTCGGTCGATTGTTAATAGGTTTCTTTTCTGAGGTTGAGTGGAATTCTCACTGCCCGGGCTTTAAGGCTTCTACTTACTGGTTTAATTCTCTGTCTTAGGAGTTTAATTCTGACATTAACTATACCGGATGCTGAGTAGAAGACCAGTAGTAGTAGCACAGTAATAAACACAAGACATAGAGGTTTGCAAGGGAGAGGTCAATACCGGGAAGGGCCAAGCTACTACTTTAAAAGCATAACAAGTAATAAATACATTCTAACAGGTTCTTAGGCAAGTTATAATTGAAAGGCTAAAGGAGCCCCTGGAATCCATGATTAAATACCAGAGTTTAGGTCGACACCCAGAGTTTCATACTGGGGCGTAGTAAGAGAGAATTCAAAATGAATCGAGTGTTTAAGTATAGTATGCTCAGTAGTTATCAAGTGTGAATCGAGTATATCGGAATAAACAGCACAATTAGCCTTCAACTGAAGTTTAAACATAAGAAACATAATCATTAGCGGGAGAGCCTGAGGGTTATCATAGATAAATGAATACTATAGCAATTGAGATAGATCTAGCGCATTCAATGATTGGCTGTCCCCTTGCCGACCTCGCAACAAAGCCTCTCTCTCAGTATTAATTGAGATTTAGCTATGCCCCCGATTTTACTGATTGTTACTTATTTCGGTCATAACCTTACTTTATAACTTACCCTATAGCTTAACTCGCACCCGACCCGACTCTAACTCGGCAAACTGGATTGACCCTTTCCGAACCTTGACTTCCCGCGCTAAAACTTGAATTGAATCTCTCTCTTGCGCCTGGCATAGAAAAGAGTAAACATCCTGCGCTTGATGCCGACTTCACCTCTGATTCCACTGGGGGTATGAAACTACCCCTCAAGATAGGGGTGCAAAATGAACTCTAAGAGAACTTCTTTAGTTCTATGGCGAATGACCTAGGAGGAGAGCAAACCCGCAGGAAATGACATTCTTTTAGGCTTTTAGAGGGCACTTCGTTACTTCCTTTAAGAATTGAGTTGAAGCCACAGGTGGATCAGCAACCTTAGATAGGGAGTCTCAGAAGATTTGTCATATAATTAATACAGATAACTGAGTTGCCTTGTTGCTGAAGTATAATTAACATAGGGTTGGAAGAAAGGATATTCTTTGTAGCCTTAGAAGTATACTAACTTACTTATAGCTTATTGCCTAAGTTTCCGAGAGGGAGAGGAGTTGCCAGAGAAGGTAGAGAAGAGAGTATGACCCGCCGAGTAACTGCTGATGATCTCGATCTTGAGTCTGATCCTTATCTTTATGTATCCTTTGAAGAATGGGGTTTCTCCGAGGCTAACAAACAGTACTTTATCAAAAGGGTTTACTGCCCCAACAAGCAATGGGAGAGAGGCGAGTCTCCGATCAATCCTCTTCTTCAATAAAGGCATCATCTAGAACTAACACCTAACCTACCGAGGCTTCCTCATTAGATACAGAATTCCACTTATTCCCCTCCCCTCCCTATGACCCATGACTTCAGCCTGCTCCTTCATACGATTAAACAAGAACAGAACTGGCCTCTCCTTATGACGGGTAACCTGACTGACTTGATCTTGATCTTGATACAGCAACTGATCTAGCTCCTAAGGTATCAAATAAATAGTATCTCCCCAGCTCCTAAGGTATAAAAGAATATTACCAATCTTAGGCATCTGAGTATATGTGCTTGGTTGGTGTACTCGCTGTTCTAAAAAAGGATTCCTTTGCAGGTTGACTCAGTGCAAGTGAAATTCAAGCTTTCCTCACTGATCAATGGCAAGGGAAGAAGGATCTTCATCCAAAAGTAGAAGAAAGAGAATCATATGCCTATAAATCTTATTTATTTGTTAAACTCCCTTGCAAGTAAGAGAATCCTCCCTTAACCGGCCAGTACTATCAAAAAAAGGACCCGTTACTAACTGCTAGAGCGGAGAGAGTAAGCGACTCTAGTTGATGCGCCTACCTATGAGTGGAATTCCCCTTGTTGACTCAACAACCCCCTAAATAAGAGGTTCTAAACTCAGGATGCAACTAGAGCAGAGAGTATCGGGTGTCAAACTAAGTTAGTGCGTCTACCAGGTCCAGAAGGATCTGCCGCTCGAGATTAGGACAATTAATTCAGTTTGTCTCAAGGAACAGGGGCAAAGAGGTCAGCTACAAGTTATAAGCCGGCAGCAAGCAGTTCTTAAAGCAAAGCAAGTAATAAAGAAATTGTACTGTGTTCGGGAACTCAATTCCTAGAGGTAAGGTATTTCACTACATCCAGAGTATAGGGAATCAAGTAGTCAACTAGTTAGTGACTTAGAGGACTACCGGGTTTGATAGCAATTCTTAACTTCAGTACTGATAGCTCCCTTGCCTGCCGCTAGTGTTCCCTCAACCAATTCCATTCTTATCTTTTCATCTTTAACAGATGCTCCATAATCTAAGGAAAAGTAAGAAGTCATCTCTCAAGTAAGAATGAAACTGAAACATCACTTTCTCGACCTGCTTCCTCATCTGCTCCCGACTCGTCACTTTAAGAATCACTGGCTACTTACTTTAGCACCAACAGGTACCTCTCATCTACCTCTGGCAACATCCAATACACTACTAATGACCGCAAAGTAAACTACTAACAGGCAAGCTACTGAACTAGTAAGTATATGAGCCAAAGGATGGTTCTTGTAGCCAGAGCAGAGGCCCTTATAGTAAGGCTCTAGTTTCATCCCTTGTTTCATGCAGTAGTCCAGGGAGTCCAGGGAGTCCAGGTAGTCCTGTCGAATCTCTATTTGAAGACAGAGGAGTGGTTAGTTTACAGTGAAAGAAGCTCAGTTCAGAATCCAACTAGTGGCACTAACAACAAGAATCCAACTAGTGGGTATAATCCTTAAGTCTTAGGGGGTAGAAGACTTCAATCAAGGGGAGTTCCTACTAGATCAGAATTTCACTAGTAAGTATAAGGCTTTGTTGCGAGGTCTAGGTCTACTTAAGATTAGTCTTTTTCTGTTTCAAAAGAGAATCCGCATCAGTAGCCGTTGCTTGGCTGCTTGGCCCAGTATAAGATAGGTTTGGTGCTAGTGTTGTCGATGAGCGGTGCTATACTTTCATCGTAGTTTCATCCTATTCATATATATAGAAAAGAAAGAAGTGAAGTTTGACCAGTACAAGCTTTGAAAGGTAATAATCAAGTTAAAGTAAAGGCGTTTAAGCCATAAGTTGTTCAGTATAGTATCTTATAAAGCAAGGGAAGGAGCACCTGCTGTGATAAAGTAAGGTAAGGTGTGGGAAGGAATGTATGGGTCGGGTGCCAGTACTGTTATAGTGATTGTTGAATACCGGTAGTAGTAGTACTGTTGACAGGTAAGGTAGTTTACTGTTAAGGGCAGGTTAGCTAGTAAATTGGAATGAAACAAGTCAGTTGGAAAACCGCTAACAGAATTCCACTACTGGCCCGGGTACACTGGACAAAGAATGCCACTAGAAACTTCGCTAACCGCCGAAGACATCTACTTTACCGCCTGCCCTATGATTAAGTACTATGCTTCCCTGGAAGACCTATCCTCTGGGTCTCCCACTCTTAGTAGTAATTAATTGAACTCGCCAAGACACTCAGCCAAGTCACTTATAATGTGTAGCCGCAGTCCGGGCAATGAGGAAATGAAGCAAGTAGTAAATTAAGTCTTGTTGACCAGAGACCAGAAATAGGGCTTTCATGCCTTTACCTCAAACACTTTACTCTGCCCCGCCCCTCTGCCTGTATTGAATGAAACTCATAACTATGGAGCCAGCAGGGTGATCGGACTTGCACCTTTCGACAAACAACTATCTACTTTCTTCGAAGAGCAAGAGGTCGGGCCTCTATAATAAGTCTCGGGGGCAAGCAAGAATAGGGTTCAAAATGCATGATAAGCTCTCTTAGTCGGATTCACTAAAGTATTGGTAATAAAACAAAAGAAGTAATGAAATAGTTCATTTGAAGCGTATACCTTCCCCATCCTCGGTTAAGCCTTATTGTAAACCTTGCAAATCTATGCCCCTCATGCCCCACAAATTCTTCTAGTTGTGGGTACTTTATTATTATTCTTCCTCTTCCTCTCCCTAAACTGACCTTCCCGCTTCAAAATGAGACTATTCTTCTCCGGACACTAACCCCTTTGAGAACTAAGTAGCTTATTAGCCCTCTTCCGCATTTACAACTAATAGAAGACTTAAACTAACTAGCCTTATTGTCTCCTTTGCCGACCCGACAAGCTACTCCTTATGTTGCGCGTCAGTAAGCAGAATAGATGAACCAACCGGCGGGCTCTTGATCAACCATATAGTATTCAGAACTTATAATTGAACTCATACCTTAAAGCACTAGACCTAGACTCGATTTATTCCTAACTGACAACCCTCGCTATGAACCTATACTATTGAACGTAACTTTCATAACTTACCTTGAACTTCACTTGCAGACGAATACTAGAGCTTACTAGTCCCACACTACTCAAAGATTTCCCCAAGAAGTAAGCTTCCGCGCTCAGATCTTTTCGTGTTTCTATTTGCCCCGTGTTTGTTGGCAATGGAGTCTCTTTCAGTTCTTGAGCCAGTAAAGAAGCAGCAGTTAAATCCAGTGTGAAAGCCCCATTTTTAGTCGTTGAAGCACTAACGGGAGCAAGAGACGATCAGATTTTATGAAACCCGGTAAAAAAAGGCAGGAGCTAAACTGGTCAGAGGTCTAATTCTGATCTTAAGTAGTCTATGTCTTACACTCAATCGGGTTGAAGTCTTATCTACTACCCTACCCTGGATGCACTGGCAAACACATGACTTGGTCAAGAACCAGAGACCACCACCCTGACTTTCAGGCTTGAACGACCGAGTTACATTCTATGATTGGTTAGCTCCATCCTCCGTTGATTCCTATTACTTCATTGGTCTTTGTTTGTTTACTGTTTGGTTCTGAGTAGGAGTAGTATAAGTCTGCCCAGCACTTGTTAGAGACCTCGAAGACAGTTGAAACCTCCTGCCGCTAGTGTTCTGTCAACTAACTACTACTGATGAAACAAAGGCATACAGGACTTCAACAAGGAATAGTGTAACTAACAACTCGCTCCTCAACTACTGACTAACAGGATGGGCTAGTGCCTAGCAAACTATAGCATCAAAGAAAAACGGACAACTACGCGAACTTAGCCCTGTAGTGAAGAAGCTTTACCGGCCTCCTTTTCTTTTCCACCGATGTCGAATTGAATGAAGAAGTATCGAGTTGGCAATCGACCCTTCCTGTTTAGCTGAGTACAAATAGAGAGTGGGGTTTTGGCAAGGCCCCGAGTGATCCAATTCGTAGATCATCAAATAGGCGCTATACCTCTATACTCAATCGACCAGGAGTTAATTTCAAGGACATACTTTCCTGTTACAAACCGTTTTTCCAGATTAGAGGTTTAATTCCAAGCCAAACCTTCTGGTACGAGCGAGCTACTTACGCTTCAGCTGAACCCGGAGGCGGATATACTGAATGGAATCAATCCCTTTTATTATTCATCCTCGTTTTCCTGAGCAACTTGACCCCTACTCCTGGACGATTCTGCAATCTATTCTCGATGACCGACGTACCTCTATTTGACTCTATTTGATCTCGAATTCCTTCCTTGGTCAGATCCCTTTCCTATTGTCTTGGGTAGAAGTACTTATTAATATAAAACATATTAGTAGTAGGCTAGTTTAGTTAATATCCAAAGTCGTAGTAGGCTAGTTTAGGCGATAAAAGCTTCCGCTGGTAGTTCTTTGAAAAGAATGAAACTACGCTAATGTATTTGAACGTAAACTCATTCAATTACTCCTTACTTTTGAAAGAAACTAATTATATTACTCCTTACAGTTATTACGGACTACTTACTCCAATGAGTGTTAGCTAGCAAGGGAACAATAAAATGTTCTTTGAAGCTGTAGTTTTTTGGGCTCAGTAAGAATGGAATGGAATGTTGTGCAAAAGAAATATCAGCATAAGAGAGCGAAAGAACAAGAAGAACGAATAAAGAGAGGCACCATCTATAAAAGAACTCAGGACGTCAATTACTTAAGGGCACCGAAATGAAGAACTTGACTTTGTTTGCCCAAGAGCACTAAGGGTTCGCAAAGACCCTGTCTCCATACAGAGGTTCTATAGTAGCCGCGTCGGGGAGAAGAGAAAGAAGGATTAGAAAACGAAATCTCCCTTGCTACACCCTATCTCTGCCTTTGTCCTTTAATCAGGTGTACTGGGTTCCTAACTAAATGAAACAAGTATAACTCGAACCCTCACCCATACCTTCCTCCCACTGCTAATGCGCTATAGATTGTACCCCTGAAATAGAAGCAAGTATTCTAGTTCTGAATTGAGAATATACCTCTTACCGAGCCCTGTAAAGAATTAGGGAAATACCCTGCTCCCGGTCCCAATAGAGTATATGCACTCTCAAGAAGAAATTCTACAATTAATTCTTTGTTTTGAGGGGAATATACGGTATTGAATAGAGGTAACGGGTCATTAGAGAATCAGAGGTGTGTTGGCGCAAGCAATCAATATTCATTCCAGCAATCGGATACTGCTATTGCTGCCAAGCAAGTACGAATTGAATTCATATCTCCTTATGCGCTATCTTATTACTTATTCTATGTTCCTACTCTGACTTTATGTCGAGTTACTTCGTTCCTACTCTTACTTTATTGAAATATAGTGAGTCAAATATAATGTACCCTTGCCTCTCAATCTGGCATCACATAACAAGGTAAATCAAAGAAGAAAATAGCGTATGCGTATAAGGTGAAAGGAGTCTATAAAAAGCTTCGTAGCACTAAGACTTATAGAGACTAATCGCGCTTGCGAGAGAGCATCGAGTTGTTTGTTTTACTTGAGGCGGCGAGTGCACGAGTTGTTTTACTTGTAGCTGGGAGTGGGCCGGGATTCTTGTAGATGGGGGAGCCTTCCCGTATGCTACAAATCAATCCGTAGTGCCGTCAGCGAAAGACCAACCCGGATCTTAAAGCAAGGGAACCAGCAAGCGCGTTGTATCCAAGATAAGTTATTGGCTCTAAGTCGTACGGTACGAGACAGGTGCTTCTTCAACAAGGTGTCGTGGACTATCTGATTCCAAAGAAAGCTCAGCTCCTAGGTTAAATTCCTTTATACGCTCGAGAGGAGACTAAAATAAATGATTAACTTCAAGGAGAGTTGGGGCGTGGCGTAAGAGATAGAGAGAAGGGAGGTATATTGACTTCATTCTTTACCTGGTGATATCAAGCAAGATTAAGTGTTTGTTGGGGCAATCAGATAGTAAAGTTAAGGGAAGGAATATAGTGAAAGATAGTACTGGCCGGTGAAGAACAGGTGCACGACGTTCTTCCAGTTTTGTTTGAGGCCTTGGCTGATAGCAATTCATAACTTCAATACCAGAGTAAGGAGTGAAACTTGTCTATACGTTACTTGGCCGGGCTTACAACCTATTCCTTTAGCCTGCCTATACGGTATATCAAACCAGAACCACTGCTTCTCATAATGTTCCTTACCTAAAGTAAAGAAACCAACAAATACTTAGTAGAATAAACAAGGGAATAGCGAATACAAATGAATATCCCGGGACCAACTCTTACTTGACATGCCTATCAGTATTACCTTCCCAGCTAGCAGTCTTCTATTACTTGCTTTTTGTCTGAAGCTCCTTGTTTATCTTTCTTTAGTTCGGTATCTAGGCCTACTCTACTTGGTTTAACCCCCGTGTACTGCTTACTTGCATCATGTATTGCTGCTTTGATTCTTCTACTCATGCCTCTCTGCCTTGTTTTATGTATGTTCTTCCTTGCTCTTATTCTTACTATCTTTCCTATGAGTCTGCCCTCCTTTAGCGCATTCCGACTACAGAGGTTCAATCTTATACTTACAACTATGGGAACTGGAACGAGACCGCTACCGATAAGAATCAATCTTTAAATACAGAATACTAGGGGTGTGTGTTCCATAGTAAAGGAATGTAACTAAGCGTTAAAAGAATCAATCCATAAATTCAGAATACAGGAAAGGAGCAGTGCCTGGACGACTGTAACCAATACTCCGGTAAGAAGGAACCGAACCTCTCAAACAGAATAAATGACCCAGAAGAATAGCAGGAATGGAGCTACTGGCAAACAGGCTAACTGTCCTTACTCTGATTCTAGCTACCTTTCACTTCATTCTATATCTCTTTGCTATTGGTCTGTTACGATGCCTTTAACTTTGAAAAACGTCTTTTGTATAGGCATCAAATTAATTCGAGGCTCTCTTAGGCGTATGACATGGTGGATTAGCTATCCAAACTAATAAATTACGTTCTAGTTCATTTGTAACTAATATCTTATTAAAGGAAAGGATCTAACTGATGCCAACAAGGATCGAACCACTGCTAGAAAGAATAGAACCTATGCTATAAAGGCTTGCTTTTACTGTATCTGAGAATAGGGCTAAGGTCTAGCACAATACCTTAACTATGAAATTTGAATTACACGACTACAAATCATAATGAACTCTACTCTACTAAACCTTAATTACTAGCTTCAAAATGGCACTATAGACTAAGACTCTTCCCCTACTGCCCTCAATGCTATAGTTCAATTGCTAGTCTGACTTTACTCTTTATCTAAATCTAATTCTTCCAATCATATAGAAATTCCTTATTGAAACCAGTTGGTCACCAAGACCTAAAACACAACTGCAATAAGAAACAACACAGAATTGGTTTATGTATGAGTTATTGTAACTAACCAAGCAACTCGCCACTACAATTATCCAAGTCACTACCTGGTTTACAGCGCTTTCATGTAATTTAATACGAGGAGTTGAGTGATAGTTTTTTCATTGAAACACATATATAACTCAGTAACCAAACACCGATTATGGAATTGGAATCCATGAATGAAAGTCAGGCAGGAAAGAATCTGAGTCTGGCTTGCTTTACCTTGACTCTAAGGGCTATCTTATTAGGCATAAAATGCATTGTCAGAGCCTTTTCGGGGATTTTCTCAATGTATTTATGTATCTTTCAATTATAATGTATTTATGCGCGAGTCTTTCCTTTGTAGCGGTAGGGGCATAATTGGAATAAGTCACTAACACACCGGAGGCTCACTAATTAGTATACGCTTGGCTCTCTGTCTTTGTAGCAGTGTCTTGTCTGCTTGGCCGGGGGCATTTGAGTTTTTTCTCGATCAACTATCTGTATTGGCTGAAGAAATAAAGAATCATAAATATGAAATTGTGAATCAAGATCTAGATGGACCCCTATTGATCCTCTCTGCTAACTTAAGATACCTCTGTAAACTGGCTACAATTCTCTACTTCCCGCTTCGTTGCTTCGATAAAATCATTGAATGTGCTAGCTCGCCTTTCACTCCGTAGTGAACATGGTTCCTTCTTTGGAGATAGGGGATAAGAACTATAAGTATAGGTAAGGTAAAGACATTATTTCTCTCGAGTCTCGCCAACATCACCGAGAACCACTTGCTGCTTACTCTATATTGGATTCTGCTCTTTCTGATGGTCCAGCTTCCGCATTTGATCTGGTATACTTTCCTGGCACTGCTTCTATTCCCGCTTCGTTGCTTGCTGGCTCTTTCTTCCTCGCCTTTGCCAACAACAAGAACCAGAACAGGACCACTCGTATACACCTATTGCTCATCAACCTCTCCTCTCAAGTATTTAAGTTATAATGAAACACATCAGTAATAGTTAGTGTAGTAGATAACACCTTTTCTTCCATTATATATTAAATAAGCTTCAAGTAAGGCAACCGGAACTGGCGCCACTACTTTTAGTGGCATTTCTACTAGTTGGTGCTGGAAACCCGGCTGATGATCTTGCTCCTGTAGTTTTATACCCTCCGTAGTTGTTTCATTCCGGAAATTGACTAGCGGCCCTGGTCAGGGAAGGTAGGGAGTGGTCTAGGTCGTCTTTCTGAAGCTCGGTTTACTTCATACGAGAGAGATTCAAGTGTTGCATAAAGATATGAAGCTAGAGAATATCCTTGAAAGTCTAGGTTCGGTGTCCAATAGAGAAGTAAGCACCGGTCCCTTGAGTGAGTAAAGTCCTCTGTTTTCGCCTGGAGCAAGTGTTTTTGGGGGGTCTTCTGTAGGAGTAGGATAATCAAATGGAATAGGATATTCAAGTAGGTGAAGTAGATAGTTATGAATTCCACTCTAGTTTCAGCTAAGTGCTAGCCGGTAAGAAATCCAATATGCTGTTGAAAGATCTGTATCAGAGGCAGTTCGCAAGTTAGCAACAAAACCCCAAGTTGCTTGTCGTCTTGTCGGTTAGCAAGAAAGAGGTGGAGGAGCCGGAGCAGAGGACGAACACTATCGGCAGGGAGAAACTTAAACTAATAAACAGGTGCCTCTTCAACTAATAAAACGGAGGGCGAACACTGGTTACTTACCCACTTTCTATTTGTTTACTTACTGCAATAGCGCTGGGCCACTCTCTTTCCTTAATTTATTGATACCATCTTTGTTTCTTACTTAAGCCGAGTCTACCCGAGTCTACCCGAGTCCACCTTGTTTAATTCAATTGACTAGCAGCCCCTAAGAGATTCCTACTACGAACAACAATTCCAATTGGATCTTATTATAGGATGTATAACGTTTAGATATTCTTTCCGGTAAGTAGCTTGCCCCGTCACTTGTTATTGGCGAGGAGAGAGGAGAACGGCAGCCTTCCGCGCAACTAGTTTACTGCAGCGATAAAGTATTGTGTTGAGGTCAGAGGTAAGATCAGGATCGGGCCATAATACATAACTCTGCCATCAAGAGTCAAAGGTATATTTCTTCTATATTAATTGTTACCGGAGTTGCTGTCGACCTATAGTATAAGTATGAGTATTTTCACACCTGATCTGATTCAAAAGAAAGGGAAGCAGTTCTCAAGTCTAGTGTTTTTGGCAAAGGTGAGGAAGCAGGGTTATTACCATTATTCTGCATTTTACAAGATGGAAAAGAATTCGAATTGAATTAAAGAATTTAAGTGGTTGTAGACCTAACTCTCCCTTACCCAGCATCCAGTATAAGAATTAGAGACAAGTTACTGTCGAACAGCAGAAAGATACTCTAAGCCAACAAAAGCACTGAGGTGCTAAGAGCCTCTATAGTAGCCAAGCCAACTACTCCCCCTTTCCACTCTAACCTGGACTACCGGGAGCTCACACAGCAACTGATCCCACGCCACCGGACTGCCACATCACAAGTTACTTGGCGGCTCGGCTCTGAGGAAACTGAATCATTGTTGTTACCCGCAGCTAGGGAACCTCTATCTACCAACATAGCCCTGTCACCTCTATCTACCGACTCGGGAAAGAACCCTTCCTTCTGGATTTATTGATTTCCTTCCCACAACAACACAAGACTGAAGACCCGCTCTAACTCCATTTATTTTATACCTTCATTAGGCTCCCGAGCACATGGAGTGAAAGGTTTCTTTATTATATATTAATGGTTTTTCACCTTAACTTCCCGCTAAGGATCCTGAGAAAGCTCCCTCGCTACTTGACTAGACAATTGAACGTAACTTTAATAACAGACCTCGACTCTGGCTTGCACTGATACGTAACTGCTTCAGACCAGTTCATAAAGGAGAGTTCCAGAAGATAGATCAGGATAAGAAGCCAAAGAGTCATTTAATACTTAAGCGTTAAGTAATGTATTGCCTGTTTCTTTTGGTGCTTCTGAAAGGATAGTAAGCCTTGTTCTTCTGATCGGTAAATGAACACCTTTGTGTAGTCAATTCTATTCCTTAGTAGTTACTGGGCCAGGCATTTGTATAAAGAATTCAAGTCAGCTGTATGGGAATGCAGGCAAGGCGAGCAGGCTCATAGGTTCTAAATAAGAAATGTGTGTTCAAGGGGGCAGGCTAACAGCAAGGAATGGAAGGTCAGTTTAAAATACTACGCAAAGACTAAAGCCTAACAATTTGTGGAACTACAAGAGAATGAGGGTAAGGGTAGTAGACCTTGGGATCAGTAGCTACGGAATGAAAGTCAGGAGCGTAAGCCTATTCTACAGTAGTTGGATTCTCTCTTCTGAGTTGAAGACAAAGAGACAGGAGTCTTTGTTTAAGTATCAAAGGAAGGAGTATCAGAGTTAGAGGCAAGAAAGGCAGCCTAAAAGCAAAGAGCGTAAGAGCAAAGGTCATACTTTTATTTAGGAGTCTCTGACTCGTGGGGGTTAACTATAGAATGCAAAAGGGAGTAGGGGCAGCCTTATATGACAGTAGTTCATTCCTTAGTTGATGCTCAGTTCTTTAAGCAAGTGCCTAGGCCTAGTAAGTTTAACTACATACTTTTTTGAGTATGGGCATGTTACCACTAAAACATAGGACCCCCGGATCGCTAGATAAAGAATGAAGGTAAGTAGCTAAAGGCTACGGAGGTTAAGGGGTCCCCTTTTGGTGTTAGAAGTTAGATTTCCTAGCGTGGCTCCCAATTCTTAGGCTTGGTAGATTTATTCTTGGTCTCATGGTGTTTTCATTCTCGTCCGCAGTAGCTCAATTCTCATCCTGGGGGGGTCTTCTTTAACTTGGCCAGTAAGGATCCAGTCAGTAGTTATAGGCAGCAAGTAAGGTAGGGCAGTCCCAAGCTCAAAGTGGAGAGTCAAGCAAGTAAAGGTGGACTAATATACAGGGCTAGTCGGTTAGATAGGGAGTGTGTGGAAAAAATAACAGAATTTCAGCTTATTTCAATAATATCTATGTCGTAGGGCGTATTGCTAGTTTTGGAGCGGGGAGTTTTCCGTTTGAACTGATACCTAATAAGAATGATGTTTACTTCACACCGGCACCAACATTAATAAAGGTAAAAGAAATAGAACTTGCTGTTTTGGAGCCTCGTTTCCCTCATAACCCACTAATTGATATATGATATAAGTAAACCAATTAGAATGGCTTAAGTAAAGGGTAGTAGAGTGAGATCGAATAAGAGTAGGCTCATATGTTATAAAGTAAGCCAGAGTGGAGTTAAGTATGTAGTATTCCTTATTGTGAGTTAAGTAAGTCGTATTCCTTATTGTAAGCTAAAGTATTAGAAGCAGCAGCGGCAGACTTCAATCAAGGATAGTGGGAGCGAGATAGCAGTAAGTCCTGTTTTGGGTAAGCAGCGATAGTCCTATTTCTTCGTTTTAGTATAGAAGGTAAGTAGTCAATTCCCTCAGTTGGTGATTTATAAGCCTTAGAGGCACTTGTTTAAGTTTGCAAGCAAAGAGGGACAGGCCAAGACAGAGGAGAGTGAGACCAATAGCAAGGAGGGGTGGTTTTAAGCTATCCTCTAGGAAGCGTACCCATTAGTTTAAGAGTCAAGAAATCCAGTTTTAAAGGAGGGCAGGGCAGAGCGGAAAGGTCTGAGTAAGGCCTGGGTTACTTCGTTCTATTCTGATGAGTACTTAATCGGCTTCTTGTTAGCATCGGTTCCATTCTCCTCAGTAGTTGTTCGCTTCTTTATTTCTTGCGTAATCTCCCCAGTTTCGGGTTAAATTACGAGAAGCACCGGTGAAAGTATCTTAGTGCAAAGTTTAGGAATGAGAGAAACCAGTAGAAGAATCAAAAGTTAACTACAGGACCACCCGGATGCAGTGGTTAAAGAGTAAAAGTTAGTAGCTCCATTCCTAGAGGTAGTAGCGGCAGAGTGGTGATGGATAGCGGATAAAGGCTAAGCTCCCAGTTAAAAGTACTATTGGTATTAGTAACAGGCTCATAGGATGTAGAGATAGAAGCAAAGAAGGGAAAGTCAGACTAAGAAGAAGGAGTAAAAGAACCAAGCTAAGAAGTAAGATTCGAGGTAAACAGTGAAAGAAAGAAAGTAAGGGGTGTTAGGTTAAGAGCTAGGGAAACAAAGACCCTAATCACTAGTTATAGAATTAAAAGAATAAGTTAGGAGACTTGGAGTTGGGCTAAAGAATGTAAGGTGGCAAAAGTAATACTAATAGTAGGTAGAGTAAGTCCTAGATGGAGTAGTAGCAGCCTCGCCATCACTAGTGTAATTCCCTGTTTTGAGGTTGGTTATGAAAAGCACTAGCTGCAGGTTGAAATCAAGTAATGTAAACCTAATAGGCGGTAGCGCGGGGCTCATAGAATAAGAAAGACAGAAAGTAACGCCTTTGAGATAATTAGTTGAAGAGTGAAAGACGGTAGGGCATAGTAAACCTAAGAACGCGGAGGAGAGAGGTCCGTATTGTTGGCATTAGTATAAGTTTAATAACAAGTAAAGCAAGATCCAAGGGTAGGAGTGAAAGAGTAAAAGCGAGTAGAGCAAGGTTCGAAGGCAGTAAGGAAAGTCCTATTTCTTTGTTTGACTCTTTCTGGTAGTAGTGGATTTATTTATTGTAAGATAAAGATTAAGTGCCTGTAGTCACAGCCTTAGCCTTAAAACTGTATTTGCAGTCTAGAGTAAATAGTGGGATTCCCATGTTATTATTTGAATCTTGTAGACCTTACAAAAAAATGAGAAATTGATTCTGGTTAGTTGTTAAAGCCCTAGTTCTTAGTTAAAGTTTTGTTGACAGAGGAATCAGAGCTAGATGCCCGGGTTCTGTTCTTTTTATTACTTGTTTATTCTGATAGTTAGTATAGGTGGGAAATGAGATAAAGTAAAGCAAGGGTTGAGTTAAGTAGTTGGATTGCTACTTTTGAGTGGAAGTTTGAGAGGCTGCTAGTTCGAACGGGCCAAGAAACGAAAAATAAGGGAATAAGGGATAAGCATTGGTAGGTATAAAGTGGAATCCGGAACTATATAAAGAGAAGAGAAAACAAGTATAGCGCCATAGTAGTAAATTCCATTCGTAGAAGACAAGAGTCCTGTTTTATAGGCAATAAATTCATTATTTGAAATATGTTAGATGCTTTTAATGTGATTTACCATAAAACAACATAAGTGCTGTTATAGTTAGGAACCCTATTCTTACGGGTGAAGGGCATTTGTAGCAGTAGCTTGGCCCCTTGTTTAATCTGTTATCGCTAAGTATGCAAGGTAAGAAAGAGAATCAGCTAGATCAGTCAGTTCTCAAGTAAGTTTATTAATTACCTGCTCTAGTTTCATCCCCAGGGGACTCCCGATATGGAAGCCTAAGCTGGATCAAGTTCTTTATCAAAAGCAGTAGAATCTGTGCTTGTTGGTGACTCTCGGTCGGGGAAGAATAAAGAGAAAGTACTGGCGAGGAAGCGAGGTGTCAATCTGTTGCATCTGTCTTTTTAGCCTGAGGAGAGAGAGAAGAGAGTTGCTAGTAAAGTATCTGATTCAAAAGAAAGGGAATAGGGCTGGTAAAATACCCTTAACATAAAAGAAGTGAACATCAAATAAGCCTTGAACTCCTCCCGGGCTACAAATGTTGATCAAGAGCACTAGGTCTACTTCATATGATGGGTGCGAGTGAAGTCGTAGAGCTCAGTTCTTTGCTTTCCATTTGTTGGCTTGGCCCCTACTTTAGAGGTAAATTCCCACTTTATGGTTGCTAAGGCCTTGTTGCGAAGGAGTAGTGAGTTCAAAAGTGATTATATAAGCAAGATAACAGAATAAGTTTAGTCAAAGTAGTAAACAGCTGATCTACCTGTGGCTTCTTCCGGTGCTCAAGAGACTATTTTAACTTCTTCCCTTCCCCGAGTTTAATCCTATTATAATGCCATTGATGATAAGGCTTAACCGAGGGCTTTACCTTAAGTAGGAGCACTAGGTAACAAGCAGAGACAAGTGAACTTAGCAACTACGCTAAGCATCCAGTTTCGTACCCTCATACAAAAGCGACTCCTGAAGAATGGACAGGACAGGTGTTATATTGACCACACCCCAGACAGGTGCCATTTAGGCTATAAGTAAAAGAATGAAACCACTTAAAAACCGGTGACTTAAACTTAAGGAGGAGTGAAAAAGAATTGATCGGTAGGCTATCTGAACTAACTCTATCTGAAGGCCCTCAACTTATTATAGAGGCCCCCCTTTGTTACTTCTTAGCCTAACATCTGTATACCCGCTAACATCTTTACCCTCTTGCTCTGCTCGGCTCTTAACATCTTTTCTAGAGGCAGTGATAAAGTAGGGTTATGACCCATTTGAAGCATTTGTAGTGTCTTGGCGGGTAATAGTAAACTTCCCTTTCCACTCTACCGAACTAGTAGTAGCTTTTACCTCTTATGTAGTTTGATACCTTCCGGTTTAATTCTAACTTGATAGCTCAGCAGACTTCCTATGGCTAGCGAACTCTTTCTCGAAGGAACCTAGACGTTACTCGCCTCCCAAGAGTCTATAGTATAGTTGACTTTCCCAATTACTTACAGGGCCCTTATTCTTCTCGAGTTGACTTTAGTCCTGTTCCTGTTCCTTTACTTGTTGCGTAGTTACTTGGCTGATAGCAATATGTATAAAGTAGTTGACTCGACCTCTGCTCTGGTTAGCACAGAAAAGCTAGCACCCCACCACCCGGCTAAGGATTATGTTTTTGGTTATATGACAAATCTTCCAATAAGTGTTTCACACCTCTGTAAACTAATACGGATGTCGACTATATAGGATTATAAACAATTAGAGAAATCAGGGTGCGTGCCCATAGTGCCTAAGGAGTTAGTTCAGTGGAATCCCTTGTTGTTTTATTCCTTAGCGAGTTAAAAGAGCGGCAGGAGTCCTCGCAATTGAATCAGTAGTTAATTAATACGATCAGAAGAATGCCAAGTACACAGTTAAGGGAGTCAAGAGTTCAAGTCAGGGGAGCGCTCAGGTTGTTTGGAGTGAAAGAGCTGGGAGTAAGCCTCAGTTGTTAAAGGGCTGGGGGCGCTCAGGGAGGGAAGAGTTAATCCCCTTTCATACTAGTTTCCTAGGTTAGGTCTAGAGAGCACTGTTTAATTGGGTTATTCCTCTTAGGTCTTATACGCTGTTTCATTGGGTTCTTTTAATGGTTATTTTGATTCTTTGAAAGGGGGGTGTTCATCTTAACTGTCAACTCTCTTGGCTGTTCTGTTGTGGGAAGGCTATAATCTCGGTTAGGCTGAGGAAGGAACTGTAAAGTGAAACAGTAAAACCACCAGTCATTGAACGAGCTTAGAGTCCACCAGGAATCCATCTTGCTTAGGGTCCCCGGGTAAAACAGTAATAGTTATCTTTCGAGCACAGAGCAGAGGTCGACCACCTAAATAAAGGGGCATGCAAAGTCAAAAAGGAGCTGCGGATTCTTATGCTTCAAGTAAAACTCCCGAACCACTCTCCTATGGCTCCCGAACCTTTATTCACGGTTTTTTCAGGTTTACTTTAGTTATGGTTTTTCATTGGATTTTATCAATTGGTTTGACACCTTCAGTAGATAACGCCCCAGTATTCCCCGCCAGACGAAACGAAAAGTAAGACAACACTTCTTTATTAACCCCGGGAAGCTTACTGACTTTCTAAAGCAGAACCACTAACAGCATACTTTTATTACGCCTGAAGCACTAACTTACTTATATAATAGAACTTCTGAAATTCCCCTTTATGTAGAACTTATTAAATTCCCCTTTATGACCCGACAGCATCAGAAGGAATTGATTCTGCCCCGGCCTTGCCTCCACTTCTTACTGAACTGCTTCCAAAGATTCAAAAGGAGAGTTCGAGCATCAACCCTCGATACTTTAAATCATTTCTTCCCAACTGACAACCCTCGCTACTTTAAAAGGATAAGAGCATGAGAAAGAAGGATAAGAGAGAGAGTTTTGTATGAAGAATTTACCTAAGTCAGTGCTTCTGAAGAAGGAAGTTTAGTTGAGTGCTATCGGTCAGGGTAAATCTCCTAAAGTTGTTTCATCCCCAGTGTCGTCCCGAGTTCAATCAGTGAAGCTCTCCTAGAAAAGATAGAATTAAAGTGAGCCAGAGGAGTTTGCCAGGGTATAGTTTTAGTTGCCTGAGTGAGTTTACCCCGTTATTGCTGAGAGTTTTGTAGAGCTAGCAGACATAGTAGCTTGGCGCTATGCTATGTGTTTGCCTTAGTTTGTAAATGTCCTAATCCAACCTTAACTGAGTTGTGGTCGACCAGAGGAACTCATTAAACACTAAACTAATTGTGCTGCTGGAGCTCAAAGTCATTACCCGAATTGCCTGCCCCCCTTATTTAAGCTCCAGAATTTAATCAATCAAAGTTATCAACTGCCCACATAGCGGTTAATCGACTCTCTCTTATCGAATGCATAAGTGGAAATTCTTTCTTAAGCGCAAAATAAATCAGTGTCAAAGTATCCTGAAGCCGAATGCTCATCTCCATCTCTACTTACTGCTGAATGAAGATTGTAGTCAAAAGGCATTCTAATGAAATCTATTTCTAACCTAGCTATCAAAGGAAAGGAGAAGGAAAAGAGACAATAAGATTGTTACTAACTTATAGGAGTTTGAAAAGTGCGAAGTAAACTCATTATTACTCTGCTCTACTAATACATCCACAAATAAATCAGTTGAAAAGAAGGGTTAAGGCTAAAGGGCTTGGTTCTTTGCCTTAGTAGTAGTTTCATGATTGGTTTCATTTTAAGGAAGTATTTATTAAGTGGAAGCAGCAATCTAGGGTCCTGTTTATAGAGTTATGAGCTTAGCCTACCTTTCTTATTGATGACTAGTCTTATTGATGACTAGTCTTATTGATGACTAGGTTATTTAATGCCGAGCCCCTTGCTCTATGGATCCAATACTTTCTTTGGTAGCTGACCAACCCTAGTACTCTCCGCAAGCCCCAACCCGCTCTTTGTAGTTCTGTGCCTCTATAATAAGTTTAGTGTCCATTCCTATAATTCCGACTATTCCTAGAATGAGACCCCCTAAGGCTACTACACCCATGGCTACCAATAATGAATGCCATTCAGAAGTAAGTATCAGTAGAAGCAACTTCATCCGTTTAAAGATCTATTTCATAATGTAGTACAGGTCCGGGCCCAAGCATAAGATCAATCATAAGAAAGATCATTAGCCGAAGCCGAATCTCATGCTTACTTACAGAGCAGTTAAGTCGGTATATAAAGGAAGTAGGCAACACCAAAGATAGGAGATAGGTGGTTTTCTTAAGATAACAAAAGGGATAGGTGGCTTACTATTACTTATCTCGGAGAGCCGGAGAGCAGGGCAATAAGATAAGTAGGCACGGGATACAATAGGAAGTGCTAAAGGGAAGTTTACTATGACCAATCGTTCTTGTTTCAGTAGTTGAGTGGAGCTCGCCGGGCTGTAGGCGCTAAGGAATTTCTTTCTTGGGGATTTCTTGATTTCTGTCTAAGGCCTTAGAAACTCACTATTAATATCAGTATCCGCCGCAACAAGGCCTATCCTGTTACTTGTGTCTGCAACCACATCGGACTTATTATAGAGGCTTCTACCTGGCCTGTAAACCCCTTTAGCCCGAGCAAAGCACTTTTAGCCAATACCTTACTTTCGACTTAAGTACTCTGGTAGGCATTCGAATAGACCCTAGCTCAATACCCGGTTTGTTTCCTTTGAATTGAATTCTTTACCATTATTTGGAATTCTAAGTCTTATACAGGATGCGCTCGTCTACAACAAAAGCACTGGCCTGGCACTTAACTTCTCCTCTGTCAACAAATAAAGTAACGCATCTTTTCATTCAACAGTGCTTCCTTGCCATCTGAAACTGACTATGGAGGCCTATCCTCTTCAATGAAACTATAAGGAGTGGCGAGAGGGACCCTACATCCACTAACTGAATTCAACATCTAAACATATGCTACAATTAATTTAACCCTGCTGGCATACCACACAGCTTCCTCACCTTTGCCAACAACAAGAACAGACCCGATTGCTGCTTTTAACCGAACTTCAGCAGTTGATCATGAAACGGATACTGCAAATGGATAATCTCTCCTCTTATCTTGTCTTGCAACACCCGAACTACTAGACTTGAGAACGTAAACAGCTCTTTCATCTTATAGTAATGACTTGTCTGCTTGCCCTTACTTATATCGCTCCATAATGACTCGTGCAGGAATATAAAGTGCAGGAATAGATACTCCGTTCCCTAACCTCGCTTTATTCTTTCATAACTATGGATTGGATTGCTCCTCCACCTCAGGTTCCTGTTAACGATAGGGCTGGGCTACTACTTGGGGCTGTCAACCCATATTTGCTCATTGTCGGCTTGTCTGGTAATTACTAAGGAATTGATTCTTGCCCGACGAAACGAACTAACTCTATCTGAAGGAACTTACAATAAGGGCCCGAACTATCCTCGAAAGTCACTTGTTGTCCCCAAGATAAGTTAGTGGCTCTAAGCCGGTATATACAGGTGCTTCTTCAGCAAGGTGTGGTTTAAGTCTACTTTGGGGCAGAATATCTTACTTCTTAAGCGAGGTATCCTTCAGTTCTGGTTGAATCCCCTGTTAGTTAGTTGGATAACCTCTTTGCTAAGGGAGTGAGGGCAATCTGTTTAGTTACGACCATAAAACATAAGAAGTTCCGTTAGAGTGCATTTGAAACCATCCCCTCAGTAAGGCAAGAAACTATGTTCATTCTCCGCCGCAACAAGGCCTAAGCTGCCTATTAGATGCGTAAGATTGATAATAGGTTTCTAAGATACTGGTGAAGCAGACCTCGAATCAAAGCCAAAACTCTCCTTCTCTTCTGCCTCTGTTCCGGACTCGTCACTCTCGGCTGCAGATATCAACTCTTTAAGTCGAGAAGTAAGGAAAACAAACAAGGGTGCAATAAACAAGTGCTAGTGGGAGTTTAGAGTTTAGAATAAGTACGTTAGTTTCATGAGTTCCAAACAAATAGAAATGAAAGTCGAATTGTGAAGTTGAAAGAATCAATTAGTGGGCAGAAGCTGGGGAACATGAATAAGCTGTTCGAAAGCAAGTATCGGTATAAAATGACGTTCCAGTTCTAAAGTAGTCTCCGAGTTCTGTTTGTTGCAAGAACTTGACTTGTTCGATACTCAACTTGCCAATCTACAGTGTTATTACAAGCTACTAAGGAAGGTAGAAAACGAATGGACTGGACGCTTAGACGGGTTTTGCCCTTTGCCAGAGAATAAGTATGGGAGATAAGCCTCATTGAGTTATACAAGGCCGGGCCGGGTCAGCTGCAAGTAAAGAAGCTAGGCTACGAGAATGAAGCCTTTATTGCCTTTACATCAAGGTCTGCGGGAAGTGAATGAGTTGAATCGCTAGTTGAAAGCTTAATTGTAAGGCTCGGAGTCTACGTCAGAAATCAGCATTTGTTAGTGGTCTGGTACAAGAGATTAGCTGTTTCATAAATTCTCTTTCTTCTAATAAGTGATGAAACTAGAAATTCCACTAATTCAAAAAGTAGTAGCTTGGCAGTTGACAGAGGTAGATTAGAGCCCAGTTCCAATTCGAGGAAAGGAAACTATACTATACTCTTGGGTGCTAGGAAAGTTGGAAAGTAAGACGGATGTTAGGATGGAAGGAGACTCTACTCTACTCTTTGTTGCCAGTTGCCAGAGGTATTAGAGATATAGAAATATGGGACAATTAATAGATTGGTAACCAACTATAGATATAGAAATAGGGGACAATTAATAGATTGGTAACCAACCAGGATTCCGCTTATCTTTTATCAACCTTACTTTGCTCCAACAGACTTAGACGGTGGTTTAGTAACCTTAGGACAGTCCTATATCTTTAGTAACCGCCGGACAGTCCTATATCTTATGTCTTATCCCTGATACAGCAGAAGTCACCTGCTTTTTAGCCTCTAGTTCAACCCAACTGCTTCTTTTCCTTTTTATCTTACGAAGAAAGTGTTTCCATCCCGTCTCAGGGCAGGGATCATGGCTAGCATTTCCCGCATGAACTGGTTCTTTATTTCATTCATTTCATGTGGTCTTATTCTTTGGAAATTATTACCTTGACAAACCTCCTGCTAATAGATACCTGCTTGCTTACTCTTTTATTGAATGTGTCTGAACAACAAAGAAGAGCTTTATCTTCCTAGCGTGTTAAAGGGACCACTGGCATAAGCATCAGAGCAAGAGCGGATTTGGCCGAACTATACTACCGGCTTTTAAAGCACTATTAGCAGTAGTTCCTATAAAGAAGGGAGGTTTCTAGAGTACTATTGGCAGTAGTTCCTATGAAGAAGGGAGGGTTTCGTCTTTCTTCGAATTCTTCTTCCCCCATTTGTAAGTCCTTTGTAAGGCAATCTCTTAGGGAATGGAGAACGAAGAACAACGCTGCTAAAGGCGAGAAGTAAAGAAACTGTACTATTGCTGAAGCCGCCCTGCCGCGCTATTACTAGAGACCTTAGTTGCTTTCCTACCGGCCGGTTACTCGCCACGCTTTCCGCTTCGTGCTAAAGAAATAGCGTGATTGATCAAAGAGGATAGGCTTTCAGCACCTTTTCCTTTTTTTAGTAGTTAAGGCCGTCAGTAAGTCTTGGGGGATTCCTGCCGTAATATCATTTATATACGCTTTATGGTGCCAGCTCTTCAATCGATTGCCAGCCGGGGCTCGGGATTATAGGGTTGATAGGATAATTCTCCACACTAAAGCTTTCTCCCTAACCTACCGCGGAGCTACTTAACCCGGGGTTTAAACTCTGATTGAAAGTATGGTATCGACAAATGAAAGCACGAGAAAACCATATATAGAGCCAAAGGAGGAAGGCGAGCGATACATATAGCTGAGATTGAAGAGCTCGAAGATAAGATAGGAGGGGAGAATTATAGGTTATGAGTAAAGTAACGAATTCCATAAAAAAGGGGCTGGGCTTCCGTCGGGTTTGCTCTAGTGGCAGTTGGGTTAGCGCGTTTAGGTTAGGGTAAGGTAAGGAGGAAATACATAACCTTACTATTGGATTTGCCTAAGTATAATTGTTCTGGTTCTATTGGATTTGCCTAAGTATAGTATAGTATAATTGTTCTGGTTCTATTGGATTGTGCCCTGTAGCATCAACTTAAGTTTTGTTTGACTATTTGATTTGCCCTGTAGCATGTAGCATCCACTTTTCTTTTTTGTTTGACTTTTTGACTAACATTACTGTGCTCTAAGTTATTCAAGCTTCAAGGTTATGTAGGGTGCGCTCGCGTTAGAGAAGGTTGCCCGAGTACCTTTCCTATACTTAAGTGAAGCTATCACATGACTAACTTATGGAATGGAATGTTGCGTGTGACACATATAGAATCAAAAGCGGAAGTAGTGAAGTATACTATACATATGCGATTTTAGCACTAATGCGGGGAGATCTTGTATTGTAAAAAAGAACATATATCTATATGGATTTCTATATGGATTTGCTTTTCCAAAGTTATGAGATGAGGTTTTCGATTTCTATGAGTCATTACTTCTACGAGAGAATCCGCATGAGAGTCGAGTGAGGGCGTCGTTGTGGAGAGTTGAGAGTTCCATGTTGCGCTAACGAAGCTGGAACTATGCTTCTGTACTGAAGTAGAGTAGAGTTCGCCTGTATATGAAATGTGAACGGTATGTGCTAGACTTTCTAAATAGCCCGCACAAAAGGTCGAATAGTTAGCTGATCTTCTACCCCACGATCAGGACAGAGAATCATTCGGTGGTGCGGGTTTCCTTATCCGAGACAGCAATGGAATAGCGTTCCCAATAAAATCATCTTTAAATTATTAACAAACAGGAGTAATCAACAAATTATTAACAACACGGGAGTACTAATAAGGAGTCAAGTCATTCTTATGCTTTAGAGGAGTAAAGTCGGAAATTGGCGCCTCTCAGGAACTAGTGATAAGAGAGCTCAGCTCGCATGAACGTAAACGTCAAATAGGGGCTTTTACTTCGGCTGAACAGACTGATCCATTGGGAAGTTGTACATAAATAAGGGAATTAGCCTATTCGTGGATAGAGAAATTAGCCTATTCGTAGATAGATAAATACTATTACTTAGAGAATCGGCACTAATGGCTACCACATATAAGAAATAATGGAAAGAGCAGTGCCATAGCTGGGGGAAAGGAAGCGACAGCGTCGGTAATGGAAGAAAGAGAACTACAACGGTAGCAAGTAGGAAAGCCATCGGAAAAGCAAAACCATCAATTTACTCGGGAAAGGAGCCCCTAGCCAAGGGAGGCCTCAGACAGTGCGCCGGTCATGGAGTGTCATTAGTCCCATCCTTTTTTTAAGCTACTCGAAGCTATGCCAAGTGCCTTCCACCTTTTTGCTACTGATGACATACATAACTAAATAAGTCTAAACGTTGTTGCTCAGAATCCCTTATTTTAGCAATTCCCTACCCTAAACCAACTACCCAATCCTATCTTTGGATCAGAACCAACAAAGGAGAGTTAAGATTCAAGTAAGGAAGAATCACCAACAAAGGAGAGTTAAGACGACTTAGAGTAGGAAGAGAAGAGGATTACTTACAGGATGTCCGAGGCTTTCTGCGTAGCGGTCGATGAAGGTGCTACTTACAGCTTTCAGGAAGGAGGAGACCTATCAGCTTTCCTACTCTTTTAACTCGGTAAAGTATACCCTTTCTAGTTAGGCGACTTTACCTCGAACAATCCTATTGCCAGACCGACCTTACCTCCTCTCCCGCTAAACCGGAAGTAAGGGATTCTATACCTATAGCAGGCGTACACCCCATTCATTCCCTCTTTACTCGAGAAAGGACGGATCATGTTGGGCCAATTCCTCCCTCATAGGAGATGCATGCCCAATGTGGAGAACCTATCTTTTAGTACGTACATTCATTCATTCGTAGTAGATAAACTCTCTTTTACATTCATTCGTAGTGGATAGAAACTTTCTTTTACATTCATATATTCGTCTGATTAGTAACGTTGGTTAAGGTAGTGTTGCAACTTTCATGGTTACACCCCTTCTCTAATCCCCCCCATGGTGTAAAGCTTCAGTTCCTTGGGTAACCTTTTAATTTCCGGCGCAATAGGCAAGTACTCTACTTGTCTGCGTGGCTCTTCTGTGTGGCACATCCATAAAATGCAAAACAATCTATTTGCGGAATGAAAGATCGTCATCATCCTCGTACTCTTCTCTTCTCCTCGGCCCTATTTATTGAAATCTTATTCCGTCTATATAATATATCTATAGATATTGAGATTTTAATATAGATATTATTGCTATTATCTGTGTAACATTATTACCTGGTCTAGACTGACCCGGACCCCACTTACCCTTAGCTTTCCTTGTTAGTAGGATATCATTCAAAGCAATTGGTTTTTTCCATTAAAGGAGAAAGCGCTTATTAGCCAGTTTCGGAAAGCCAGCCGAGGATTGCAATAGTCTCTTCAATTCTTTAACAAATCTGCGGAAAATAGCTTTGATCCCATCTGCTCTGTTAACAACCCAACCTTCTGTTTGACTCATGCCCGACTGGGAGCAGCACAGAGAGGTCACAGCGGATGGACATAATCCGGTGTACTTGATCAAACCGGTCACCAGCAGCGATCAATATAAGTTTACAGGAGTTGGAAATAAAGGATCCTACAATTCCTGGTAAAAGCTTTTTACTCTTATTCCTTCGTGCCCCGAAAAGCTTTTGACTCTTATTCCTTCGCGCCCCTCAGATGGAAAGGCAATATTCTTATATACTATTTTCTAACTTTCTCAGGATTATCTCTTCAAATCAAAGAATCCACCTACACGAAGCAATTCCTTTTCTTTTTGAATCCTCCCTCTCTTGGGGACTACCACAGATTCTCTCTCAATATGCATTGAATGAAGTTCCTGAATGGGTCTATTTCTCCCCCTAGCCCACGTTTCATCGTTGTGAAGCGAGAACCACTCTTTTAGCTTAGTCCTAGACCAGCCAAATCCAATCCTTTCTTTTTTTTCAATAAATAATAAAGTGGTTTCAGAAGAAAGGAGCCACACTGGATAACTCGTCTCTCGGGCCTTTTTAGTCGCGGGATAAATAGTATTCATTCCATTCTCTTTTATTGGACTGAAACAATCCAAATCAGCCCAGAAAGATACAAAAGAAGGAAAGGGTATGCTGGGATTCGCGAAAAGCTGCAAGCCCACCAAAGAATTCCACCTCGACTCCTACCCATCGCCCAACCTATATAGCATCCTAATGATAGTGATTATTCTATATAGCATAGCATCCTAATGATAGTGATTATTCTTTTTCAAGTGGGATCGGAACCAAGATAATCAAGGGATAGCCAAGCATTAAGGTACAGGAAGCAATCAACCCGGTCCCGACGCCTCCCCTAAGTCTTTCGGATCAGGGTCAACATTCAATGTTTCAAATCGGATTGACCCTCGAGGGTAAACGGTCTAAACTCTCTCATAAGCATGAATAAAAAGAAAGTGAACAATTTCGAATAGAACAAAGGGTAGAACAAGAATCAAGGAAGCAATCCGTCCTATTTTCTCTATTCCCTTCTCCTTCTGGAAGAGTTTACATTCGAGTAGGAGTGATAAAAGTACCTAATTCGTTTTTATTAGGATTGTACTCCTCCCAGTCAGTAAGATCTGATACAGAGCAGAGAAAGAGGTCAAAGACTGTTAGCCAAGATACTGATTTTCTCAATCCGAACGCAAATGGAAACCTCCTATTTGATAGAATCCCGATATTCCTCAATCAGATGTCCCATAGAGAAAGGGTCCAAGTTCAAGGAGAGCGGGGAATGAGCCTAAGACTTACCTTCTACTATATAAGATAGACTTATTCTGTATGAAAGAAAGAATAGGATCTTATCTTTTTTAGGGCAAGAAAGAATCAAAAAGCAACATTAATTAAGCGCTTACGCGAGCTACTTAAGTGAGTTCTTACAGTTTAGCTTACAGAGTGCCCTTCTTTACTGTTTACAGGAATCGAATCTGACAGGGAATGCGCTCTTAGGAATCCCCTAATATCCTCGTTCTAGTAAGTAGTGGGCAAATATCTTTATTTGAAAGACTCCGCTGTGGCACTTTTCACCTTTCTTTACTTGGGCATCCAAAAGTTAGCTAGAGAATAAAGCCGCTCCAGTTTCATCACAATAGTTAGAGATATCCAATGCAAACACGCACAGAAGAATATGCTTCGAATGCCCTGTTTTAAGGGGTTTAGAAAGAAGGAGCTACGGGACGGACTTTCAGAGAACTATGCTGGCACTCTTATAGAATAGGTAAGAATCAACTTTCCCTTATCAGTGGAATGAAATGTTGCTATAGGAGATTTTGACTTGAATCCTTATATAGTGAGAGCGAGCCTAGTAACAAGGGATTCAATTTCCGTTTCAAATAAAGTTTAGAGCCATTATGATTCAATTATGCGAGCGAGCTTTCTACTTAGAGTTAGAGCATTAGAGTTTACATTTTGACTTTTAGTTCTAATATGGAGGCGAGCATTCATAAACGAGTCAAAAGTCAGTGTAGAGGTGGGCCATTTACTCGTATTAGAAAGATAGGGGGGAAACATCTCACTTCCGGAATTCATACCAATATAGATATATTTTTTTCAATAATAAGACAGAACCCCCCCGTGATAGGGGATTGAATGATCAGTCTCTAAGTACCCGAAGCAGTGCTAGTAAATGTTGTTTCTGTTCGAGGTCAAGTTTAAAGTAGAGTTATTTCTTGTTGAGTTGAAGAATGAATGATTTGTTGACGAAATAAAAATCAAAGAATCTAGCATTACCACATATAGAAGTCAAAGTGGAGAAACAACCTACTTACTCTATAAAAGTTGATAAACAACCTACTTACTCTATTCTAATACTAGAAACTAAAAGTGACCTAACACTTGTTGAAGAGAGGCACCCCGACCCGACCTTGCTAAACTCAATAAATCGATTACAGCTGGCTCACCGGATCCCGCTCCAACAATAAGTGTTAGCGCCAGGGATTTAAGGTATTGTAAAGGGTCGAAAAGCAAGTTCAGATTCCACGGTGAAAAAGCATTTCAACAAACAGCCGATAGAGTCCCTAAATTACCGATTAGCTATATGAGTCCACCCATGTTAAACAAGAAGAATTGCCCTTCTTTATCGACAGCTTCACCTTGTAGAAAAGATAGGTTATTGGCTTTACGTCTACGAGAGAGGTAGGTTGGTTCTTTTACTAAGATCTCTGGGAGTGAGTTCTGCTCGCTTACGTTAGTTTTAGTCTTGCTAAGGATCAATATCCGGATAAGTGCCAAAGTTTGCAGCAAGGAAGGTTTAGGTTTTCAAAAGAGAAGCTCATAGAGTGGAGTTACGAAAGCAGTAACAAACTATAGCATGAAAGGTCAGGAACAGGATAGGATCAGTTCAAAAGTGAGCTGCCCGGTTCAAATCTACTTGTTCTATTGCAGCAATCGGGTCTTCAAGTTCCAGAGAGGTTGGCAAAGGGTAATCAGCAAGTAAAGGCTTAGTTTCGAGGTGTGGTCCAAGGAGAGTCAATTCCTTATGATTTCCTGGGTTTGGAGGCTAAAGGTCAAGTTGTTGAATGAGTTGTTTGTTTCAGCAGGGTAGGTTATTAGACTCTGATCTCTAGGAGGCCTCTATAATAAGTTTCTGGGAAGAATCTCGTACTGGCGTAGCAGTAAAGGTAGGAAAAGAATAAAGATCAAGAACTGGAACAAGAACACCGCAACGATCAGGAACAAGAACTAAAAGAGACTAAACTCAAGCTAGAAATAAGATACTGCTCAAGCTAGAAATAAGATACCGCGCCAATTTCACTAACGCGCAACTCACTACTAAGCTTGTTTTAGTTAGGCCACAACTCCGTTAAGCCTGTTTTCCCTTATTTCCCCAAGTGTAAGCCATGTGAGACTCAGATTATAGAACAAGCAATGGCGCACTCAGAACTCACGTTAGCACCCGCTCAAGCAAGTAACAGAACAAGCAAGGGTGAAACTCAAAGGTATTTCTTTATTAGATATTATAGGTATCTCTTGAACGTTGAAAGAAAGGATATGGTTGTTGACTCTATTGGTTGCTTTCTATTCTTTTGCACTAACAAGTGAGTTAAGATCTTGACCCGAAGGGAAGGTAGTAGCAGTAGCCTTCGTAAGGCAGAATAGAGTGAGTTGTTAGTTAAGCTCCTAACGCGAGTCAGGGAACAAGCAACAGCGCAAGAGTTCGGGTGAACGGGAAATCATGTATTAGCGAGAAACTCTAGTAATGAACAAGCTAAGCTAGCAACGGAAATTCTTATTGTAGCGGGATAAGTGAGCGAGTTGGGGGTGCTGAGTGCGAGTTCAACTTGTTTCATTGAGTGCAAAAGACATCAAATCGGAGAGTGAAACACTTGTGGAATTGAGTGCAAAAGACATCAAATCAGAGAGTGAAACACTTATTGAAGAAATGAACCTAACAGTATTGCTTCGCTTACCTGGGATTGAACTACCAGAGACTTTACTAGATAACGCGAGCAATATAGTCGGGGAACAGTAGTAGGTCCTTAGCTTAGTTGCATCTATAGTTTATACTTTCGCCCTTCCCTTGCTCTTGTTGAAGAGAACACATGTGGAAATGACTATCTTATATATAGCATAGCCTCTCTGTTTTCTACCTTCCATAGTAGTTGCATTCTGTTTATCTGCTATTCGAGGTCGATTCTTCAAGTTACGTTCAATGACTTAACGAGTATAGAAATAATGAACCTCCAAATCTCACTGCTTTGCTTCCTATGATTTATTGTTCCGTTGCTTGGTTAACTCCTTACTGCTGACTCCTTACTTTTGATACTTGACTTTACGCTCCATACTTTACTTGTCTACTTTATGGCTCCATACTGAACTTTTGATACTTGACTTTAGCTGTAGGGAGGCTGTAGGGAGAGTATGAAGTAAAGAATGAGAAATCCCTCATATAGAGTGATCGGTAGCTTTCAGCAGCAAGAGGGGTCAGGGCTCGGCGCACTCCTCATATGTCTGAGTGGGCAGGTTTCAGCCAGTTAGCTCATCATTCGTTTCGTGCCTAGGCACTCCTTCCCTTGTTCTGTATATTCTACTTTCTTCCTTCTTGGACACCTTTGGACTATATCTTTTTTGTGTTTAATATTTCATAAATAAAAGAAAGGGACGGAGACTATTTTATCATGAGTACCTACCTCAGACTTTGACCTTCCACGGAGTCTGTTATACTAGAGAGAAGGGTACCCACTTTCAAGACTAGATAGAAGGGTACCAACTTCCAGTCTTATTTTAGGGTTATCCCTACAGGTGAGCTACTCTGCTTCGCTACTATCTTCAACGGACCCGACCAGGGGTTAGCCACTATTTTCCCTATGCCCTCTTTCTCGTTCGGATACCCAAGACTCATGATTCAAAAAAAAGTGGGTTGGCATTGGCTCACTATCAAGAGAGTGATAAAAGAGGCGCTATCCATCTATCGTTAAGACAAACGACGCACAGGCCCCATTTTCTTAGCTTCTAACACAGCCTTTAAATATCAAATGGTTAGGTGATTTACATACTGTTTAGGATAGTGCTCGCTTCTAATCTTTGCTTTCTAAACCATGCCCTTCCACACTTAAATCTATAACGGAGAGGGGTTCTCCTCTAGAAAATCAGAAGGTTTACTCTTGTTCGACTGAGACGCGAACTCAATAACTCTGTTAGCGAGCTACTTAACGCGTTAGAGAGTTTTATTAAGACTTGACCTTCGGGTTGTTCGCGGAGACCTGAAATAGGGGTTTTCCTACGGATATAAGAAATAGGACCAGCTAAAATAGGGGGTGTTTCACGGCTAAAACGGAACCAGTCCAAGCACCGAACCTAGACTCTAATCGCACAAGAACAACACTTTAATCTGGAACTAAGAATTCACACAACTTCCATTTTCTCCCTTCGCCCCCAAAGGAATCAGTTAGAGCAGAAAGTTGAGTTGGAGTGAGCAACAGTAGGACTAGCAGATATAGTGGATGACACTGATTGAATTGCCTGGTAGTCCTGTTCTTGTTATAGTCAGAATCCCTTGTTGAATCAAAGCTGGCTAATTCTTATCTAGGTCGAGTGAAAGTTATCCTAGGGTTTCTTATACTGTGAACTTGTATATAAGGGGAGTGTCAAGGGGCAAAGCAACTACTAAGCGCGGCAGTCAGTCGTATTCTGTTTTCTACTTGAAGAAGTCTTCCGTTTTATACTTTCCGGTGTGATTCTGTTGTTTTCCACCTTCTGGCCTTTGGCTCCTCCGTTTTCCACCTTCCGTATATATATAGTAGTTACACTTCCCTTCAGCAGATATAGTAAGGTTTTCTTCTCACTTTATAGCTCCGCAGGTTGGATTCTAACTTTATAGATCAGCAGATATATAAGTATTCCAGGGTAGTTCCGAGGTCTGGTCTGTCTATCTTATTAGGCGAGGGCATTAGAACAGCTGTTACGTGGGCAACATAGGGAATTTGCCATAATCAAAAGTTTCGCAAGAGCAGCCCTACCGCACTAATTACTATCGGAGTGAAGTCAGAGAATCCGCATCCGCTTGTACGAGGAAAGTATTGTTCAGGAGTGGGAGGAATAGGATATTACTAGCTTAAGATCCATCTAAAGACAGAGGCAGCAGAGGCAGAGGCTACTCCCACAGGTTCACTCAGGATTCAAAGACAGGTTCACACAGGACTGGAACAATACAGAGATGATATAATATAATATAATCTATTTTTGGGTGCCGATATAATATATGTGGGAATGGGAAGCCTGTTAGATCAGTGGAGCAAGATCAGAGTTTACTTACCGGTAGTGTCAACAATAAGAATGGAGCCTCTCCTATGCCTCTGTCAACAAACAAGGAGAAAACTCGGGGTGCCGGTCTCTCTTGCCCTAAGTAGCCGTTGCTTGTCTATCCTAAACTTGGCGGTCGTTAGTCGTTTATTTCCTGTAGTAGTGTCTTGGCTATTTGCTTACTCTAAGCGGAAGGGAAGGAATGTGTACAGTTCGGGTCGGGGAAGAGTGAAAAGATCATATTCATATAAGTTTAAGTCGAGTTAAGTCTGGTCTGCTGCCCCAGTGCCAGTTCTCAGATCTTCCGCGGGTGAGTTAAATCTCTTATTGAACTCTGTTGTTTAATTCGTTATCCTTAATAAGAACATAATTAATTTGGGAAGGTGTCTTCTACAGGGTGTGTACAGTGGAAGGAGAAGTAGTTAAGCTCTTGTTTTTATCTTTGTAAAGTATCGGCTTTGATGCTCTAAGTGTACGAGTGGAATCTAGTTAGTGAATCAAGCCTTAAAGCAAGGGCAAGGGAACAACCATCACATCAAGAAGGGAACCATCAATATTATAGGAATCAATTAATTTATTGAGCGGGGAAGCAAAGAGAATAGGGTAATTTGCCATCAAACAAAAGAAGTTGTGTTATAGTTCATTTTGAGTGTATACCTTAACCATCTTAAGTTTACTACTCCCCGGATTCTGTTTCTACCCTTTGATCAATAGTCATAGGTGGCTCTGCTTTAACAGCTTACGTAGGCAAGGGAAGAGTTACAAGAATGTACATCAGGCGGCACTTAACTACCAGTCTTGCCAGGCCCAGACTCAGTTTCAAGAGAATCCGCTGGATAAAGAAAGCCAACTCATTCACCTCTAAGCCAACTCATGAACTTAGGGTAGAATACCGCCTTTTCTTCCAATATAATAGAAAGAAGTAACACTGGAAAAGGGGTAGGAAAAAGGTATGCTATGTTGTTGGATCCGTAGAGCAAGGGGCGAGGTCAACCATCAGTGATTTAGCAGTGCCACCTGTCACTTTAAGGGTTATCTCATGCACTGTTTCAGGGAGAGGACATCTGGCAGGACAATCAGCAAGGGGAGCGGCAAAGTCTTCGAGCGGACAGTCATCCCTAGATGTAAAGGTAAGGGAAAGGGAGTGGGAAATAGAGAAACCTTTAGTGTCCATTTGAGAAAACACTAAAGTTCTTGTTCTTGTTGACGAACAAAAGAGTGGATTCCAAGCTGGTTTCCCCCCTTAGTGGATCTATAGAGAGATAGAGCACAGGGGTGTTGACTTATGCAAGGCAATAAAGTTCGAGGCGGTAAGCAGAGCGGGACAATGAGTTTCATCGTCGGGACAATCAGTGTTGTCATCTAAGGAAAAAAGAAATCAAAATAAGGGCACCTCACAAAGTAAGCTAAGGCGCAACCAACAAAAAAATCCAATCATGGAAACTCGACGTCATGCTAAGGCGAGTTGACCTGACCGCTCGAAAGATGGCATTCAAGCAGGGTGAAGGGAATTGACTGCCCCATACTCCACTCCAACCTGCGCCTCAATTCTAACTTCCAGTAAGCAGGTGCTTCGATTAGTATCAGTACCATTAGTATCCCCTTTCTTAGTAGCAGCAAAAGCATCCTAAAAGGAGTGTAAATTCCCCCATTATTAAATTCCTATTAGCACTTCCGCGGTAAGTGAGTGGATTGAGGTCATAGAGAGAGGGAGGCGTTACAAGTCCAGTAGCAATCGGTTCTGTTCTGCAAGAGAAGTTATGCGTCAGGAGAGGTGGCAAGCGGGTCTGATATAAATGCAAATAGTGGATTACGAGTCTGGTGCTAAAACAAAAGAAGTAGGGTCAAGGGCCACCAAGTTCTGTGTTTGCCTGTTTTTTAGTCCTGTTTTTGGGAGTTCAAAGCGGTAGCGAGCTTTTACTGGTTTCATTCCATATCTCTTCTTTGGTTCTTCTGCAACCTAGTTTTATTTAGGCAGTATCAGATTCTAACTAGTGCTTTCAAGAATGGAACCCCAGGGGTGCTTCTATGACTTTAACAGGAGAGGGCATCGAACTAAACTCACAACTAGGAATAAGT
Organism: Musa schizocarpa; assembly: GCA_900464855.2. Classification (NCBI taxonomy): domain Eukaryota; kingdom Viridiplantae; phylum Streptophyta; class Magnoliopsida; order Zingiberales; family Musaceae; genus Musa; species Musa schizocarpa. The sequence continues at coordinate 77,682 of LR890027.1, forward strand.
AATTGAACAATGAAGCCTGGGCGCTGGGGCTGATAAGTTAACTCCCAAGTAAGACTCAAAGTAAAGGTATTGAGAGTGAGAGCGCGGGGCAGGTAGTTAGCCTAGTTGTTTGGAAAGCACCCGAATCAGGTGCTCAAACAAGAGCAGACTCACAGCCAGGGGATAAAGACCAATGGGCGGGGAAGCAAGGTTCGAAGTAAGTAACGGGAGTCCTCGTTTTTCGTTTCAGCATTGTTGTCAGTGGTTATATATAGTCTTGTAGGTGGTTATTCTATTCCTTAGCGCACAGCTTTGATCTTATACTTAGTAGCTCCATTCCTTGTTTATAGTATCAATATAATTAAGAAGTAGTGATTCCAGCCCTATTTTATATACTGCTATTCTATCTGTCGTGCAGTCGTGGGCACCTGTGTCTTGTTTATTACTAGGTTTGTTATCGCTCTAATGCCCGAGAGAGCTAGTTTTTCGTTTCAGTCCAGTTAGCATTAGTATTTGTTTTGTAGGCCAGGAAAGTAAGAGTAACAAACGGGCAAGTCAGATTGAGATTTCAGGAAGGCAGACCCTAACTCGAACATACATAATGGAATAAGTAAGTCAAAGAATAGGGGGCAGGACGGTAAGACTCAAAGTTCGGAATGCTGGAATCAGGTAAGGGAGAGGCAGTTTCAAACTTCTCTCCAGGAGTGGACAGCGATGCAGATAATAAGGCTTGGGCAGCTAAGTCTAATTCAAATAATAGTAAAGTTCAGACTAATAGGCGCGGATTCGAATCCGTGTTTAGAGAATGAGTTCCGAGCTAAGGTCTTCTCGGTGATATTTCTATTTTTAATAGGGGTCACAGCCTTATGCCCAGTTGTTGCATTATTAGAAGCGGCAGTGAAGCCCTGTTAGCAATGTTTGGAGAACAGATATCAGATTTTTTAAGCGAGGAATGTTAGACTAAAAGCAAAGAAAGGCAGCTTTGAGATCAGTAGCTACAGAGTGAAAAGCCTAGGCTTGAAGCACCTTGTTGGCTGTTGTTCAAGTCTAATCCGTAGTGTAATAGCGAAAGAAGAAAAGTCAGGAGTAACAGGGTTCTAAGGGCAAGGCAGACTTCAATCAAAAGGAGTTTCGTTTTCTAACTAGTAGGGATGGACTGAATCGGAGGAGTCAAAGAATGAGATACGCTAGTTCAGAGTTAAAGCCAGGATATGGTTAGGCTTGGAAGCTAAGGGGGCGAGTAACACCCCGGGAAGGGTCGACTCAAACAAGGTGAGTTTACTTCTCTATTTCGAGTTAAAGTCCAAGTGTCTTACTCAATTGTTAGATGCACTGGATCGGACCTTTACTCAGTATTCCCAGAGTTCCATCCCATTTGGCATATAAGTATTAGGAGCCCTGGTTAGGGAATTAGATAAAGTGAGGCAAAGACTGATGTTGGGGCAGGGCATTTAACTGTACTGTAGTTGCTTGGTGCCTTAAAACACTCTGATACGGTTGACTCTCTAACAGAGGTAGTAAAGAACAGAAAGAGACTCGATTAGTCACAATTCTTGAAATACTGATTTGAGTCACACCTGGTTACACCAGGACTCGTACATAACTCTCAAACACCTGGGTTTTGGTAACGGGACAAGGAACAGTGGGCTGAGGCTACTCTCTGCTAACGGAATTAGGCTCATCTACTTCTATCATCTGTTCTGTTCTTGCCTCCATCTCATCTAACTATTTTGCTTGTCGTTTAGTTGTTTGCCCCTTTGAGTCGGGGAGGAATCTTTAGCCTAGCCTAGCAGATACCATTTTCTATTTACTAACAGAATTAGGCTCATCTACTTTTCCTCTTTCACTCCTATAATTCACTCAAAGACTAACTCTTTCACTAGGGTAGGGCTCAACTAACACATAGCTCTATGTAGGCAGTCTCTTACTAATACATACTTAATTAACTCCCTTACAAACTCTGTAACTCCAAACATCTTTCTTTTCTTTCTTCTTTACTACTAGACTATTGGGATCAGACTAAGGATTTGAAACAGGAGCACTACTTTCAGGGGCCAGAACTATACTTTATGAACGGACCTTCACTCAAGCTTGCTTCAAAGCCTTTACTTCCTTCTTCTACTACAAAGGCAAAGAAAGCAGAGTTTTTGACTTTACTTATATCTTTTGTTTACTTTACTTATATCTTATAATACAGAGCTCATGATTCTGTTGAAGTAGTAGACGGAATAGGATCTTCAGCAGGGTAAAGAGTAGGATCAGGTGGAGTCAACAGTTTCCAGAGAATCTGCAGTTCCAAAGCCTGCTGCAATAAAAGGTGTTGGCTAAAGTAAGGGCTGTTAAATCTCCTTTTGAATTCTCTCTTATATAAGTGATTCCACAGCTTCTGAGGAATTCCCCAGTGAATAAAGCCTAACAGCTTCCTCGCCAGTACTTGACTCAACGCCTACCTCCCCTCTCTCATGCACTTAGGACATCAATGCCTGTAAGATAGTCTGCAACTTACTATAAGGGCCTATACTTTGATAACGATAACCGCAACACCACCAAGTCACTCTTAATACATAGCTCATGATTCTGTTTGTTCCCTCGGAGTTAAATTCCTTCAAACTTGAAAAAGAAACTTTAGAGTGGAGTTCAGAGCTGTATCCCTGTATCCGGCATAAGGAGAAGAAATCGGAGTACATTCTGTCCGCTTGCCTTTACTTATATTACTGTCTGCGGCTACGTTACTTTTCTACTTCTCTGCTTGTCCGCTTGGCTCCTACTTTCTTACTTTATAGTCTAATTCTTATATAGTTAGTCAAAGAAGACCGCTTCTCTTCTTATAAGCAGTAACCCACTAGTATAACCCTATTCTTAAGCAGTAACCCACTAGTATAACCCTATTCCATAGTTCAATTCCATTCTGATGTTTCTTACCCGGGATCACAAGTTCTGTATTCTCGGTAACTAACCACACCTAGTATAAGAAGTGAAAGAGTTCTGGATACAACACTGAGGCTAAGAAGACAGAAGTCGTGCCTTGGCGGCCGTTCTCCAGCTACTGACTATAGCCTGGCACTACTGAATCTAAGGTCAACAACAACTCAACTCGAAAAAGGGAATCAATCCACTGGCTATACACTGAAAATCCTGTTTGAAGGCTGTGACTGCTGGCTTAGGTATGATAACCCCCCAAATTAGGACTTAAACAAGCTTGGTACCCCGGGAATACATAAATGAACTCCTTACCTCAAGTACTGCTTTACTAGCTATCAGCCTACCCTTCCTCGGGTTCAAACTCAACCTAGTGCTTTAGAGGATGCCCTGCCCTACCTAAACGACCTCTCCTTGGTTTCAACCTAATACTCCGGGGGTCCAGATACTTTATATCCTACCTATCAGTCTACCCTTCCCTTTAGCCCAAGTCTCTTGCTCCTAAACCAAAGTATGTCTTCCCTCGATTAGATTATGGGACGATCCACATACTTCTGAGACGGAGCCCACTGAGAACCAGACTTGGTCCTATACTAGAAAGAATGTACTCCTGAGGCATACAAGAATAGGCGACTGCCTTCTCATACTTGATCTTATTATAAGGAAATTCACTGCAAGGACCGTTTCCATTACTTTGTTTTGGAAATACTACCACGATCAGACTTAAGCTGGTGTTTCCGATACTTTATCCAATAAAAAGGAAACGCCCACTCACTAATGGACTAGGCTTCGGGGACAGGTAACTCAACTAAAAAGCGGGAATTCCACTGGTAACTCAAAGGATGAAACAAAGGTATACAGGACTTCAACAAGGTAACGCTCCTCAACAACAAATTTATAGAATTGAACTCGTGTTGACAAGAACCAAACTACAGCTTCTAGGCTTTACTCCCAGAAACCGGAGATCCAACACTGCCCAACACGACTATAACTAACTAAACAAACAATCAGAATTACCTAAGTAACCCGATCCTTGCTTTGTGGGGAGCTAAACCGGACTTGAAATACGCTCTTTAGTGTAATTCTTAGTAGTACTCTTTTGAATTAAACTCGTACTGGGTGAACAGACGGATAAGCGGATAGACAAGTCCTGTAGTGGTCCAGTAGAATCAGTATTAGTAGCGAGTAGCTAGAGGGGAGGGCTTTTACTCACTTATATGTGCTGTGCTAGGTGAGATAGATTCAATTAATTCATAGTTGCCCTACTATGCAGAATAAGAATCCGTTGCTTGTTGGCTTAAAGCCAGGGAATTCCACCAGTGCTTCTAGGGTAGTAGATCAGAATTAGCTCCTGTGTAGTTACAGAAGAAAACTAGCTACTATGATGCTCTAGTACTATGAGTAAGCCTACCTTCCCTTTAAACCATTCTAATACCTGCTCTTTGAATTCCAATGTTCGCCTCAAAGTATGCCTTGTTTAGGTTCAGTCTTCTATCTGCCGTCGCTGTCCAAGCTGCGTATCCCTTACCTTATTGCCTGACTTTCAAACTCATGTCATTACTAACTGGACTTTAACTACTGTCTCTAGCCTTGCTTTACAAGACCTAAATCCTATATGTTTACCTACGAGACTCAACATTCAGTTTTTAGCCTTTATATTATTCTTTAGTGAACCTACTAGCCTGCCCCCTTGTCTACTAATACTTTTCATACCGATCAGGATCTCCGCCTTGGCTTCATATGAGCCTTGGTTTCATGCTTTAACTACCCACTTGATTATTCTTACTTGTTAGCTTGAGCCTACCTCGCATCTTTACTTGTTTATTTCATTAAATAATTAGAGATTCTGTTCACATATAGAATATGGATTATTATTCTCTTCTACTTGATTAGCGTCTAAAAAGTACAATTAATTTTCTCTTTTTACGGGTGCTCCTATACAAAGGGTATGCCATGCGATAAAAAACTATTAGATCAAACTCCGCAGTCAAATAAGAAAAGTACAAATAAGGAATATCCAACAGCCAGTAGCAATAAGGAATCCAGCAGCCAAAGCCAATTATTTGTATCAACCGTAGAGTCTTCTTTCTTGCTCTAGTACTGTGACTGATGTATCTGCTCTAACAGCTGACCTTGCCGACCGATACTGTTACTACCTTGGTCATCACCTATGTCTTCCAATTCTATTCCTCAGTAGTTGTAGCTTTGTTAGTAGGCCTACTTTCTATGTGTTCTGGAGTTAGGGCTAAACGGTTGCGAGTGAAAACGGCGGTAGCGAGTTAAAACGACGGCAGCGATTTCATTGCTAAAGGATTAATCAAAAAGTATTAGAGCTTCCACCAGGGAAACATCCTGACTTGTTATTTAAAGAATCCTGCTGCTACTATCCACTACTACCTACCAACTACTACTATGGGAATGAACTACTACACCGAAAGCGGGAACCTCGTTATTCACTTATCCCCTAAAGAACTAGACAAACCCGAGTAACGAGAAGACTTAACAAAGAGATGCGGAGACCTACTATTAGAATCCCAATATACTACTGGAAAGGCAGCAACCAGTGCTTCTATTACTTGAACGGGGAACTAAAACTAAAACTTTAGCCCAACACTACTTTAACTAATAACTAGGGCTTTAACCCCTTCCTCTCACTCTTGTATTTAAGCTTATAGGCCTTCCACTACGAACTCAAAAGTATTACCCTCCCATCGCCCCTAGGATCTTATTTTACTACACTATTTCGTAGCCCGCCTCTCTTTGCTTTAATTCGAAATACCCGACACGACCATCACATATGTATCTTATGTTGCCCTGACATTCCTGCCTTGCATTCTTTTAGTTGTTCCCTACACTCCTGTGTTCCAGTTTTGCTTACTAGTGTTGTAGCTTCAAACAGACCCCTACTTATTTAAATGACCTATCCTGCTGTTGGAGTCTGAGCCTACTTTGTCTTTGATTACCGCCTCTCGCTCTCCTTTCTCATTATAACCATACTTGCCTTGATTCTAACTACCTTGACCTTAACTCTTGGTATGCTTTGCTTTCATTCCGACTGTTGAGTTGTTGTCCTCTACTCTTTACCTTAAGCCTCCGTATTGCTTCTTGAACTCTTTAGAGTTATAGCAGAAAACAGCGACTGCGCTCTCTCATTACTATATGCTTGACTATTTGGCTTCGTGTTAGTCTTATTAATAGGTAGACGGGTTCTTGTACTTATTACTTCCACTCCCGTGTTTCGGGTAGCCAGTCTTATAATTGTCCCTTGCCAGACCCTATATCCTTGCTGTCACTACTTTACTAATCCGCTTAGGTCTCAGGCGCGCATACACCCTGAAGTATGCCACTAATGTCTTTAGGGGCTTAGGACCCTGCTCTCAATGCCCCCATTATTTATTTATTATTTGTTATGTCCTGCTGATGTCTTCGTAAACTAATAAGTAGGAACCCGGCGCCGCTAATACAGAATAAATCCAGGTGTCGACAAGATTGAAATAACGACACCCAGAATAGAAACCTTAGAATGGGACTTGGAACTCAGCATATATATACTGCCCATTGGAACTAAGCCAATATCTCTTGCCTATCAGTCTGCTATTCCCAACACCAACTCAGCAACTAATGCCTGACAGCCTTACAGCCCTTACTCTTATTCTTTAGACTGTGGGGCTTGATGAGTAAGATATACAAGAATCGAATCGAACTGCTGATAACAAGAAATCACGACCTACCCGATAAGACGGAAACCCATAAGTAAAGGAATCGCACTAAGAAGTAAGGAGTTAACAACTAAGTAATAGTCTCAGTATCAGTAGTCAGTATAGGTAGTAGAATAAACCTAGGAATCACACCAAGCAGTAACATCATTGGTTACCCAGGTCCAAGTAGAAAACTCTGAATTTTACTCATAAGTAACTGAACTACCCAGCAGGGTAGTAGCCAAGCCCGACTATCCTAGCTCTTAAACTTACACTGCCTTTCCGTCTGTAGTTACCGATCGGGATTTGGGCTTTCAACCTGACATGAACTACATATTATATTGATTATGTGCTTATGCTGGTCTTTCAGCTACTGGCCTTTAGTCTCACATTCCCTGCCATAGGCGGACTTTCCCTTATCTTATTAGAATTTTCCTTATTAGTAGTTTCGTTATTACTCCCTTATAAATCCATTCCAGTTCGTTACTGCGCGATCCTGTTCGTTCCTGTTCGACCCTAAAAGTTCATCTCATTGAATGTGAGTGCTCTCCATTTAAAGTGAGAATTGACTGATCTATTTATCGCCTACCACGTGCTCTACACTCTTAAGTTAGAATTGAACTAAGGTCTTTCTTATCTAGTGCAGAGGTACTTTTTGATAGAAATTAGTAATTATAAGTATAATAATCATAAGTGTAATAAAGAAGTAAGAGAGAATAGGTAAATATAGCTAATTAAGAGATAGAAGAGGGAACTACCCAATCCTGTTATATTTATTGCCAACCAAGTATAGTGCTCCATCCCTAAATTCCAAACCATAGTAGTAGTGTTGCGTTAAAGAAGCAGTGGAAGCTGCCCTTAAGTTAATGGCATTGTCCGCAAGATCATAAGCTATGTGAAAGGGTGGTTCTGTTACAGCAGAAGCTAGTGAAAAGGCAAGGGAGGCAGTTCAGTAGCACCATTACCAGTTTCCAGTGAGATAAGAAGCAAAGCCAAGCCCAGATGAAGCAGATGCTGGAAAGTATAGTAGTGTTGTCAGAGGTAAGCATCAAGCGGTTCTGTAAGTAAGGTAGAATTAGCCTGTAGTAAGTCTATCCTCTCTAGCCGTTCATCTGTTTAGTGAGTAAAGCCAGTATAGTCCGCATTTATTATCTGTTCTTATTAGATTTTATTCCTTTCGACCGAGATATCCATACCCGATAGCTGCTGACACTTTCTACTCGAACCTCCCTTTTACCTCCAATACTAGACAAGAGCTAAGCAAGAAGGAGTCAAGAGCTAAGCAAGAAGGAGTTAAGTCTGCTGCCCCAGGTTTAATCTATGTTTGTTGGAGACGAGTATCTTTCTGTTCGAGGCGAGGAAGCTGTGCCAAAGTTTGCAGTTAAAGCAGATCTACCTATTCCCGCTGGGAACTATAGTAGAAGACCATCTGTCTTTCTCTTTAAACTAAGTAAGATCTTTTCACTACAGATTATCCTGCTCACTCTACTTAATCCAGTTTTATTGAATCAAAGAAAAGAATAGCTCTTAATACTGGGAGTTCTCCACCCGGTTAGGAATAAAGAGCGAGCAAGCTTAGAAGCGGTCAGTGCTTAAAGAGTTTAGGGTGTTGGCGAGCCCTTATAAGTTTAAGTGTTCTGTGCCTTTGTAGTAGTAGCTTCTCTGCTTGGTCATTACAGGACAGGGCAGGCTCTATATTTACTATTTGAAATTACATCTTATAATAGAATAACAGATGAAACAAGGGATGGCGACCTCAACTCTGTCAACTAATACTTCTTTTAACAAGCAGCTGGCAACTATCATACCTATCCTCTGGCTAACTGGAATTATTCCTTTATTGTTCAATTCTTATACATGTGGTTGTTTAGTTACATCCTCCTATCTCTTAATGCAGAGTTGGGAGTACCCTTATGGAAGTTTTCATTGAAGAATGGAGTTTTTCGCGAGATTCCATTAATGATTTTACTGCAATTAGATCCTTATAGACTAAACCTTACATTAATTCAGGAAGCAAGGGAGCAAGCCAAGAAATAACCTCGTAGCCAAGAACGGATCTTGCAACTTTAACTCGAACGGAACCTATCTCTTCTCCTGTTAAAGACTTAGAGCCAATGACTTATCTCGTCGACTCTCTTGCATCACATCTAAGATCTTATTAATATTACTTTTCTCTATATCCAACTCTAAGATCTTATTAATATTACTTTTCTCTATATACAACACCTTTCTCAATTCCTTATCTTCAAGAGAACTTCATCTATTCCTTATCTTCAAGAGAACTTCATCTATTCCTTATCTTCAAGAGAAAGAGACGAGTATGATTGAACATCAGCATTAGCTTTATCAGTACAGTAGGTAGAGATGATCGATCTTATTTCTATAAGGATTACACTCGAACTAGGCGAACTGAAAGAGATGCTCTTATGGATGAAACTGAACCTAGAACTATCACTGGCAATGATGAGGCTTCTGATCCGGGCTAAAATAGTGGTTGTACTGTGCTTATTTCGCTGTACTGTGCTTATTTAATAGGATAAAGGATCTACTCGTGGACGGAGGAGCTCTTTCACTATAACTTGCTGTATCGGATCGGGCACCATAAGAGACGTATGGGACTGAATCTAATTCGATTATGGACCTCAAGTATAAAGTCAGCTACCCTACTTACGCTAAGCAGTGAGTGTATAGACGCAGTCATGGAGAATTATGCCGTGCCTGAGATTCCATGTTTGAAGCTAATGCGCAACGAGCTGCGGTTTCCTTCTGGTCCCGAAGAGGGATAGTTTGACTCTTCTTTAGCGTCCTTCTTAACGGCAAGATCAAATCACAGAAAAGAGCGATTATCTCCATCTTAAATGCTCAAAGAAGGAAGTGCCCTTACTTTTGTATTGGGGAAAGAAAGATCTCATTCCTAAATAGGTCTTTTCCACCTTTCGCCTTGTATTGAAGAGGACAGGTAAGAAGTTGAGCAGCCATTCCGTTAAGACATAAGAATGCCAGAAGCTAGAGCTCAGAAATCAAATACAGAGGAAAAGAGAAAGGGAGTTAAGTTAACCACTCAGGGACATGCCACTGGCTTACCTTATAGATAGTATATACTGGCTTACCTTATAGCTTCTAGATAGTATAGACTAATTAACAAGGCATAGGATGAGTTTTAACAAGGCATAGGATGAGTTTCGAGTCCAGTAGTGTAGGGACCCTAAGGCCGTTCATAACCAACCTTCTACAAGACAACTTCTTCATCGGAAAGCACTTCAACCCGGTCCGAAATAATCTGGGGGAATGAGGTTGAATCAGTTCATTAGGTAGAATTAATAGACTTACTTTCACAGCATGCATTGAGTGTACAGGGATTCATTCAGCTTTCCTACCGCATAAGTCAGTACCCTTAGTTACGTAAGTGGTGGGTGTCGACGTCTATCCTAATCAGTGGATTTAACCTTTCCTTTGCTAGCCGAAGTCCAAAGAATCTTGCTGCATCGGAGGAGATAGACTTAATACATTCCCCCTCCATCAAAAAGTGTTACTTCTTTCGGCATACAACTCTGCGCTCAGGCGTTGTTCTAACATATGCGCGGCCCTGTGATCTTTCTTTTGGATAAGCTCTGGAGCCTGTCGTAGCGAAGAAAACCATCGATATTCCACGACGGTGAGAAAACTAACCCTGTGTCTAAAGCCATCCAGTACCATCACTGCTATAAAAGCCTACCTAGTAGAAATTATATAGTGGAAATCTTGATCAGTCTCCGGAAAAAGATAGTTTTGGGAAGGTATTGTTGACACAGTAAAAAAGAGCCGATGGTACTTTTAAAGATGCGCCGAGATAGAGTGCAGAGCCTAAAGAAGGAAGTAGGGTATAGGGCTCTGGCTTATCAAGAGTCTTACTTGGTCTGGCTATTCAGGTGAATGCAGTTTCTGGACCAATGAATGAGGATGCCGATATGTTATTAAGTCATAGGAGTGATGTTACAGAATGGTATAATATGAAGAAACAAGCGCTTACGGAGTTGTAGAGTTCATTAAGTTTTGAGTAATCTGTAGGTATTTGATTCTATGTGGGCACTAAATCATATTCAAACAAAACAAGTAAGTAGAGTTCATTAAGTTTTGAGTAATCTTATTCTATTTTATTCTATGTGCACTACAATTTTCATTAGTGTTTCTCTTATTTAGGTTATTTGAATTCTAGTGTTTGTTTACTCTATTCTATATGAGTCTCCGCTAGATTAGATTCCTTATTGCAAAGGGCGCATCAACTAGTAACGGAATAAGGACTGCTAGATTCCATTCCGTATTGCCAAGGGCGCTCGAGAGATGATTTAATAAATTATGGAGTCTGTTACTTATATTCATAACTAATGCATATGTTACTTATATTCCATTCCGCAGCGCACAGCATATTCCTTCAGTAAAGTTCCAGAAGCAATAAGCAACGTCAAAGACAAGCACGCACAACAGAAGAGCGCAAAGCAAACAAGGGAAGAGCCCGATAGTTCTTTCCCGAAAAGAAAGCTATATTTATTGATTTTTAGAGGATGACCTATAAGACCCATGAAACCAGTGATTTCGGCTCATAAAGAAAAAGAGGCCGGGAAGAACGCTCACTACTCTCTATGGTAAGAATTCACTACTCTAGGAAATGGATTGCTCACTTATTATCGAGAATGAATGGGACCTACGAAGATAGCTTGAACTGGCATTGTTACTACAGATAGAAAATTGAGATAGAAGCATCGTCTTGTCTTCCCAAGGGCAAATAGAGAGAACCATTGTCTTCCCAAGCAAGGTAGAGATTCCCAAGCGCAGGAGAGGAAAGAGATTGAATTTACAGGGTTTGAACCAATTTACTTACTTACCGTACTAGAGCGATGAGCTAACTGAGCTCCAAAGGGTAATTCCAGCTTATATTCTATTCCATTATCATTAAAGCTTATATTCTATTCCATTATCATTAAAGCTTATATTCTATTCCATTATATTATAGGGTCATTCCAGTCTATTCTGTAATTCCAGTCTATTCTATTATATTATAGGGTAATTCCAGCTTATATTCTATTCTATTATGTATTATGGTAATCCACTGAACGCCCAAGATCTTTCTCTGAATATACTAGTCCTGTGTCATTTATTGCTTGCTATGTGTTTGTTGTAGTTACTTGGCTATTCCCTTGCCGTTTTCTGATAAGCTACGATTCCCTTCCCTCGCCTTTAGTTTTTCGCTTCAACGTTAAGATCCACTACGATTCCCTTGCCGTTTTCTGATAAGCTACGATTCCCTTGCTTTTCGTTTTTTGCTGGGTAAATAAATCAGTCCATTCATTCCTTCCTTTCATTTTTGTACAATACCGTATACCAGAGCTATATCTCTTTATTCTGACTCTCTTATGACTTATGATCTAATCCCCCGACGACCGAGATTGAGTCCTCGCCTTAAGATCTCCTTCCTTACTCGCTAAGAACAGGTCTTTACTTGGAAACAACAGAGACTCAGCATATTTATTAAAACGCTCAGACGAGAGAAAGCTAACGATATACGCGAACGAAATACCTCTTTAAGTATTAATAACTCCATGCCTTCCTTCATCTGTCGAACCATCCCTGACATGGTCTTCCCTCTTTCTCTGTCTTCGCTTACTTTATTGCTTGCTTTTCTCGGTATTTAATAATATAATCCCCACTTTTCCCTTTGTTCGAGCTTAGCTGATATATTTAGAATTCAGACCACTTTTGGTACTACAGAGGTATATCTTAATAAATCCCTTTTGCCTTAATTCTTCCAATCCCTCTCTTATCGAATGAGCAGGTAAGTACATTCATCTTCCCCCTTGACATAGCATGATCCCCCGGTCGATTGAGTCGAAACTTCCCCTTTGTACGGAATCCTCTATGTATGTTACCTAGGTCGCGAGTGATTAATACAGCCCAATAAGCGTTTTAAGTCAAGAACGTTGTTGTTTATGATCCCAAATACTTCTTATATCTTCCTTATACCGAGCGAGATTTAGAGATGAAGCGGGCAAGCAACAGAGAGATAGAGTGTATTTCCAAATAGATATAGAGAGTGTATTTCCAAATAAGGAGTTCGAGTCAGTTAGATCATAAGTAATAATCGAGTAATAATCCAGAGATATAGCTTTGGAAGGCCTAGCTTAGCAGGTCTGGTCTCTTGCCTCAGCAGACTCAACAGATCATATCTCGGAAACAATACTTTTCAAAGGCACAGAGCAAACACCGGTATCTGCCTTAGATTGCTTTTATAGATTTCCACCCTTTGAATCTTAGATCAAATTACTTTCCCCCCCTTGATTGAGTTCTTCCGACTTCCTTGTTTCACTTTAAGACTGCTCCACTCCTAGCCAGAAGTCAGACAAGCATCAATGCCCGGCCCCAGTTAAGCAAAACACCCTGCCATTGGCTTAGGACGAGTATGTTGCTGGTTCATAATCAAAGGATGAAGCGGGCATCGCTCTATTTCTTTTCCGCTTACGTTTGCGCGTCCTAACCAAGGCTAGGCACGAACATCAGTACTAGACTTTATTACCGCTCTTATACCCCTCGACTCAAGATTGGAGAAGCTACCAATGTCAGATCCGAACCAAGGCATTCAGTCTGATATACTACTGGTATAACCCTCTGAAGCAAAGCATGAATTATAGTAAGGCAAGGGGTAAAGACATAGAATTTATAGGGAACCGTAGCCAAGTGGTTAAGGCAGAAGTCTGCAAAACTTCTATTCGTCGGTTCGAATCCGACCGGTTCCTACTGCGCCATTCTATCATGAACTTATAATGTAAGTGGATAGAACGCCAGGCTCAAACCTTAGAATTCAAGGAGGTGAGAGTAGCATATAAGTATAAGTTACGAAAAAGCCTTCCTGATTCCACAGTATCATGCATTTGCTTATACCAACCATATCCAAGCGAAATATGAGGGCCTTTTAGCGAAAGATGAGGGCCTTCTTTGCAGTTCATATATAAGCCTGAATAAGTAAGTGAGTTTTGTTCATAAACTGGGCCGAAGATCTTACAGAGGTTTACTTGCTGGCTTGCGAGGCTCCTCCGTTGATTGCTAACCATAGGATATAGTTACAGCCAATATTAATTGCTATTCTGGCTTCTGTGCCTTCTTTGCTATTCTTTATGTTCCTGTTACGAGACGACCTCGGCTCAAGCTGATCCCACACCGAAAGTGGTCAAGCAGTCTTGGGCTCCATCAATCAATGAGGGGGAAACCACAACCTGTTTTAGTTCCACGCCATCACTGAGCCGGGTTCATACCCAATAGTTGCTGAGATTCAAGTAGCCTTTTAAACTCTACTGCCGAGATCCATCATATCTTTTTAACAAAGCAGCACAGGTAGCAATGATAGTCGAAAGGATTTATTTCTTCATATCCAAGGAGAGTTTGAACGTTAAGCAAGAAGAGCTCCGAGTTCGGCGATGGGCTATTTAACCGACCGTAAGTAACTTATCCTTTCTATCTGCCGAAGACGCAAGTATCCGCTTGTGTGAAGAGACAACACGCAGAGTAGGGACTCTTTGTCTATAAAGGAAGGGCAAATACAAAGGAAGGGCAAAGTCAATAGGCCACAGTTTATTAATTGGAAGAAGGAAAGAGTAGGAGGTTAACCATCTGAAAGGTATGGTAGTATTGGGGCATTGCTTGGGCCGACTTTAGTAAAGACTGGCTGGCTACCTATAAAGAAAGAAAGAAAGATCCCGAACTCTCTATAGTTCTGTATCCAGGATCGGCTGCATGCAATAGGCGCGGCGCTATATGCACACTACCAAAGCTATATTCTCTTTATAAAGTTAGATCACCATCGGCTTGTTGAAAGAGGTCCTAAAAGCAGCCGTGATCAACTATACTATAGACAAACGGAGTTTTTTGATACAGCTTGTCTCTTGATTAAAATGGAAATGTATTTGGCTGCCTCGCTTTGACGTTTACGGTTTGAATAATCTAACTCCACTTTTGAATATATTCGATCTGAGTGGAAAATCATATGCTTGGATTCTGCACCCGCGCTGATCCGAGCAGGACTCCTTTTCTTACCCTTCCGATTCACAATCTCTTCCTTACCTTTTCCGTGTTGGGCATTCATTTATAAATTAGTAAGGTGCATCTCTCTTTTGCTTGGTTATTCAGTTCCCAGCCTTTTGTTCAATTAGATACTCTCGAACTCGAGTAAGCAGTAATATTCGTGTTGAGATGTGGCGCTAAATTACTTGTAAGGGGGCTTTTCTCTCTTTTTTGTCCTATCAATCAATTGCTCATATCAACTTAAGTGGCTTTGGAAAGAGACGGGCAAGGAAAGGTAGACAGCCGATCAGTCGCAGGAAGGCGCAGTGGATTAATTGATTAAGGATAAGGATTTTGGGCGGTTGACTTAAACACAAATCTTATGCTGAAAAGATCCCTACTTGGATCGGTATTGCCCCAATACTATAGATAGATCAGATCCACCGGACGATAAACTCAATAGATAGATCAGATCCACCGGACGATAAACTCCATTCCGCACTGCTGCTGCTGTGGTTCACTGCTATTGGCTTCTTCGCCTCGAACACTTGGGGCAGTAGGCAAGGAGATCGGATAAGATTGGAGCACTTTATTGCTATTTTTTCCTTTTTGTAGAGATTTGATTCATACCCAACATAAGTCCAAATCCTCCTTGGCAGAGCAGCACATAACATAAGAGTTTCAATTCAGAACATAAGAGTGGAAATTTTGGAATCCTTTCTTCCCTCTCTAGAGACGGGCAATCTCGCAATCCCCTATCCCAATTAATGCCCTAGGAAGAGAACTTATTCCCATGAGGCGGAAAAACTACTTAGAAAGATACTGATTCCAACTAAGACTATTCCAATTCCATATGTAGTCGTTAGCTTGCTGTTTTACTATGATATTCCATATGTAGTCGGGCAGTTGGACTATTCCATTCAATATGTAGTCGTTAGCTCGCTGTTTTTCTTTGATGCTTCAGACTTCTTTTATATAAGTAAGAATATTAATATGCCGAAATTTGTCTGATGTGATGGTAAGGGATAAATCGTCTGCGTCCTGTCTTCCGCTCAGATTCCAACAAGCCAAAAAGGAAAGAGGAAAAATGGGCTCTATTCTGACCGATGAGATTATAAGGTGATTCCGAGAACTGCTTATGATATAACCCTCGGGTCACTCCCTAAACAAAAGAGTCAAATCCATTCTCCTTGGTAATATTCTATTCCTCTTGCTTGGATTAAGCGCAACTATTTATTCAACCAAAGCAGACATGAATGGATGGTCCGAAGAGGATGCCCACTTTGGATTCATTGATTCTCTCTGGATTGGTAACGAGAAAGCAAAGGGACTTTCAACAGCTTTAAAAGCATTAGCGTAGAAAGAAGCTCATTCATTTGATAATGCCCACCACTCTTTGTTAGGTTAAGGCCCACGTATAGGTTACTAGTGGGGACAAAGACAAGACCTATAATTCCAAATTCCCTTAAAGCGGCTTTCCGTAAAGACAAGACAAGACCTATGAAATTCCCTTAAAGCAGCTTTCCTATGCTCTAAAGTTCAGTGTTGGCTTTCTTTCTCGAATATAACAAAATGCAGAAAGAAGGATACATGTGTTTATGACAGGGATTGTAGTTCTATAAAGTAGTGAAAGTAAAGTGTGAAGCCTAAGGTTTGATTCAAGACCAGGGGCGAAACCCTTGAGGAAAGAAAGATGAAACCTTCCATAAGTCTATTGGAATTGGCTCTCTATGTTATAAAGTATAAGTATAAGCTCCTTGTAAGAGTTAGATTAAGTATCAGCTCCAATCCTTGGTTAAAGTATCAGCTCCTTGTAAGAGTATTTAGTTCTAATGAAAGTTAAAGTATAAGCCCAAATCCTTGTAAGAGTTATAAAGTATAAGTATAAGCTCAAATCTAGTAGTTCAAATTCCAGTTAAAGTATCAGACAAAGAAAGTAATAAGAGTATTGGGCTCACTGCTAGCTTAAACTCATACCTTCGCTTCTAGTCGGCTAGGATCTGATTTGCTTTACTTCATCCTTTAGTTAGGCTTTACTCATTGCCACCCGGAGATCGAAACATAAGCTACTGCCATCCTGACCAGAATGATGTTAGGCAGAAATCAAACCCGCTTTCTTTCGTCTCTTGCTGATTGGGCACTTCGGTTGGCTGCAGACAGCAGATAGCTAGGGCCGCCGACTTACTCCATAAAGCTAAATTTCCGGCGATGGGCAGGCTCAATTATATAGTTTAGTTGGAAGCCACTGATTAGCAATTGCATCACTAGTCAGGCTTTATGGAATAATAGGCACGAAAGCAGGATAGGAAAGATGCTTCCTACGCGAGCTCAAATCCATTGCAGCAAGAAAGATCAAGAAAATAAACTGATTCGCTCGACCGGGACTTGTGAACAGTGAGCATATGGGCATAAAGGCATAAAATAAATAGGAAAAACTCGAGTAGGCGGCTGACCCTCTTTCACCTCCCCTTTCATAAACTCCTATGGCCGATCTTCCTTCTTAGACTCTATTCCATCCCGCTTATCCTTTTGAATATCATTGATCAATTGATAGTTTTGCTACCGCCACTCCTGAAGAACGCCTGTTACTCTCTTAATAAGGAGCGAGTCTCTCTTGATTAAACGCTTAACGGACTAACTGGGGGTGATTGGATCGAGGTTCAATAGGTATGTTATAAATAAAGAATAGGTTGGTATAGAATAAGATTGGGTCCTGATGGTCTGCATGATTCACAAGCTAGACGGAGAGAGGTTCTGTTAACAGTGTGTTTTCCTTCCTCCCCTTGTCAGTCGAGTGCTTACGAGCATCAATCCTTTTATATTTAACTAATTATCACTGTCCCTAGATAGAATAGATGAGATTCCAGAAAGGGTATGTATGTCCCTAGATAGAATAGATGAGATTCCAGAAAGGGTATGTGAGATTCAAGGGTATGTCCCTATAGATAGAATAGATTCTATTCAAGGGTCTGGTCTGTCCCTAGATTCTATTTAAAGGTATGTTCCTAGGATATAATGGATTCTATTAAGGGGTCTGTCCCTAGCCTGGATATGATATAATCTCTTTTTTGGTGGATTCGCCTAGATATGATATAATCTCTTTTTTGGTGGATTCATGGATGAGATCGGTCGAGTGGTCTCAGTTGGAGATGGTATATTGCACTAGTTTATGGATTGAACGAGATTAACACTTGGAACATAGGACAGGAAAAACAAGGGTCGAGACTGATAGGCTGGCTTGCTTGGGGGAATAATAATACTGTGGCCTCCGCAGAACGGATTGGATGCTCCCCTATTAATTAGAATATGCAAAGCCAATGGAATCGAGCTGACTAAGATGGATGTAAAGTACTTGTTTAAGTCCTAGCTAAAAATCTGCTGTTCTTTTATTTCTTTGCGGGATCGGTTTCATTCCTATCACTTTGCTTTGTTATCAGCCCGGTAGAAGTTATAGGGTTCCCTTTCTTGTTATCGCTACCGGTGGAAGGAAGAGGGCAGTCAAAATACCTTGATTGAGACGAGACGGTATAAGAGGGCAGTTCAAATACCTTGATTGATAGCTATTATGATCAGATTCCATGTATCTGGATGGAGTCTTCTAGAATTTATAAAAAAACTCCTGTCCTTACTGCCAAACAGTAGTAAGCTATAGTATTTTGCTTGTTTGCTTGTGTTGCTTCTTCACAGCATAGCTTCAACACTATCAACTCTACTTACTAAAATAATACATATAAGTAACAAACGGTGAACTAAACTCTACCCTTGGCGCGCCCTAAAAGATAAGTCCGTTAATGTACCCCTAACAGTAACCTAACGCTTGCACATTCTATACAAGAATAAAGGTCAACAACTAGCGCTTAAGTATCACATTCTAGAATAAAGGTCAACAACTAGGTAAACAAACGGAATCATAATAATATCATTGAGTGCCGGAGTAACAAAGCACTAGTGTGCGCTACTAATGCACAACTCGCTAACGCAGGAGCTCAACTCAAGCTTCTAACTCAACGACTAACGCAATTGAATATCACGTGTAACATAGTCAATAGTTTATTAAACAAACAAGCATTCTTATTAACAGGGTAGCAAAGTCGACTCAACGGGCTGAGGTAAATAAAGTAGAATGGAAGAGAGCTCTTAATACGCCAAGCCAAGATAACCATCACAACTTCTCAAGCCAAGATAACCAGAACACAACGCTTATCAATTGATTCTATAATAACTCGCCCGCCTATAATGATAAGATAATATAAGAAAGCCTTCACTTAACTTATAAGTATAGGCCGGTCTGCAACTATCAAGGTTTTTTCCACTTTACGAGATACAGCTATCGCAGCTACAGTTTGGCCTTTCAGTCACGCGTACCCTAAACTCCAAAACCAACTTAAGGCTAATGCACAACTCAAAGAACTCTGTTAGCCCATACGAGAAAATAGTTATTCACATAACTCAACAAACAACGGAACAAGCAAACAAACCGCATTGCTTCTATTGCTTGCTTCTTTTCTTAACCCTAGATTAAAGTACTCATTTTGTCTATCTTGAGCCCTGCCCTTGCTTTTTGACCTTGCTTGTTTTGTTCGATAACTCACTGACGTCTGCTTGTTGACTTACTTATGCCTTTAAGAATTACTATGGGCATCCGAGTCAGCTAAGCTTCTAGGGATGATAAAACAATCGTCTTCTCTCTTCCTACTCGATCTTATAGGGAAAATTATGATCTTAGCTTTCCCGGTCGCTGGAGCAGCCGCCACTCTCCCTTCGCTCTGGAACACCAATGATGATTAATATAATCCTTCTTCTTCTGCTCTTAACAACTTATTCTGGTAGTAAGATACTCTTTCTTTTCTTCTCTTCTTCTGCTCTTAACTACACCTATATTTATTGCAAAAATAGACTAGCCTTTCTACAAGCAAGACAAAGAAGCAAAGCAAGAGCGTGAAGTTCCGCGAAGAGGGAAAGAACGTAGCTAGAGCAGTTCCAGCAGTATTTCCTGATGTGTCTTGCGGATGCTGGTCTTTAATTCTGTATTTTTGTAGGTCTCGCAGTATTTCCTGATGTATCTTGCTTGCGGGTGCTGTCACTCATGCAGGAGCCTCTACACCAGGTGTCATGCAATAACTATCAAAGTGGCAAACGCGGTGGCTTCGGGCAACAACGGGCATTTCCCATTCTTCTCTTAGTGGGTGGGACAGCCAGAGATGTAGGGTCTAGTGGTTTTCAGCCTAGATAAGCTACAGCGGCAAATCACTTCTTACGAGTTCCCAACACAACTACGCGTAATACTTTAAACTGGTGTGGCTGGATGCTTCTTATCAATAGGAATAGTAGTCAAAATCCAAGCAAGCTTATTATGAACATCTATTGGAGTCGATCATTTCCAAGATCCAATTCTAGTTTCTTATTATGTAATGGAATAGCTTTACAATCTTCCGTTTTACGCTTACGCTTAAAGGAGAAAATGTTCTTGGTGGATGCAGGACCAGGTACCCCACTAAATTGTATGGAAGATGAGCTTACAGGAGTGCCAATAAACCGAGCCACGAGCCACAGGTTTGAGAATAAGGTGGGATCCCAGAATGTAGTGGCAGGTGACTCACAGATTCCAGAGCGGATTAATGATAGATTATTAATGGATCTAGTGGCCGGTCAATCACAGATCAAAGAGCGAGCTGTCTTAAGGTTTAATGATTTTTGGGGATCCCTGGATGTATTGGCTGGTGAACCGCTTCTTCTTCCACGAAGATTAAGACAAAACCGAGCTTGGATAGAACTGCAGAATAATTGGCGAACGAATAAGAAGGTCAAAGGCTTCATTATTAACAAAGTAAAAGGTGGTTATTCAGTAGCCATCGCGGGTTTCATTACCTTTCTTCCATTCTTTCCTCTCAACACTCAAAAGATAGCGAATGATAGATTCACCATTGAGAGCATTAATCCCAATAGGAGGAAAATTGTGGTGTTCTAACAGCAGTAGATCCAAGTAAGATCAAAATCCAATAAAAAGGAAAGCATCTTAATCCTTTCTTTTGTTGAGGGAACTTCTGACTGCTTGCTCTTTAATAAGGTAAGCAGAGGAGCATTGTATGCTTTTTTTACCCTTGGCCCATCCATTCTAGAAGTCAACAACAGCTTCATCTCGGCTTAGCTTACGGCTTCATCTTCGTCATAGAACATAAATAGTCCATCCCGTGCTCAAGCTTTCTCTTCTAGGTTTGGTCCTACTTATGATTCTTTACGAAAAACAAACAAACCCCAATTCTCAACCGGCGTGGCACAGCCTTCTTCTCAATAGAACAGGAAGAGGAGCAAATAAGGACCACCAAAAGTAACGACAACCAAGATAGGCATAGTGATTCGATCCTTTGATAACCCTATTTTGAAGAACCACTATTTGTTGGGGCTTACCCCTAACACACGGAAGATTGGATTGCCTGATTCACGAGTCTTATATACATTGTTACGATCACCTTTTATTGATAAAAAGTCCAGAGAACAATTTTCAATGAGAATAAAGAAACAATATCTGGTCATAAAAACAGAAAGGCATGATTCATTGCGCAAGAAGTTCTTTCGGTTAAAACGCCGTGCGACTCGGAGAACATAAGACTCTTGTTTAAGGCTTCTAATCTTGCCGACGGAATGCTCCTACCCCACCATGCCTAGCCCTTTCCCTTAATCATAGGATAGGAGGTATGAAGCGTGGAAAAGAATGCAATCAGTGTATATGACATCATCATGTAACCTTAAGGAGTGGAGGTAGCAAAACTCAACATTGATCAACGCGAGTGAACTGTGCTTAGACGCTTCGTCAAACCGCACCACATCTACAAGAGGAGCTAATTTATGAGTGGGCTTACCCTTTCGATTCACGGAATGTGATCTGAGACACGATGGGAGTTTGCGTGCCTCGGTAGGCAAGAGATCACCGGAGTATAGCACAAGATCGCCTTTTCTTGCTGCCATGGGGTCAACCTGTTAACAAGGTAAACCCAATGGGATGGGAACCAAAAAACAGTAGGGTACCGCATTGGGCAGAAGACGATTCAAAAAGCGAAGGCTCCAACCTTGGAAGTTTAGGGTGAGATAGGCAACAGGTAGCTTGCTTCCATGCCGTCTACGAGGAATCAATATCTCTTGCCGGTGCTGACTTGGATCTCGGGTTTCGGAATAAGGCGGCCAGAAGCCACTTTTCGTTTACAGCTTACTTAGCGGGCGAAGCTTTACCGATATAGGCAGTAAGCTTGGCCACAGCGAAGCGCTTACCAAACGCTAAATCAAGAGGGCCTTCGAAACTTGAGCCGTATGCGGGGGAACTCGCACGTTCGGTTCTTTGGGGGGGAGACCGTCGGTTGAGCCATTCCATCCCAATAGCGTATATTTGGAGCTCAATATTCAATCCGTCTTTCTTGCAAGACCCGTTTAGATAAGGGAAAACTCAAGAGATTGCTTCGAAAGCTATCGAAAATACCTTGAATACACTAACCGAATCATATCATAAACCAGAACCACATTGGATATTGTGTCTTGGGTTCTTTTGGGCTAATGGATAACAAATGTCTTTTCTTACGCGCTATATCCCCTGCAGTTTGTTGTGGCTTTATCATTCTTGTACAACACCCAACCTCTGGAGTTTATTCATTCTGTCATCGTTGTACCACTAAATGTTCAGGACGAGGGCAAGTCCCCATTTTGAAGATGCTACTCCGGTGACTTTGGTCCGCAACCGACATCAACTATTTCGTTTCGTTCGTATAGAAGTCTGAGTGGATCATCCGCTTCTGCATAAGCAGTGAATTATAAGACTGCGTGGAAGCTGGTCCGGGTTTCTGCAATAGGGAGCAGAGCAAGTAGGTCTTCGGCACGCCACACTTTAAGAGCTTTCCCGCTCGCTTTCTGACGACACTGTCCTTTACCTGAGCACTGTTACACTGTAGTGAATGTACAGGCATCAAAATAGTTTCTACGAAGTCGTATATTTAGGTAGGACTTATGATAACTTACAACCACTAGGCAACCAAAGTCATTATCTCAAATCTCTAAAGTTAATTGAGTTAAGGGAGGACCTTGGGGTGTCGTGGAATAATTTGGTTCGATTCCCGTTATACGTGATGTGGCAAAAAAACACTTATGGAAGGGGAAATTTCATGCCTGCATTAAGATTTAAAGCGTGTCGTCTACTTCTAGGAAATGTTCGGAACAGAGAACTTTCTCTAATACAACGCAGCATTCTCCGAAGATTGAGGAACAAGAGGAGATCAATCCAAATCAATCTTTCTAGGAGAGAAAATCTAAACTGTTACATTAAATCACAAACAACACGAAAGTTGTCCCTTTATTATGGAGATTTACCTACAAGGGGGCTTCTTCGGAGAGGAAGAGAACGAACTTCATATATCCCTTTTCTACTCAATCAAGAAACAAGATCGGACGTGATTCTGGTTCGTCTCCATTTTAGTAAAACCATTCCTCAAGCAAGGCAGCCGATAAGTCATCGAAAGGTTAGTTTGAATAATGGACAGGTAAGCATAACAAGTTATCAAGTTTCCCACGGTGATCTAATATCTTTTCCAGAAACTATAGCCGAAATACAAATAAGGAGATCTTTCTATATCGACATATCAGTTGGCAAAATAATAGGTAAATTCCTGCCGGTCAGAATGTGGAGAAGAACCAAAACAGAATGGTTCCGCGCCCTCAAAACTAAGAGGGGGTGCCGTCTACTACTCAAATCCGGGTTTTTGCAAGAGTTGCGTGATTCTATGCAAGAAGAAGACTTAGAAAGAACAAAGAAGTTTGGATCCGCTAAAGTATGCTTAGGCAGTTCCTTCGCTGAGCACAACAGAATTAAGAAGAATTTGTTTCATTTCAAATACTTTTTCTTATTGAAGAGAAGGAAGGAGAAAAACCGAAATCCTCCAACTCTTTCCATATGTGCTTTTGTTGACAAGTATAAAGTATATTGTAATTCGACCTATTGCTCTGGATCCCCTTTTACTAGGAAGATAAGAATAAAAAGGATCGAACTACCTACTCATTATTCGGAGGTAAATCATAGAACACCAAAAGCTGTGGTATCTTATGGACCTAACTTAGGGAACATCCCTCACGACATAAGATTGAAAGATCCAAACCTTCCTCTTTAGAGCTTATAAGTCAGAAAACGTGGCCAAAGCATACCTCAGAGGGAAATATCCATCCTGGGAGTATATCTCTCCTTATAGAGAGGGTCTCCCTTTGGATAGAAATCAATATGTAAGACCGTCGCAGTCGACTATAAGTATCAGATTGCTGGCCTGAGAGAAGGCAGTCTCTCTCGGTAAAACATTGCCCAATTTCTCTTCTTTCTTTTCACACAGGCAACTTCAGCGAATAAAAGACACTATGAACGAACATGAGTTTCAAATGCTCAAAGGGGAACACACTTTAGACAAAGGGATTTTTTGTCAGGAGGAGTTTTGACTTTTCTTAGAAAGTAAAGCTCTTGACAAGTCCCAAGTGGATTCATAGGTCATTAATTCATTCATTCTTGTAAAGCTCTTGACAAGTCCCAAGTGGATTCATAGGTCATTAATTCATTCATTCTTCCTTTAAGTTATCTTCGATGTATCGATCATGCATTCCTAAACTAAACCACATAAGCCGGGGGAGATGCTACCCGCCCCGCAGACATCATTGTCATGGATGCAGCTTTTTCACATAGTTTTTTAGGACATCTTTCTAGGGTACTCCCATTGGTTTCAAAAGAAAGGAAAGGTGCGCTTACAGAGCTCAACTTCAAATCAAAACTTACAGCTAACCACGCGACTACATATAGAGTGGCATTTTCTATTTGTTCATAACTCTGTACCATAACTCCATTTCTTCCACAATTATTGGACTTGGAGAAGAGAGACTGAATCCTTAATAGACCACTATATACAAAGGAAAGCAAATGGTCAGATCCCAAGGAGAGAGAGAGTGGCCCTGTTGTTTTTATTGCTGTAGGCATTGAACGGGAGTTTGCCAATTGAGCTATTCATCCATCTGACTTCCTTTCCTGGATTATTCGTAGGATGGCGGATAAGCAGTGTGTGTGCCTCGCGCACCAATAAGAGTAGAGCGATGTGCGACATCAGACCGCTCCTTCCCTTCGTCTGGGTTAAGAAAGGCAGAGCGCGAAGCTTTTGCAGAGGTTCTATTCCAACCGGCTCTTTACCGAACAACGGCTATAACCAGAGAGTTCCTTATTTAAAGTAATGTAGCTAATTACCCTTCCAAACCCAACTATAAGCATAATGTAGCTAATTACCCTTTCAAACCCAACGTTGCATCATGTGGCCAATTGCTCTTCCAAACCCAAGCATAGTAAAGCTAGCTCGATCTTGCTTGTTCGGTTCACTTCTTTATGTGTTGTTTCTATGCAAACCCTAGGACCTCTTCAATGAAGAATGAGGAAACTATTGAGAGGACTTCCGTTAGGGCCTACTCAATAAAGAATGAGTAAACTGACCTCCTTCCATAAATAAAGAAAAGAATGAGTAAACTGACCTCCTTCCATAAATAAAGAGTAAATAATTCCTTCATATAGCTATTTACAGTTCCAATAGATATACCAACCAAGCAAGGAAGGCGGCCTATTGAGAACCTCTATCTACAGCATTGCATCGGCTTCGACACGTATATGATTGATTCCTAGTTTACTAGCTTAAATCCGCAGATATAACAGTGGCACAGCCTTAGCTTCATACTATCAGACTTCACAGTTTAGTTTGCATTGTCACATAATCTCCCTCCCGCTCTGCAAGACTAATTCCATTGCTGTCTCGGAGAAGGACACCCGCCAAATGATTCCTCCTTTGTCCTGCCAAGAACCCAATCACAGTATAAAGTGTAATCCAACCAATAAGATATCGGCCTATTCCATTTACTGAGTACTTTACCCATTAGATCCTCAAGATTCAAAGTAGGGCGGGCCATCTACTTCTCAGGATGTCAAAAGTATGGGCAATCAGCTTGTAAAAGAAAGAATAGGGTTCAAGAGTATTGGAGAAAGAAGCTTCATTCCTATATTTCCAGATCAGCCATAAAGTGTGGGCAATGATAGCTCTCAGGTTCAAAGAGGGAGGCAGCTGTGGCCAACTAAACGAACTCTAGGAGATGGAGCCATAGCCTCTGCCACCTGTCCCTAAACTTAGAGATGGGTTTTTAGGAGCCATAAGGAGTTTTACTGAGATGGGTGTTTGGAGCAGCAATAAGGAGTTTTACTGAGATGGGTGTTTGGAGCAGCAATAAGGAGTTTCTCAATCAATAAGAATCTAGTCGATGGATTTGGAGCAGCAATAAGCAGTTTCTATTATTATCTAGGAGAGAGAGAGAGGGCTTGATCGAATAGGGAATTTCTATTATGATCTAGTCGTAGCCAGCCTCTTACGGGTCATATTTCCTTCCAAGACCTATTTCTCAAAGGACTAAATTTGTTATCTTGTTAATTAACCGAAGCACTTTGAGCTCACTTCGATAGGAAAGGTAGAGAAAGATGCAAGCAATAAAGAGGGAATTGATCCATTCTATGAGTAAGAAAGAAGCCTTTGTACAATTCGCTTACTTGAAGAGCGGCAAGAAGACGAGACTCGCTTTCGCTACGAGGAAATGGTCGGCCCCTTACTAATAACAAAGAAAGTCATGACTCTTTGGGATTATGAGAAAAAGGAGGAAACTGCGCCTTATCGAGAGGCTATAAGAGCGTGTGAATAGAAATACTGAAAGAGAACATTACACATATAGAAAGACAGTACACAAGGAAATTGTTCTAATCTTGTTGACTATTTATTCACTAATAACAAACAAGCAGCAAACAATAGAGTAAGCTAAGCTGTTTTTTACTACATATTATCTATACAAGCAAGGAACGCTCAATTCAAACAAGCAAATAAGCGCTGGGTCATGATGGGTTCCTAACTCACTGCTTTTGCCCTTTGTTCTAACTTTTGTCCTTATAGTTGTCTAGTAGTCTAGGGTCCATAACTAACTTATGACTTTAATCACACATAAAATACGAGGTTTTCAATTTCAAGTATTAACTGGCAGCAGTCAATCTTCTTGTTCTTGAAAGCGAGGCGAGTGATGTTGATTTACATATACTTACTTAATATATAACAGTAACAAGGGTTAAAAACACTTATTATGCTTAATATAGTAACCAAAGTTAGAAGATTAGATAAGGGTGCCCGCCTCTGTCCTTTAATAAGCTGGGGATTCCGAACTCACCAAATACTCATTTATTGCCTAGAGCTTGATTGCGATAAACGGTGAAAATTAAAACGGATTGTCACTAAGGAGCACTCCTCAATGCATACTGTATCTCTTCAACTCTTTCCAAAAAGCCTCCTTCCCTCTTCCCCCTTACCCGATCCCTTATAGATAGAAGTGAGTTGAGTTGCTCATCCCTAATTGAGTTATAGGGTAATGGCTTACGCGAGTTATTATTGTATTATATATTGTTTGTCGGGAGCTAAACCTAAGTGCTTAATGGGAGTTTCTAGTCATCCATAGCAAAATAAGTAGGCTTATAAATCCATTAATAGTCGTCCACCCTTACATTATACGAGTACCGGGCATTATGGATTGGGGATCTATTAGTATAAGTATTGTTCAATTGCTTTCGAAGGGCTCTTGCTGGGCGAATTGGGACCTGAAAGTCGTTTACTTACTTGTATGGATAGGGGCAGGGTAAAGTATAGGCTTTTAAAGCAGGGCAGCTTTGTAGATGCCTTTAGTTTCCGGACAGGACAGGTTCTATTCTATATAGGCGCCATCCCGAGTAGACATAGGGCTAGGAGCAATACAAGAGAATAGGGGTAGGGGTCAATGATACAGGCTAACCTTAGCAAGAACCGCCGGTCCGACAGGCAGCTTTCCCCTCTCAGTCAGGGAAGGGAGTTGCTAGAGAATCCCCAGTCAGAAGAAAGTGTACCAGAGCATCCCCAGTTAGAGTTTAGTCTACCGGTGAGGAAGCAAGAGCGAGCAAGCAACGAAGTGGATCTCTTAGTTGGCGATTCCGTTTGTGTTGTTGGTTCATCAAGGAGAGTTCGGGCTACAATCTCTTATGCTTTAACTCGAAACTCTGAATTCAAATAAAATAGTCAGAATGGGTTCGGGTACATCCTTTAGCGCATTCTATTATGACTTTAAACCGGAGAAACTCAATTACTTTCTTTCCTTCTCGCTTCTAAGCTTGCTGCTGACCTTACTTGAGCCTTATAACCTACACAGCCTAAGTATAGTCTACTTTACTCGAAAAGAAACGATACTTCATATCAGGACCGATGCACTTCCCTTTATAGTTCTTTTGCCGAACTCACTCTTGTTTTAGTTTAAACTTAACTTCCTCTTGCTCCTTTTGTTTTGAAACTGAGTCTGGCCTGGGTCTGGAAGCAAAGCTGTTAGTTTACGTTCCTCTCTGGTTGTTGACTCTTGACTCTATCTAAGCAAGAGAGATATTCCAAATTCAAATGAAACAAGGCGAGTTGGGTCGACGAGATGGGGATATTAATATTAATAATCTGCTGGAGCCGGATCAGTATAAAGTTTAGTTATCGCGGAAGTATAGAAGGTTTTACATAAGAAGTGGAAGCTCTGGTTGGTAACTCCACTTATTGTCTTGCTGTAGCTCAAGCAAAGTACTCTCGTGAAATACCAGTTCCAATTCTAGGATCCGTAGAGGCTAAAGCGGATGCTGGATCTGGCAAGGAAGCTAGGTTAAGTGTCGAAAAGAGAGGTTAAGTTCTTTTAAATGATGTTTCTTTTCTTGGTAAAGTATAAAGTATAGGTGTTGACGATGAAACCAGTTTACAAGTCTAGGTGTTGGCGATTGGAATGAATCCACCAGGTTCAAGGAAGCAAGTGGGAGGTAGGTCGGGCCTATATAATAAGTCTTGGGGTTGACAGCGCTACAGCTTTTCATTCTGATTCTGATGCTTACCATTGATTATAGTGGTATAAACAAACAAATACTTTTGACAACTTCGATTCTATTATCGATTCAATGTCGCACTAAAAGATATTTACTTCGGATCAACTGCTTTGCTTCAGCAAGGTTGTCGTCAAGTGGAAGTTCAGAATTATATTCAATATATAGAGCACCTACACCCAAGTATAGAAATAAGTAAATACATTGCTTCTGCTTCATCTGTAGCTTTAATCATGAAATCCAGCTCTAGCTGCGCCCTTGGTATTACTTAATTAATTCTCTCGAGCACATGGATAGACTCATGCAAAGATACACACTGCTCTGCTTCCCTTGATACACACTGCTCTGCTTCCCTTTACTCTCAACTTGAAGAATGGAATGAAATTATTTAATAATAGAGTTTACTTACTGCCACAAATCTTGCATACTAATACAAAGAATATAGCTGGAACTAGAGGAAACCACTTTGAGCCGGCTGCTGACTTGATATTCTTCCTTGAAAACCGCTGACGCTGACTTTTGTCTTATGAAGCTATGAGGCGCGTTGGGACCGGGCAATAATATGGGTTCGGATGCTCACCAGAGTGTTAATTAGTGGGAACTACTTGGGGCTGGAAACAAATATTTGCTCATTGCTGGAAACCTTATTGTCGGCTTGAAAACGCTATCCTCTATACTCGGGTTAAGGTTAAGCATAAATACCCAATTATCGTCATTTAAGTAATATGGTAAACTCATTGAATTGAAATTGACCCATAAAATGCCCCTATCGGATGTTCTACTACATTTGAGCCTAACATATTACTTGGAAAAGCTACTCTAGGGGCAGGACAACCAACCTCTGGCGCAGCGGAACAAACCACTGCTTCTGCGCAAGTACTTAAAGAATCCCTTAATCCCCAAATAGGTAATTCAATTCCTGTTTTTGTAGAGTTGAGAGAATGCTTGTCAACAAAACTGCACCCGTTATAGAAAATGGTAACCGGGTAGCTTGTTGCACTTAGCCTAGCCTAAGTAAAGTTGTCAACGAGATAAAGATCATAAGTTATAGTAGATTAAAAGTAAGGAAAGGAAGTATAATACCCAGATGAAGCAGAAGCAAGTAGAGAGTCATAAGCGGTACCCGAAGTAGGAACAAGATCTGAAGCTGTCTCATCAATCTGAAGTTGTCTCATCAGGAAGGGAAAGAAAGAAAGCTGTGTTGTTGTCGACTTGGCCGGGATTCAACTCATTCCACTAGTAGTTGCTTTGCCAGGTGCCTTTATTGCATTCCACTCCTCCGGTCTGAAACTCTTCCTCGAACAGGAACAGGCAGCTCACTTACTTTGTCTCCGGGTAGGGGTAGTCAAAAGAGAGTACTTACTTGTTTGATTCCAATACAAGGTGGTAGTTGCCCTTATATTAAGTCGGTATCGATTCTCCTTAGGGTAACTCCCGACTTGCCAAGGTTAGAATCCGCATCATCAATTCAAAGTGGCATCAACCCCGTATTTGGATATTGGTGCACCTGTCTACACTGTTCACGATAATTGAATTACAACAGCTCAGCTCCTTACGCTATGCGCATTAAGAATATCTATATATTAATATATTCTCTGATGAGTGTTGACCCATTATTGTTCATAAACTATTCTTCAATAACTATAAAGAGATTAGGTTGTTAGTAGCGGAACTAGCCCATAGGAATAGAAATCAAATTCCGGACTCGCAAGTAGTCCATGCTACCCTACCTGTACTCAAATGAGTATGAGTGAGTTACAGTTGCTGAAATACCTACCCCGATTTATTCGTCTGAAACAGGCTTAGCGGGCCAAAGCCAAATAAAGAGTTTATTAAACTATAAGAATTCCATTACAAAATGTAGAATATGGCCTTCCATGCCACCGCCCCTATGGACTTTTCCAGATCCAGAGAAGCCTAAAAAAGAATTACCCGAAGCAGAGAGCCCTATATTTAGTGTTCAGAAACTTGCCCTATCTATTGATACACTTTTCTTGAAAAGCCAATACTATACTGAAAGAGGAAAGTAGTTAATGTAGGAATGCACGAAAACACCCGTGTGAACGAACTATGCTATAACATCTTCGGTGAACCATACCAACTCGGATAATTCCAATTCCTGTTCGCCTCTATCTTTCAAGGCCGAACCCACTGATAGACTTTGTTAGCCGGGACAAGCGCACAATTTAATTACTTGAAGAGCCTTACTGACCCTGTCTCGATACCTTTAGCAGGTCCCCTCTTAGAGTAAAGTAAAGGAATTGATTCTAAGAAAGAGATAAGCAGAGAGAACAACCGCTTCGGATTAAGTCTACATAGTTATTTGCCCCACCACTCAAAGTTCCGTTCCTGAACAATAAACAAATGGATCTTACGGAAATAGATTGTTCCCAGGATCTAGTATGGAATCGAAGAACCATAGAATAAATCGAAATAGAAACTTGACATCGACGCCTTCTCTCATAACTGAACATAGGAACTTTTGCGGAGATGGCACGATGGATTACATGTCCTTAATGTTAAGGGGTCTATACGGGATTTTGCATCACTTAAAAAGATAAGAATGAGAAATCTAATGTTGTAGGTCTGTTAGCTGGTTCGGAAGATTCTCTCTTAGAGTCTTAACCGATGTCCAAAATGATATAGAAAAAAGCTTTGATTGGATTGATTTAGTTTTAGCCTACACTTGAAGTCCTGCCATCAGATAGATACGAAGTTCTCGGCCTGGGGGCAGATTGAAAAGATTCAGCTACTTGTCCAAAAGCAAGCTAGGAGCCATTAAAAGTTGACGTTTCACGTTTCAGATGATTAATGCGGCAACTCGGATCTGAATATGCCATTATTATGTATTGTAAGTAATTTAGGTGACATACTCGCTTGCGGACTGACTCTTTCCGTCTCCTTTAATGCTTCGCCCATTGATCTGGTCCACTTAACTCGAACTACTTATTCTGTTACTGCGGATTCTCTCAACTCGACGAAAACATCAATAGAACTGTCAACGGTACTTGCACCCGAACTAGACTTTCTTTCTGACCCAACTTTATTGACAGCTAGGTTAATACGAGATAGAGAGTCAAGTAAATCAATTCTTTTCTGCGCTAACGGGACGGTAAGGGAACCCAACACTGGGTAGGTAGCCGAACCCTCGCTTCTTCCCTTTGACTTGAAAACAAAGTTGCCGAATCGATGTTCTTTGAATTCCATCATTGAATCCAGATAATTACTATAGTCTATAAGAAGGAATCTAGATAATGAAGAAGGAATATAGAGAATCACTATTGTATATAATAAGATGTAACCTGACACCTCTTACTGCTGACTCTAAAGAAAGAAATGGAATAGAATATGCACGCCGCACCTATGTAATTTAGTAAACGAAACCCTACCCTAAACTCACTCCTTACTGCTCTGCTTACTTCTGATTAAAGTTACCTTGGCTACTAAGAACTTAGGATGCAAAAAAAGGGCTTCTTGTTCCCTTCCCCTTGTCTACTCGAATGTCCTATTTTCTTGTGTTTCTGCAATATATGAATAAGGTTGGTTCATCAGCGGAATAAGGACACTATCATAACTCTGGGATACCTCAGACCTCAGAACAAAGTTACTCGTTGCTGCCGCCCAATTACTTAAGGGGACAGGACTCGCTAACAACTCGTACTAACACATTATTATTAGTTTATTACTTTCTATGCTTTTGTATACGTTGCTTGGCCTTTCCCACTCCTGACACTTTAGACAACAACTGTAACAAATACCGATGAACAAAGGATCTTAGATGCTATGATAACTCGGCGCAAGTTAAAGTACTGGTTCGATGCTTTAGTGGTGAGTGACTTAGCACAAGTAGGAAAGGAGCAGACAAACAACTACTTAAGAAGGAAAGCACTCTAAAGATGGTGTTAAAGCAGGGTACTCTCAATCAGGTGTTTAAGCGCCTATCTAGTAGTTACTTGGCGGTGTTCCAGCCTAAACCTATCAATCAGGTATTGCAGTTCAAAAGTGAGCATCAAGCGGGTAATCCTAAAGTTCATACTGGGGAGTTTGGAAATGGAAGTAGAGTGAAAGGGGAAGAAGAAAGGGAAGCTCCTAGGTTAGGTAGAGCAGGAGCAGTTGAGTAAGCTGGATCATCAGCCGTCCTTACACCCCCCGCTATACATTTCTACGTTACTAGTTGGGGTTCAGGTGCAACTTACTATTCTTTTCAACAAGTCGAGTGATGGAGGAGAGTTCGGTGCTTTTAAGCCAACTATCCACTACTAGGCTAAACTCTTTACTTACAGTAATTTACTTAAGTGCAAGACTTCAACTTTATTGCTCTTTTTTAAACTTCACTACTTCCACTCAAGCTTGTAAACCCAGTAAAGTCGTACAAAAACCTCTCCACCCCTAGAAAACTAATACAAATAATACTGATTAAACAAGGGATGAAACCAGCCTGAGTTAAAAGCGTTAGCATTAGTCCGGTTAGTTCAATTCAGTAATTCCGACTTCTCCAGCGAAACTAGTAAAACTCATTCTAGCACTTAGCAGCTCCATTCTATCCCTACCCAGCAGCAGTCCCATGTATTCCACAGGGCCTAGCGTCAGTACAGGTAGTGCAAATACCTAGCATCAGACTGTGACTCCTTAGCTCCATTCCAAGTAGGAGTAGCTCAATTCTATCCCCCAGCAGGGCACCTATTAACTTCTTTCAACAAACCCTGCCATAAAGCATCCCTAAGGTTGGTTGTTCGATATTCAATTAATAGCATAGCTCTGTCTTCCCTTTCTTTAATTAATAGCATAGCTCTGTCTTCCCTTTCTTTGAGTTTCAGAGTATCAATCAAATATTAAAGGTTGGTTGTCTGAGGAAATCTAATCAGTTGAGCTAGGCTGTCGCCCCTGCCTAAAGCCAATGTGCTCTCTTCGCGAACAGAGGTAATCCGAAGAGTGCCCCATAGAAATATGCCTATATAAATATATATATATAGTTTTAGTATAGAGGATAAGATGCATATGTAGTTATTTTATAGAGGATAAGATGCATATATATAGATGTTTAGGCTTTTAAGCCCTATTTTATGGCAGCTCCTTATTGTTTCTAGGTCTCACATGTACCTTAAGGTTTCCTCTTTCCCCTTAGACTCTCTCTTCGGACATTATGTCTTCGACAATAGGGGTTTCTGTTGGGATTCCAAAAAGAAAGGTGGATCGGATGGACCAATAGCGGCACTGAGACATATATATTGTAATGATACTGGCGTAAAGTGAAGGGATTCGATAACAACTCCTTTTTGATTTAAAGAATAGGAAAGGAAGAAAGAAAACACCAATAGAAAGGAAGAAATAAAACTCAGGACAGAATAAATAGTTTCCCCTGCGAGTCTTGCCCTCGGGTTAGGAGTTCTGGAATGACAGCTTGCTCGTCTCTTCGCTGCTACTAAATAAGGTTCTACTTTGTCTCGTCTCTTCGCTGCTACTAAATAAGGTTTGACTTTGTATGTTATAAGCATATTGCTAGCCTTCTATCCGCCCTGTCTATCCGCCTTACCCTGAATTGAATATGAAAACTCAATCGTTTCTCTTAGAGATGCTGGTAGGCTATCCTTCCTTTATTAGGGGATAGACTTTTTCTCAGTTTCCTTCTACAGCCTACTTGGTTGGTGTTCAATGATGGGATCGCACTTTATGAGTTTTGTGCAGGGAATAGTATCCATCCCATAACATTGGATCTCTGGAATACACACTACAACGTGGGTTAAGCTCTAACTCTAAGGAAGGAACTTCAACTGTGACAAAGCTTTCCCCCTAAGGAAACTGCTATTTAACAGATTCTCTCCCGTGAACTGCTATTTAACAGATTCTCTCCCGTGTGTAACCATATAGGTCTTTTCGCCTGTAAAACCTCTTTAAAGAACAAGCTTGATACCTTAGTGGCTACCCTGAGAGCTATACTATACCCCTCCTTTAAACCCTCTCTCCTAGCATTGGACGGAGTAAGCTAGCTTGCTTAATAACACGCATTGCCATAGAAAGAAGGAAAACTCAATAGAACATCTGTGCAATAGAACATCTGTGCTTGCTCATCTCCATCTGCTTTCTTCATCTATCAACGCCGCCATCGTACTTACACATCATCCGTTTCAAACCCTTCAAGGCCACTATATGGCATATGCTCGATCTCTGGATGCCGTTATCCGATCGATCTCTTCTTCTTTCTTCTAAGCCACCATCCTCTCTTTCTTTCCACTTTAGCAATCTTTGGCTTATACTTACAGGTAGATTACCATCAGTAACAGCAAGTAAGGGAACAGCGGAAACAACAGGTCAAGGTATATCCCCAGCCAGCCAGCCAGGCAATTCTCCACTACAAGACAAGACTTGAGATCAGTATTCTGTGGCTTCCTAACCGGATCCATCTCCTTCCTCTTCTCCTACTTGTAAACTTCAGACAAAACTAGGGATTAAACTCATAAACTACATGCTCGGCTCTGTCAACTCATACTTATTTAAACTAGCAAAGCAGCAGGCTCCTGTACATAAGGCAGGAATTCTCCGATCATAAGATCTAGTACATAAGAATCAGATCTAGCTTGTTAGGGTAGTTGTGTCATTCCTTGACTAGGCAGGGTGGTTCCAGAGAGTACTATGGTGGTTCTTGTTGAATTGAATCCGTGTAGTTGCTCGGCCTCAACACTGATTTATTTCTTTCCTTCCCTAGCACTACTGCCTTTAATAATAGAGTTGACCTCCTTAGCTTCCCTTACTCACTTTCACTGGCAATTCTCCACTGGAACTATAACTAGAAATGATTCTGCTGAAACTTCAACTCGTATCGGTAGGTGACAGGAAAGGATTGGTTAAGGTATACACGAAAAAAGCACTAAAACAGCAATTAAGCAGTTTTATGGCAAATCCCTTATAAGAACATCTCCAAATTAGAAATAATTAATCTACCTGTGGCGGAATCAGGACTTGGCGTAATCAGGACTTCCTCATAACAGGAGCAGCCCTGCCGCGACACCGAAGAACTATTCACTGACGCTAGAGATTAGGACTCCCAAGATAAGGACTTGTAGCAAGGTATACTTTGCCAGTACTACCTGGCTTAAACAACCAAAAAAAGGGGGTTTCAAAGATACCATAAGCCTATTGGAACTTACCTTCCTGCTTACTTCACCTATGATTCTTAAGCTTACTTCTTAACCTATGATTCTGAAATAGTAGTTCTGCTGAGAACACATGGTTGTTTACTTATATCTTATTAAATAGACTTCCCTATACACCCCTTTCGCCAACAAACACAGATGAAACAAATCATTCCACTAGTACGCCCAGATGCTTGGCCTGTAACTACTTAGCTCCATTCTTGGATTTACCAGTAGCATTCTGGTCTTGTAGGGGTTTAATTCTTAGTCCAGTAGTTGATAGTACCTAGGTTTATTCTGATTAGTACTAGTTCCATTCCGATCCTTTATAGTAAGTTATAGTAGCTCTGTAAAGAGTTTCATTCCTGTGGGCAGTGGTTAAATTCTTCAATTACAATTCTTTAATTAGTTCAATTCATTCCAGGCAGAGGTCCGGTAGGTGCAGTACAGAGAGGGTTGAGTTCCAGTGTTGTTGCAAGCGGGTCTTAAATTCCAGTTTTTGTGGCTGCTCCTTTTGTTATGTACTAGCTTGTCTCTTTCTCCCCTAGCAACATTAGCTCATGCTCACGGCTAACAGGCCATCCCCTGCTCCGTGGGTCCCTTCCCCACTCGGTTCTTAGGTGTAGTTGCCTTGCCAGCTGCTTGTTGAAAGAAGAATTAGTTTCCTAAGGTAGAGGATAGAGGGGAAGTCAGTTACTAGTTATGAGTTAGAAGTCAGGAGTAAGGAGTAAGCCCAGAATAAGAAAGCCGGAAGGTCTTAGAAGGATTTCAGAATATAACTAGTAAGGGAAAGAATGCAACCAGTCAACCAGTAAGTATCGGCTTTGAAGCAAGGTTTAGTGGAAGTAGGAAAGTAGGAAGAAAGTCAGAGACCATGTGTATAGAGTTCGGCTGCCTCAACTTGTTCTTAAAGGAAGCAAGCAACACCGGGTATATCCAGATTCTAGCTCCTACGGTAAATAAGTGATGCGCCGTAACTCTAAAGTCATAATTGCAGAATTAGATAAAGCAGTGCCGGGCTAAGGTGCATTAAAGTAAAGGAGCTACGGAATGCAAGTAAGCGATGTCAGCTTGGAGGGCTGGCTTCGGGCGAGGACTATTTAGCTTAATTCGTCGGGGCGCCTACTTCTTCTTAATCTCTGTGCGCTGGAGCATATCTCAATTCTTCTAATGATGCCTCGGTTTGGGTTGTTGTCCTACTCCTCTTCTTGTTGCTAGTGCTCCTAGACCTACTCCTATTATCTACTGGCTTTGAAGCGAGGGCAGCTTCAGCTGCGATGGCTCCTTCTGTTGAGTTGTTTTCGGGCCCCGAAGATCAAGCAAGACCCACGGAGTCCTAAGTTGCTCCCGAAGAATTGATGTTGGTTATCCCGTTGTCCCCCGGCCCAAAAGAGCGTAGCGGCACCAAAAGAGTGTAGCGGCAGCCTTAGATGGAGCTGTTGTAACTGAGAAATTAGAATGACGTTCTCGTGGTATAACCTGTACTTTATAGTGGTATAACCCTAACTCCAATAATAATAATAGAAGTGGTAGGGAACTCCAGTGCTAATAGTAGACCAGCCACTCCCGATATAACATATGTATGTCCCTTTGTTAGTCTTCTGCTAGGTTCGATTCTACTGTTAGTATTAGTTGACTCCGGTATAGTTGCAAGAGGAGAGTAGTCCAGAGCCCTAACTTTATTAGTTTACAGAGTTAGATTAAATGGAAAGGGTATAGTAGCAAGAGGATAAGTATAGGATCATTAGTTTACAGCCCCTTCAAGTAGTATGGTAGTCAAGAGCAATAACAGTATTAGTTGCCATTGCGAGAGGAGAGGTAAATTCCTGTTACTTAATTCTTGTTGACAAGCAGAGAGGTCAATTCTGGGAGGTGTCCTATACCACTGATATTCTATCTTATATAGGAGAGCTGAACAGATTCCCCTCGGGCAAGGGAAGAAAGAGAACAACTCAGAAGTCAGCAAAGGATTAAATTTGAACTACAGAGTCAAACAAGTAAGTCAAAGAACCAACCAGTAGGGGCGTGGATTCGCTCTAAAGTGAGGATACCGACAAGACTATAGGTAGTTATATCAAATTCAATAAGGGATGTGATTCTCTAACACTGGGGTACAGTACATACCCTGGCTTCTAATAAATGCAGGATACTGGCCCGGGGTGTACTACAGGACCTATAATACCAGACAAGTAACTAAAACTCGGGGAGCTACATTCCTCTCAACACTAACTCCTGTCCTGTCTCTCGTTCTTTTACTCCCCGATACGACCTAGAGCATCCACTAATAGAATAAAGATCGAGTGTCTCATATTAAGAGAATTCAATCAATAACAGAAGGAATTGCCCTAAGAAGTATAAGACTGGAGTTAATTGGTATCGGCCTAGGATTGATACACCCAGAGGCGCACAGAACAAGGGCTTATTCTAATAGTTTGAAGAGAAGGTGGGAAGTAGCTCAGAAGCTAAAACAAGGTAGTAGAACATAGATTCACACTTCAAAGGAGGCCAGTAAGCCTGGGAGACCAAAGTGACTAGTTTCAAAACAAGTTAAGTCATATTTATAGGTGAGTCAATAAGGACGAGGACATAGTTGGAGGTGCACATAGGAATTATAATAAGTAGTTGTCTTGGGAGTTAGGTGCGGAAGAGGCAAAGGTAAGGATCAAACTAAAGAGTCAGACAGCCGGTAAAGAACCAGTGTTAGTACATTCTTTCGGTAAAGAACTCGTATTAGTACATTTATTGAATATTACCCGCTCATCAATTGAATTAATAACTTAAAGGTGGAGGCGAGGTCCGCAATCAGAGAGGGAAGTTCCCTTCAAAGAGCAGAGTTCTGGTGCAAAAGTGATCACCACACCAACCAAGAGATTCAGTTGGCGCTGCGTAGTTATTTGTTTCTATGCTCGGTAAGTGCTCGTAAGTGCTCGTGCCCCAAAGTCATAATGGAATTGAAGGATTTAATGATCAACTGCCAAAGTGAGAGTGAGAGTTGACAGAAACAGGACTTGCTTGCTGGAGTAGCTTAGCTAGTGTTATTCC
The DNA here is from genome assembly GCA_900464855.2 of Musa schizocarpa. NCBI lineage: Eukaryota > Viridiplantae > Streptophyta > Magnoliopsida > Zingiberales > Musaceae > Musa > Musa schizocarpa. Next base: position 116,429 of record LR890027.1, read on the forward strand.
TATCTTTTGGTTTAATCCGAGCCCCCAAGGAGTTCATTCTGGCTTAAGTGGTGCCCCCCTCCTTTTTATTCTGGCTTTTGTAGTAGTAGCTTGTCGACTCTAAATAAGGGGTTTGAGTTTCATCTATAAGATATCATCTCCGCCAGCAAGGGGTGAGTGCGTCCTTTCCTTTCTTTATTTAAGTTTGTTCAGGCAAGAATAGAAGGTACTCTGGCAAGTAAGCGCTAAGAATCATCTCAGTATTAATAAAAGCAAGGGGGAATCAGCATCCGGCTTTGAGTTTCCTTCTGTTCGAAAGTAATCTGTGTTTGCAACTCGCCGAAGAAAGATCCATCTTAAGTAGGAGCATAATATCTTACTGGCTTTGAAGCGGGGAGCTTTTGATAGCAGCCCTGCCGCTAAGTCATATAACTCCATAGTTGACTTCTTTCTTGTAGTGTTCCTTCTTGACCTTGACCCACCCTAGTTATCTAAGTTGAAGCTATGGGAAACAACTCTTATGGCAAATTCCCTACGTTGGTACTTTAAGGCTTTTCTAGTTTCTTTTTAACCTGACAAGCTACTCTTCATGTTGCGCGCCAGTCAAACTTCTTTATTGCTAACCCTGTGCAGTACGAAGTGTTACCGGATGGGATTCTATCTTACTAATAGGTAGAGTTCAGAGTTCCGGAATTGAGTTCGGGTCGAGGGTGGATAACAGCAAAGGCAGGAGATATTAAAGCTTAAGCTTATAAAGAAGCAGGGTGAGTTGAGTTAGGTCTACGAGATCATAACAAGCCCAGTGTTCGACTCATATTTGCTATTCAAAATCCCGGGGTTGATTAAACAATTTACTTAAGGGCAGGAACTAGACATTCTATTTATTCTGATCCAGATCTTTACTCTCCACTCCAACAAGGGGGCAAGCAGGCATACAGGATTATATGGCTAACTTTCATTCTTATTTAACTACTTGTACTTGAGAGGATAGGTCGGGCAATCTTTTATTCTATAGTCTTTTGCGCAAGAAACTGGCTCTTCTCCGGCAACAATTAACTGAATTCGGCTCTTTGAACTCTTGTTTCTATCTGATATAGGAGAACGGATGAAACAAGGGATATTCAACTAGTTATTAAAGGAATCAAACAAAGTCCTGGACTACTATACTGGTTGGGCAAGGGAGACAATTCTATACCTGAGTAGGGGTCGGCAAGGTATACAATAAGGCTTATCAAGAGGATCGAGTTTGGGGCGAGGGTTGGGTTGGTGCTCTAGCTCGTTGTCTGCAAGTATAGTTCCTGGTTTTACTGGTTAACAAGGCGTAAGAAGACTAAGTGCTAAGGCGAGGAGTGTAAATTCCCATTCTTCTTATATATATAGGGTAACGTGAATAAATCAATTTGTTTTTTAGTTTGAAGAGCAGGTGAGGCAGAAGGGAAAGTTTAGTGATCAAGTAAGGTTAAGGCCCAGGATATATTCGCGTTATTCCTCGGTGCAAGTTCCATTCTTTATTTAGTATTTCGGGAAGAAGAGAAGCTACTGTATATCTGGGGAGTAGGAATATCATCTATATACGGAGTAGTGGTCCGGGGAGTAGGAATATATATATATAAAGGTTAGGTAAATAAAGAAGAAATAGGTAGTTTCAGAGTCAAGGGAGGGCAGAGTAAATAGGGGGTTTCAGAGCCTATGCTAAGGGGGTTGAATAACCTATGTGCTAAGGGAGTAGTATCACCTCTGTTAGTTAGTTGGAGAACCTCTGTGCTAAGGGAGTAGTAGCTGGATCTTTAATCTGAGTTTAGTTTCTCGGTGTAGGTTATGGGGCTTTCAGCACCTTAACTTTCCCTTGCTTCTTCAGCGCTAAGTACCGAAGTTGAGTCGACAGAATAATCTGAAAACTCCTTAGTCTTGCCTATCTCTCCACCCTATACTTATAATGACTAGTTGGGGGACAGTTTCTAGTCTTCAGTGAATTAGTAGTCTGGTTCTCTTCTGGCAACAACTCCCTGCCGAGCCGAGTAAACTCAATTATTAAAGGACGGGGAGCCATAGGTGAGTTACCCATATCTATTATACCCCGTAGTTTCTTGTCGGCTTGATTGACCTTTGTTAAAGTAAGTAGAATGGTCAGTTCAAGTTATAAAGTCAGGAGCTGAAAGCCAGTTAAAAAGTCAAGTTCGGGTGTTGAAGAAGCCCTATTTAGTAAGTCGGAATACAGATGCTGAATTCACAGTTCTTGTTTCATTGCTTGTTTCATCCGTGATCCTATAATATTTAATCCGTTCTCCTATAACAAGATAATAATTAATTTGATAGGGCCTATAGTTACCGCAACTCTGAGAATGACTAGTTATCTGAAAGCAAAGAACTGAGCTCTACGGGGAAAGCCAGGGTCAACTTCAATGGTATTCTACTCATTTATAGAGTCAAGGAAGAAAACAAGTAAGTAATTGAACTATCTTCTACATCTCCTATACAAATATAAGTAAACAACCATGTGTTATAAAATTCAGTATGAGACAAACAAGCAGGTATGTATTCAATAGTGAAAGAGATAAAGTGAAAGAGAGATTAGCCTAATTAAGTTAGCAGAGAGGAGCCTCAGCCTACAGAATGAAACAAGCCAAGCTGCTGGCAACTAAAACTATATAGAATAGAGGGCTCCAGGTAAATTAGAACACTAGCTGCCCTGTTGAAGACCGCTCCCTTTGTTGGTGTTGGCGAGAGGGAGGTCAATTCACACTTTCAGAAATAGGACCTGGTTGTGTTGGCGATATAGGAGAATATGGGTATGTATGATCTATAGGGCCATACTCAGCATAGGTACGACTCAGCAGCGCATCTACCAATATGAATATAGGTCTCAGAGCACTAAGCAACGAATAAGTAATAGGACAGAGAGAGAAAATCCGCTGTATTTGAATTCTGGGCAAAGAATATAGCCTGTAACAATAAGACTTTTACCCCAGCGCTAGCAGGAATCCGCCTAGTAATATAGAATTAACCTAGTAATGAGAAGACCTTAGCTTCACGCGCCTACCTTACTTGTATTCTAGAACTCAAAATAAGAAGAATTGCACCAACAAAAGATAGACTGACCTTACTATAAGCAGCAGAAGAATAAAAGCATAGATCCTGTTGGAAAGCGAGGAGAGTGTTGATTTTAGTGAAAGTGCCGCGGGGAGGACAGGCTATTAGTTAGCAGCTCCATTCTGATAGTGATAAGTGGATCTCTAATATGCCCCCAAAGCCTAGTTCCTTTGACAAGTGTTGTCTTAGAGATAGCTGCTACAGCCTTAGTTCTGAGTCGAGGTCTTATTAGTAGTAGGACCCAATCCGATGTATCTGACTTTCTAGTTGTTCTCTTAGTACTCGGTGAGGCAGTCAATTCTTCAATGAAAATACTTTTAGAAGGAACACACCATAGGGTTGGGCAAGAAAGAGTTATTTATAGTTAATACAAGTTATGTTGAATGGAGCGTTAGACTGAAGCTATGCATTGAAGGAAGGAGCCTAAGAAGTTAGGTTAGCAAGTTAGGCTTAGTTGGTGTATCGGGATCGGGAATGTAGGAAGAATTGCCCTAACCCATAAGAATTGGCTGTTGGGTTCTGTACTACTGGTCTGTTACTCTAGTAGCTTATTCCGTGTTCTTATATGAGAATTCGTTTTCTAATTAAAACTACTTCCCTTTCTACTCTAGTTTGGGTGACTTGACTTTCCTTTCCACCCTTAGGATGCAACACCAACTGCTTCTTTGATCTTGACCCTAAAACAGAGGTGAGGACTGAGCTTCAACAGAACAAGTAACCCGTATTCTAATACTTACTAATAGGAGTTAGCGTTAAGTAACTTGTTAGGAGTTCAATTCCATACCGGTACAAAGACTAATCTCTATCCTATTGCTCATCTCAACAAGCAGCTGTCTTCTATACCTCTGGCTCTTGTACTGTTGCTTGGTAATTAGTGGTTGCTTGGTGGACTTGCTAATGGCATCGGACTAACGCTTACTTCGGGGTGCCTATATTCTTTGGAACTCCAGTCTATTCTTTTGACTTTCCTGGCATGGTTAGTCCCCTTAAGTGGAATTCTGAAACTAGACTTATCTCGCACAGATCCCACTCAAGATCCTAATACGACTCCTGATCAAGGTACTGATCTAGTTAATTATCCTACTAAAGATGATGCTTCAGATGCTGATCCAACTCCATATCCTGATGAAAAGACACCTTTGCAGCGTACCCGGCTGATGATCCAGCTTGAATAACTGAAGTATACCTCTTGTACCTCCGCTCCTACACCTATCCTCTGGCTACCCAGTCCTTGCACAGGTAAACACCAAAGACCTATTTTGTTAGTCCCTCTGCCTATGTACTTTACTCAACTCACGTATGGGTCGGCCTCTAGCTTATCAATACCGATCTACTTTTATTCCCTGTTAAACCCTTACTTATTCCATTCTTATAGTAGTCTATCCTCAATTCTTATAGGAGGGAGCCCGGGGTTGGTTAGCAATATCTATCACACACATCCGGCACCCAAAACTCTACTGAAACTAGACTTTAATAACTGACCTCGCAACTAGCAATTGCGGAATTGACCTCTCCACCGGGAAGTGTTTGCCTGTCTCCCGAGACTTATTATAGAGGCCCGATCTCTAGTGTGTTAGCCTACCTCGACTCCCACTGCTCCTTCATTTGATCCAACAAGATAGGATGAAACTCTGGATTCACTAACACTTGAAAAACAGCTAATGAATAGAGTAGACTCACCACTACCCGTAGCTGCCGAACACAGGTTAACTCTTTGGAACCGAGCCCAGCTGCCTCTTTTTCTTATAAAGAAGTTGTTTCAAGAGCTGGTGAGTAAGCCGAAGCTGTAGCAGTATCAAGAGCCAGTCCTGTTTTTGTTCCGGGTTCCCGCTTTTTTAGTATTAGCTTGCTTATAGATAAACTATTCTCAAGTGTTTTACTAGATTCTCAAGTGTGTTACTGGGCTTTCCCTTGCTTTCTATAGAGCGGGGCCAGCTGTGTAATCCTCCTCATTTAGGTTTTAGGGAAAGAGTAAAGAGATCCAATTCTCTTTGGTCAGAGTTATTGCTAATCCCGCATCCTTCCGTGGATCCCTTGCTTATTATTGGAGTTCTATTCAAATGGTAAGAGTCTCTATGGGAAGTGCCCGTTTGTTTGTTTTTACTCAAATAGTGAGCTTCGCGGCGAATAAACAAGCTAGGGCAAGGTTCAACATAGCGGATTTCCTCTTTAACGCTTGCTTTCGCTCTATGCATTATTGTCGCTAACAATCTAAAGAAATCAAACCTAGCCAGCGGGCGATAACACCTCTTTTTCAACGGATATAAATCCTTTCTTTCTGGATTAGCCTCTAATCGATAACACGGGAACAGATTGGTTGCCCTAATCTCATTTATTTGTATTCAACTCATACTTTTGGGGCGTATAATTAGCACCTTCGCAGTCAACTTCACAAAGTAGGTTATTATGCTTTGATTCTTCCATCTTTCTAAGTCTTGATTTCCTCTTTTTAGCAGCTGTATTCCCCCTTTGTTGTTTGAAATGACACGTTCATCAATATTACATGCTACCCCGAAATTGACATCAGGATCTCCTATCTCCTATAATCAGAAGGTGTTATCCTATCCCCTATAATAAGAAGGTGTTATTAGGGCGAAATGCTATTTCGAACACTAATCTACTAAATGAGGGTACTAGTCCAAAAGAGAATCAGAGCCTAACGTATTAGCTTGTCTGTCGTTAATAATTCTGTATTGTTGCCCCAGTGTTTGAAGTCTTCTATGTTTTTGTAGTAGTTACTTGGCCCGCACCTAGGTACTAAGTTCATTCTTATTTGCAGTGGTTGTATTCTTGTTTTTAGTGGTTGGTAGTCTTTGGGAATGTAGCTATAGCCTTGCGCTACTCAGTTGCATTCTTAGTCTCGTCACCGGCAAGCAGTGGTTCTCTGGGTTAAAAGTCTGCCTAGCTCCGGGCGAAGAACAAAACCCCTCAAAAAATTAGACTCGGAATTGAACTAAGGAGGGATAGACCATTTAGGAGTCAAAGAATTTCACTCGGTATCGAAAGAACCAAACAGTGCCTCTAAAGACTGAAGCTGGGTAGTTGGGGAATGAAGCTGTGTAGCTAAGTTCTTATGTTGCTAAGGTCCATGCGGATGCTCTGTGTTTAGGGCCTAGAGCCAGTACCACTGGGACTGCTGCTAGTCGATATCAGACCAAAACAAGTAAATCAAAGAATTAGACCTATGACCAGAAACCTGATATTCAAAATGCAACGAGTAAGTATAAGGCTTTGAAGCTAAGCTATATGTACTGAAGTCAAGAATAGAACTAACAAGTAGTAACCGGAGACTAACGCTTTGAACTATTAAGTATGGGAGTTCCGGAGACTAACGCTTTGAACTAGTAAGTAGTAGTTACAGAATGAAACTGCGGGAGGCTAGTAATAAGGAATGGAACTCAGTAGTAACAGTATAGGTCGGCAAGTCAGATAGAAGTTATAGGAGCAGAGGTAGAAGAGAAGGTAGATGAGCAAGATACTAGCTATGTGTTTGTGGAGCCAGAGGAGAGCGCACATAGGTATATTAATTACCGCATCACTGCGATCCATCTTTTAGGGTGGAATAAAAGGAATCAAATCACCAAAACAATCAAATCAGCCAAGCCACTCGAGAAGGCAAGTTATAATTTAACTAGTAAGGGTTTTTTGCGAGCTAAAAACTCACTGGCATCAGTCTTAGCAGCAACTAGCATCAGTCCAATACTACCGAGCAGCAGTCTGATAATACAGTTAGATCAGGCGCCTCCGGGGAAAGTATTAGCGAGGTTGTTTAATTATAGGACTACTTAGGTAAATTCTTAAATTCCTCCCTGCCTACCTCTACTTTAACGACTTAGTTCTCTGACTTTGAAGCTAGGGCTGTAGATCCAGTAGCTCTAGTTTAAGTCTTAGTAGCCCTATCATGAAGTATAGTTAGCAGTGGTTCAATTCCCAGGCTACCTAGGTTTATTCTGCTTGGTGTTAGTTTCATGCTTAGTTCTTTTAGAATAGGCACATTTTCAGTCTTAGCATTACTAGCTCCCGAACACAGTCAAAGTTCTTCCAATTCCTGTTCGAAGGCCTAGAACACAATTGTAAGCATGGAAGCTCATAACCAGTTTGTTTAGTTTGTTATCCGTCTTTCGATGCCCACTTAATTAATTGGTGATACGACAGGCGTTATTGAGACTAAGGCTCGGTAGCGAGCTATAGGAACGGTAGCTTAGCTAATCGATTGAAGGAAGAAGTCCACTTCCCCTGCACCACTAAGTCAGTCAACAACACTACCCGAGTAAGTCCGCCCTTAACTAGGCAATAGGAACAACTTACAATAAGGGCCCTACTTCGACTTGAAACTACTCAATCAATTTCACTAAGTAGGTAAAATCCATCTCTTTGAACTCTAGCTCATCTCCTATAAGAATTGAGTTTACTTACCGCTACTAAGCAGGGGAACTACAATAACTATTCTTCTTTAGGGGAAAAGGTAAGCCTCTGCTCTGGATAAGAACAAACAGGGGAGATACCCTTTAAGCCAAGCCTCAGAATGAGATTGCCTAGGAACAGCTGAACCCTCGGCTTCTTCTCTTGTCTATTAGTAGCTAGCCGGTGACTGTGACTTCCTACTTCCCTTTCCTTTTTAATCTTACCGGTCTGATTCCTAGAGTTGGGGCAAGACGATCTTACTATACTGGCTTTGTTTGATGCGAGGTGTAAAGAAACTGAAGAGAAGCAATCTATTCTTTAACTCACTCTATTCTTTTATACCCACAGCCTGTATTCGTTGCTTGTCGACCTGCACAAATACTACTTTCCCTGAACAAATACTATTTTCTCGGAACTTGAAGAACTGTTTGCTATCTCCTTGCTTGCTGCTGACTTATCACTTGCAGCTGACTTACTTGATCAAGCATCTTCCACTTCCACTCTGACTTACTTGATCAAGCATCTTCCACTTCTACTGGGGATGAAACTTCTAATGAAGGGTATTCAGCTCTCACCAGAACAGGACCACTACTTGTCAACTTCTGAGAAGACGACACTCGGGATTCGAACACTCAGTCACTCATGGAAACCAGGGCAACTACTACTAGCAACCCGACTTACTACTTAAAGAATCAACCCTGCAACAAAGCCTCGAACAGAAGAACCTATATCTCCACCACTACAAATACAGAAGTCAACCAGCCTACCCTAGCCTAGCCTAACAAGTAAGTAAACTACCCGAGAGCCTTGTAATAGGTAATATCATTCCACAACCAAGCAGCTTACCCGACCTAAACTCTAAAGTGAGAATTGAATTGCACCTATGGAGCACTGGAATGGACTCTGCCCCGGTACTTTACTCTGCTACTTACTATATGGGCCCGACCCGAACTCGTATTGGAATGCCTACCCAGCCCTCGTATTGGAATTAAAACAAAGGCGACCCACTCGTATTTAAACTCTTTAGCTGCTGCCAGCAGCTGACGCTGCCCTTGCTTTCAAAGGCATACCCGCCCTTCCTTTTCTCTGGTTCCCCCGCTGCTTATGACACTCAGCTGATATAGAAACCTTGCTTTCCAACTGACACTACTTAACTAAAGTATTCCTTTACAGCTTCTCATGGCGCTCCCTATAATAAAGAAAGAAACTAATACTTATGAGAATGAAAAGAGGAGGTCCTAAAGAAGGATCTAGATCTGATCGAGTTCGCCTCCTAATACAAATCTAATGGGTGTGTTAGCCCTGAAGTCTGGTTTGCGAGGTTAACTCGGGTACTCGGGTCTCTAGGGCCTACTTTGCCGGTTCTAAAGCCCCTAGGGGACAAGCGCTATTACCTATACATCTATTCTTTAACACTGGGGGTACGATCCTTACTCTACTGACGGGAATACAAATACCACTATGCTACTATAAGGCACCCCCCTAAACATAGCAAGAACAAAACTCGGAGCTAAGAGACAAGCAACAGTCAACTAATAATTTCACTGGTGCATACGAGACCCTAACGAATTACTCTTGACTTTAAACCTACTAAGACGCCTATGCAGTAGATCTTTCCTAGCTAGAAAACTAAAACCGATGTTAACAAGGCTATAGCTCTTACACTGGGAACAACCCGACCACTATTGGATTGAAAACCCTACCCATTAGAATTGAACCTGGGCATTCGAGAATGGAACTACTTCTAATAGGATTTGAGCTACAACTTTAAATACCTGAACTTGGAACTGGGAATTGCACCACTGCTACCAAGACTTCCATTGCTAAGGGCGGAGGCTTTAACTACTGATTAACTAGCCTGTCTCTCCTTTGTTTTCATTCCGTAACTACAGGATTTATCTCTTTGTTCTTAAACAGGAACCGCTGCTAACGGGGCTCTCGATCCACTCCCCTATTCCGACTTCCTTGACTTTCAGTCCAACTCCCCTTGCTCTAAAACGGAAATTACTTATTTGTTTTCTTTGCCTCGCCCTTAGGTCTGCCGCTACTGTATTTCATTCCACTGCTCCTCGCTTGAAGTCTCTCTAGGACACCATTCGCCTGTCCTTGAATTCACTAGCATCTGATAAGACTTAGATACTACCCAACACAATTAGGCTTAGAAGTAGAGTTAAATTAGGATGAAAGGTAGTCAATGGGGCTACTCAAAAATAGGAATAAGAATATAGGTGCGTACGATCCAGTGCATACAGGGATGGAGTAACTACCAATAAGGCTGTAAACTCGGCACACTCGGGCTTAACTAACAAATAAGCAGAATCCGTGTTGTGTGGGTGTGCTAACTCATGCTTTTTCTCCCGCTTCTAAGGCTCTAACCCCTATAAGAGAATGAAAACACTGTAAACAAGATCGAAACCGCAGCTGAGAAGGATGCCCTGACTTACTTCTATTTTAGCTACCCTTGCTTTCGTTCTGTAACTAATAGCTCTGGGCCTTACTTGCTCCCCCAAGCTTCTGAAATGGAGTATATACCTTACCTATACAGGAGTTGATTGATACCTGCCTAAGGCTACACTAATACTAATATAATAATGAAACCCCTAAACAGGAACGGAACCACTACGCTACTAATAAGAGTAAGAGAACAACGATAACACAAGAAGTTAACTCATAATAAAACAACAGTATAAAGAAAACAACTCATAAGTAGGTGCTGAAAGCCTAGTGCTTCTAAGAACCAAACGAGGGATAATTAACTCAACTACTGCTGATAGGACTTGCTATCCGTGTTTTAACTCTGTTACTACTTACTCTCATTGTTCCAATCCAAAACACATCACTCGGTAATAACTTGAAACTAAAAATAAGGAATTGCACTCGGGGTAATAACTTGAAACTTTATTTCCGTTATATAAATCTCTGCGCTCTACTCGCCATTCTTACTGCCCTTTCTCTGATTCTTTGATGTGAGCTATAAGGCTAATTGAAGGCCCCAAGTAAGCATACTTATTCCTGAAATATGCCCCCAGTTTAGAAGTCTGTCACTACCAACTCCAAAGCTAACATGCCTAACAACCTTACTACTGAACACTCGGATTATTTGAAAACATGGGTCTGGGCCCTTGCTTTGCCTAGGGCGGAATTCCACTCAGTAGCAGTCCACTAAGTAGTAGTCCACCAAGTAGTAGTCCACAATTACTTTACTAGCCACCAAGCCTTACTTATTAGTTAATTGAACTCGACCCACTAGTAAAGCCCCATTGCCTCACCCTTAAGTCCGAAACTCCCTGCCAGAAGTCAGTTATTGACACTATCCACTATCAGGATTACTTGCCTCGATCTCCTTCTAACCATCTGAAACTAATTCTGTAACTACTGACTTAGATCCTTGCTTTACTGTCTCTCGTGCTTCAATTGTTATAGGCTTACTCAATTTATTTTGTAATATATAAATTCTGAAATAGCTTAGTCGAGTTCTGTACCCCTCTTATACTGTTTACTTCGAACCACCAAACAACTGCTTTTAAGGTTGATATTACAAATAATAAAAAGGGTAGAGTGAATATCCGAACGGGTATGGTATGATCCAGTGCATCCAGTAAAGGAGCTTCCAACTTAAAGGCAAGAAAGGGAGAGCAGAGTATAAGTTTGAACTGCAGACCTCATAAGAATGATGTTTACTTGACACCGGCACCAACAGCGATAAAGGGAACAGAAATAGAACTTGTGGTTTTGAGTCTAATTTCCCTAATCAAATAGAAGAAAATACTCATAAATAATCATATTAAAACACACATGCTAATATATAAGTGAAAAGAATACCAATAAAAGATAGGCAAAAAGCGGGGAAGGGTATAATTAGATAAGGGAGATAAGGGCTCTGAAGCTAACAAGCAAGAGCTAAACTAAGGAGTAGAAAGATGAAGCTGACTAATGAGACTAACAATCGAAAGGAAGAAGGCAAAGAAGCTGTTTCAGTTAGTCCCGCAACTGTAAGATCCGAGGTAAGTAGTTTGAGAATAGAAGTTAGGGTAGTAAGCCTATTTTATAGTAGGCTTGAAGCACCTTGTTAGTGGGGTAAAAGCCTTATTCTTTTTAGCATTTGTATTCTAAATGTCCTTATTTTATTCTTATTCGTGTTGGCCCGATCCCTAGTTATGAGTGTTAGGTTTAGAGCTAGAGAACAGTAACTCCATTCTTTGTTCTGAGTTAAAGCATTAGAAGCAGCGTTTGTATTCCTGGTTGTGTGTTTTACTCTTGTTGTTTGTATTTATTCCTGTTATCAGTGACCTAAGCCCGTTGTGTGTTTTACTCTTGTTGTTTGTATTTATTCCTGTTATCAGTGACCTAAGCCCTTACTAGTAGGTGGATATTCCTTAGCTCAAAAAGAAGGAAGGATGCCAGGAGCGATACAGAGAATCAACCCAAGGAGAGGTAGGCCAATAAGTGGAATACAGATTTTTGACAAGGGGAGTAGTATTAGCAGACTTATGGTCGAAGTACATAATTTCAGTAATAAGTAGAAGCCTAATAGTCCTGGAAAGTCTGATTGAGTCTTTAAAAGCAGACCCATAGTAAGGAAAGTTAGATTTGGATGTCCGTGAGCCAGACTTAGATGCCCGGGTTCTACTCTATATGCTTTGTGGGTTTTTCTGACTTTGGGCCTGTGATTCTATTACTACCGAGTTTTGTTCTGTGTTCTACTACCCAGATCCTGTATTTACTGTTCGCAGGCCTATGAGACTAACTTGTATCGTCTGCTTGTCTAGTCGTTACTTGTCTCTTATACTAGCTCCATTGGTATTGTAGTGTAGGCTGGCATCCTGACTTCTTGGCAGCGCGTTCTTATTTAGTATATGAGTATTGGTATCCTTACTTATGTGTTTAATTCCCTTAAGTCACTTACCACAAGCAACTCCGCATTCTATCTAGTAAATGCGCTATAAGGTAGTAACTATAAGACAGGAAATGAATACTAATAAACTTTAATGGTAGGCGTAGAGAGGTTAACTAAAGAATCGAGATATGGGGCTAAAGCCTTAAAAGCACCAGTGACATTCTCATCAGTAGTAGTTCGGGCTTTTAAGGCAGGGCAGCTTTTCAGTAGGTATGGAAAGTATGATTACCTAGCGAAATTATTGTTAGCAGTAGCTCCGGTCTTAGAAGCACTAGGCTTTCCGCACCTTAGCATAAGATAAAGGATGAGAAGCACAGGTTTCAAGTCTGTTTGTCCGTAACCCTATTAAAATCAGAGTAAAAAGGGTATGAGTGTTTGTTTGAAAGAAAAGAGATATAGGCTAAGATACGCGGTTTATATCAGTAGGGGAAGAGTGTGTTTAGAGCATAAGTATGAGTGGTAAAGACTCGGGGCTTGTTAGTACCGGTTCAATTCATCTTTTGAGCTTAGAGAGGCACTTAGTGCAATCTATTAGGTAGTGTTTAACCCTGTTAGTGCTAAGTCCAATTCTTTCCATTGGTTGTTCAGGTCTTATTGATAGTAGTTAGATTCTCTGCTATGGGGGGAAAGTCTTGTAGTTCTGGGTTTTATCGTAGTTAGTCTAGTCGTAAGGGCATCCTTGGCTGTAGTAAAGTAAGCCCCGGTTCCTACTAGCTTAAGTAGAGTAGTTAAGAGTCTGATCGGTATGAGTTAGATCCTATGTTTCGGGTTGGGAGTGGCATAGTAGTGACTTGTCTCTCATGGACAGGTAGTAATTCTTTCTATCGTGTTGTGCTTTTTCCTATATATGATCTTTCCAACAGTTTAATCCTTCCCTCATGCCATTGAAGAGAGTAAGTTTCGTACACCTTGCTTGCCCTTTCTTGCTTGGAGAGTTATAATCCTTCGGCGCTAGCCCACTAGCTGCGGATTCCGTCCTTTCCCTCATTCTGATTTGACTGCCCCTGTAGATATCCTATTTTTTCAGAGGTTATATTATAGTGTGATTGGTTTTAGGTATTGGGACTTTGGTCTCATCCTTTCCATTTAAGTAAAGGTTGGTTAGCTGTTACTTGTCGGTTTATTAAAGAGGTCAGAGGACGTGCTTTTGGAAGGGTTACCCCGAACAGAAGACTTGGAGATCGGGAGCGCGGTGCCACATGGAAGGAGGAGGGCTTACAGCTGCTACTTAATTTGTAAATACCTACCTCGTTCTACATGGCATGAACATCAGGGGATCGCCATTAAGATCAAACAATAGGAAGAAAAGGCTTATAGTCACTTATAGTTTAAGCCAAGGATGGAAATGGATTAAGGCAGGTCCCAAGAAGGTATAATCTATGCTATCATCTTTCTCATGGAAGGTATAATCTATGCTATCATCTTTCTCATGGAAGGTATAATCTATGCTATCATCTTTCTAATGTGAATAAGCGTGCTCAGCTTGAACGTAATGGGCTGAGGAACCCTACAATCCGAGTATGTAAGCCTCGTGCTCAGTCTATTTTGAAGTAATCGTGCTCATTCTTAAGTAATTCCATGCTAACCCTCTAATCCACTTAAGTAATTCCATGCTAACCCTCTAATCCACTTAAGTAATTCCATGCTAACCCTCTAATCCACTCTTTGAAAAACGAATGTATAAGTTAAACTCCTTTCTTGTAAAAACTGCTAATCTATAAGGAAGTTTACTTTGCCAACCCGGACTTCTTATTTATCTAGCTCTAGCTATAAGGAAGTTAAGTTTACTTTGCCAACCCGGACTTCTTATTTATCTAGCTCTAGGGATTAGCAGCTTGGCGGAAGACAGTATTACTCTATATCAAACATTGGCTTAAGACTTTATTACGCGATGAAAGAAACATGACACACTGCCTGGTATGTTAGTGTTTGGTCTTATATGGCCGGGAGTGAGTTCGCGTGAGCCTATAGCGGTTGTTCTTATAGCCCACGCACGTAGCTTTGTGCACCTTTCTTTTATATCTGCTAAGAACTTACCAATAGAAAGGATATCCCCTTCCCCTGGCTAGCAATCGAATCTAACCGGTGTTGTTTGTTCTAGCTCTCGAACAAGCGATGAGGGGCGAGGTTGCCCGGGTCAACGGATCGAAGCGAAGGCAGTATTTAACCACCTGAAACTACGAAATAGGCTAGCGTAGCGGACGGAAACCTAGCAGTGAAAGATGAGAGAGCTGATCATAAACATGCAATAGCAGGTCCAGCGATTACATTTATTAGGTCTGGGACTACATTGCAAACCCAATAGTATACAATAATAATAAGATTCAGATGGTAAAGGCTCCACTAACCATAGGAAGAAGGGAATTCAGGTGGATCTATCAATAGGTGGTAGGCATTCAGGTGGATCTATCAATAGGTGTTAGTATGTCATGGACGAATGAATATTATAGAAATCCCAGCTTACGTCTTATCTACTGTGAATGCTTAGTCGAACCTTACAGTGTATCGGCATAGGATGAAAAGGGATGGATGTCTGCTTTCTTTCCAATTGATACATATGGCTGATGTCGTCTTTTCTATCCAAGTGAAGCAACATTCATTTTATATCCTTGGATACTTCCTACCCTCTTGACCAATGTTAGAAGATTGTTTCGGCTACTGTTTACCGGTAAGAGCTGTTTGAGAGCTAGCAGTAGGAGAGGACAGAATGAGAGCACAGCATACAGCTTCAGGTGCTGCTTAAGGATAAGAACGCCGCTGTTAAGGGTTTCTGCATGAAGCGGGAAGCGGTTGTAACAATAGGAATGAAAGCACCGGCTGTAAGGTAATAGGAAGCATCAGCACCAGTAAGAAAAGCAGCATGGTTACAGTTTTAGTAAGATGGGGCTGTGAATGAATGTGTCCTCGAAGCGGTAGTAGTCCAGTCCGTCCGAAGGGTAAGAGCCCTAGACATAGGCTGGCCCAGTCGAGGTTGGTCCATGCCCAATAGACATTACTCCGATCTGCCCCCTAGCTCTAGAAATAATAAACCCTTGAAACACCTTATATGAATAGGTTATAAACGAAAAGGGAGTTATTGTATTGTATAAATTATTGTATTGTATAAAATAAAAGGGAGTTATTGTATTGTTTGGGGTTAATCCCGTATTGGACTTCTCTTTCTTCTTATCCCCTTTAAAAGGCTTGAAAAATAAAATAAGTTGACTGTCCCAAAGAGGCAGACATCTAGCCTTTGCTTTGTTTGACGGGGATATCTAAACAATATGAATTGCCTTCCGGACCTGACTCGGACAAAAAGGCAGTTAGTTCACTTAGGGCAAGCAGTTCGTCCTTTTCTTGTTCTTTCAAAGAGGTAATTCTCTGCATCAACAATGGAATTGCCCATTGGAAGAAGGTTATTGTAAAGTAGCTAAGGAAGAATAATCAGTATTGATATGCCGAAGGATGCTCGTCCAATCAGTCCAATGCCAAAGATGCTCGTCCAATCAGTCCAAGCATAGACAGATCCTAGTGGTAAGATCCTCCTTTTTCTGGTGAATGTAAGATGTTTAAAGATGAATCCTCTGCGCACACATCCTTCTAAGAGAGCATTATTCGATGCCTTTGCTGTCTTATGGTTATGTTGGAAAATGAGAACTTATGGTTATGTTGGAAAATGATAATAAGGATTGCCTTATTCCTGATTAAATAGCAAGCATCAAAGAAAAACGCGGTAGCACGCCCTGTAGTTAAGAAGCTGGCTCGGGCTTATTACTAGTAGGGGCTAATCACAGTAAGAGAGAGAGTCCAATCTCTGGAAATATAGCATTTTATCTACCTAGTAGTAGTAGAAGGCTTAGTATCTGACTTGATCCAATAAGAGTAAGAACAAACAATAGATCCGGATTCCACACGTTGCTGTGGACTGGGGAGAGAGCTGCTCTGGGCGTTCAGTGTTCTTATGGCTTTGTTGTACTCGCCAAAGAATGCAAGCCACTTAATTAAAAAGGGAGCGGTAGGCCTTAAAAAAGGAGCGAGGGAGTGATGGGCAACCTCTAGATGTTGCTCGGTGAGCCGCCAAGTACCAGTCTTACAAGAGTACAGGCGTTAAAGGACTCTAATGAATTGCCTTCACTTGCGACGAGTAGAACTCACTCTCTTGCCACGCCTTTAACTCACTCACTTCAGTCTCCCTCAATCACTGCTTACTTTTGGGCGTTCTTTCACTCTCTTGCTATTACCCGCAGAGAGGTTAATATTATCATATATCATATATAAAGAAGCGTAGCTCTATGTTTTACAGGCTACCCGCAGAGAGCGTCGACGGTGCATATTATCATATATAAAGAAGCGTAGCTCTATGTTTTACAGGCTACCATCAAAGTTTCGCTAACCGACAGGCAATGGAGTCAGCTTACGGGGTGGGGCGCAAGCAAGCGTAGCGAATCACATATAGTTGCGCAGATATCAAAAGGGCGGCTAGAAGGGATGGATGTCTGAGCGGTTTAAAGAGTCGGTCTTGAAAACCGAAGTATTGATAGGAATACCGGGTTCGAATCCCTCTCCATCCGCGAACAAATAAGTTATCTCTTGCATTATCCATAGATAAGAACGAATCGACTGATATGATAGATGCAATGGCTAGGCTATACTTCTCCGGTTTTTTTTTTGTGTTGATTTAGTTAGGACACCTTGTATCCCTATAGTTTTCTTCCGCCTTGGGTAGATCATCTGTGGGAGCTAAGATATTGAGATAGATAAGCGTCGATATTGAGATAGAGAATATATAAGGAAGGAAAGAGGGGAGTTGGCTGATAAAGAAGGACAGTATAGATTGCGTAATAACAATTTTAGCTCTTCAATTCTCAGCTATATAGGGGACTTGGATGGTGAGCAAAAACAATTGATCAATAAATTTGTCAACTTTCGCATGATCGATGGTAAAAGAACGAGAGTTCGTGCTATTGTGTATCAAACTTTTCATCGCCCAGCAACTAGTATTTCTGAACGCGATGTCATCAAACTTATGGTTGACGCCGTAGATAATATAAAGCCTATATGCGAAGTGGTCAAAGTAGGAGTAGCTGGTACAACTTATGATGTACCTGGGATTGTAGCCAGGGATCGTCAACAAACCTTAGCTATTCGTTGGATCCTTGGAGCAGCTTTCAAACGACGTATAAGCTACAGGATAAGCTTAGATAAATGTTCATTTGCGGAGATACTGGATGCTTACCGAAAGAGGGGAATTGCACGTAATAAAAGGATCATCTTCATGGACTGGCTTCCTCCAATCGAAGTTTCGCGCATTTCAGATGGCGCTAAAGTTATACCACTTCAAGAAAGAGAGCTCTTCCTCATTCAGTCATATTCCTATTGTCAGTCAGATATGGTTTACCCTTCTCCTTTTCCATTTAATTTAACAAAGAAAGATAAGTAGGCGAACATCTTTTCATAAATCAATCTAGTAGGCGAAACACCCTTTTCATTGAATGATAGAATATAAGTAAGGTTTTCCTTTTTCCATTTAATTTAACAAAGATTGTAGGCCTTCCTCATACCCCCCCCCTTCATTCATTGAGTTGGAGGAAAGGAATACACTGGAGGCCCGCCCGTCATGCATTGCATAAAATAACCTTTCTTTTCATCAAAGAACACTCTTGTGCCTCAGGTCAATGAATACGAAAGGGCAAAGCAAATCAATAGGCCATGATAAGTAGTTGGCACCTTCCTTCTAGTGACTCGTGGAGCTGATAAATAAATAAAATCAACTTAAAAGGGAGGGAATCAAAGATACTTCAAAGGGAGGGAAGCTAGGATAGGAGTGCTAGTCCGAAAGGTCTCCTTTCCTTTTTAAAGTCTGTTCCGCCCTTTACCTTTTTTTTCTGATTATTCTTAAGCAAGGTATAGTGCTTGTCTTCAGGCTTACAGCTACAAAGTCTCAATTCGTGCTTGTCCTCAGGCTTACAGCTAAAGGTATGGGGTGCTTGTCTTCAGGCTTACAGCTAAAGGTATAGTGCTTGTCTTCAGGCTTACAGCTAAATATATAAACAGGATTTGGATCTTCTTTTTTATGGTCCTCAGTATGTAAGATCACAGAAATCAAGGTTTGTCATTTCTTAAATTTGGAAAGTTTGCTTTTACACACGGCCTTCGAGAACAAAGAAAGGAGAAAGGAAAGGTTTAGTTTCAAGATCAGTGTTAACTCGCGTAAGCGCACAACTCAATAGCTCCAACAACTAACGCACAAAAAAAAGGCTACGCCCTTGCTTGTTCCGTTGCTTGTTCCTCGATACTCTTTCTTTACGCTACACTGCTACGTGGGCCAAAGGTCAATTCTGGATGTCTTCCCTTCTTTATAAGATAGAGATAACTATTACTCCCAGAACTCTAATTCTCTACTTTCTTCATCGATCTAGCAGCTTCTCCGGTCTAAGGACATCGCCCGAAAGCAAGTTCTTAAATGTGCCTTATGAGATGCCAGTTCTCAGGTTGGAAGGAAAGACAGAAATCAAGAAAGGGTGCTAGGCTAGAGAGCTAATTAATCTGCACCTGGCACCTAACAGTTGTGCCCGCGTTAAGTCAACATAATTCTGAATCTGGGGGAGGCATAATGATTATTCTCGAGCGTGCCCTAGAACAGTATCCTCCCTTTTGCGTTTCTTTCTTTGAACTCTACTTGAGCATCCCTTGTTGCATTGCATAGAATACTAGGTCCCTGTAAGGGCATAAGAAGAATAAAATACTAGCAGGTACTCTCCCAATACTATAGCTGGTACTCTCCTTTCTACAGGTTATTCTTCGACTCTTTAGTTAACCTTTCCTTTTCTCTTTGCTCTGCTTTTGACTTCCCCTTGACTTGACTTTCCAGGCGAAGGAGTAGTGATAGTGATGTTAGCGAATTTCATTATATTAGTTATGATATACAATTCTATTAAAGGCTATAAGGCTGGGATACAGAGGTAAAACTTAGATAAATCTCCTCACAACAACAAGCAAAATCAAGGAATCGTTGACAGTTCAATTTATTTAGTAGTTTCAAGTCGAGGCCTCCATAATAAGTTTAGGGAAATTCTTAAGTTAGGCATTGAAGTAACAAAGGGGCCTCTCTAATAAGTTCAGGGTAAGAAGATAGTTGTACTGGTCGAGTGAGAGTTTCATTGATTACCTTACTCTTTTCTTAAAGCAAGTAGTTGAGTTGATAAAACAGGACCACTACTGTAAGGGGCCATAACTCCACTTTATCCTTTACCTCGCTCCTATCTAAAACTCCTCATCTCACTCTGGCTAATGATTCTCTTAGGTGCATTCTTCCTGTCTGCTTTTCTGCCTTTGTAGTATACGCTTGGCTACACTTCTAGCCTTTTTCTTATTATGGGCCTCATAACCTTGTTGTGGTCCAAAGTCGTAAACAGATTGTCCCGCAGGTAGTGGAACTGACTAATTCCTCTCCTTCCATTGGTACTGAACGAAAGCAAAGCCCACCTTAAAGCTAGCAAGAACGGAACGCAAAGCCTGCCTTCAAGCTAGCATAGCAAGAACCGAACGAAACACTAAATGAGCATATCGGGGCACTGTTATAGAGAAATGATTATTGACGTATACTGTCTAGATTATCATAGTTAGTGCATTGAATATCAGAGACATATTCTAGAATAACATAGTTGTAACCTAACTACTAACTCTAAAGAACATTTTGTACATGGAATATCAGAGACATAGAACTTGACTGGTCCCTAAAACATAGAGAATGTCGGCACCCCGAGAGTAGCTTTAAGGATTTAATCTAACGGAATTAGTAAAGAACCACTACTCGTTCTTTCGCCTAAGCTTGTTTGTTCCCTTGCTTGCTTACTTGTTCAATCATTTATTCTAACTATCCCCACACATATAGAAATAGGGTAACAACACTCTATCTACATATAGAAATAGGATAGCAACACTCCTTACTTTAATAAAACTCAGCTAAACACCCTTCCCCTATACGAGACTATAGTCAAAGTGCTTTAAGAACATGATCTGCGCATTCTATAAGAGATGAACCTAACAGAGCATAGCTAACATGAATGGAAATTGAACGGAACTAATGCGCATATATGGAATTGAAACGGAGTTATCCCTTATAGCTTCGCCTAAGCTTGCTTGTACTCTCCTCTCTTATTGCTTTCTTCGCTGTTGCTTCTTGTTCGAAAGCAGTCTAAAGCCTTTATTCATTCCTTCAATCGCCAAGCAACGGACAAACTAAAACAAATGACCAAGCAACGGCGGTCGAGAAGTATAAGGAGGTTCCAGTGCTTGTGTCTAAGGCGAGTAAAGTATCAAGGTGTTGGCGAAACAGGGTCTAAAGCAAGCGGGTCAGATTCCAGTGAGGAGTCAGGAGTCAGCTAAGCAGTAAGGTTTCAAGTCAAGGTCAACAGCAAGCGGGTAATCAACAAGTGTAGGTCGGGCAAGACGTTTAGCATCAGGAAAAGTGGAATAATTCTTAGTTGAGAACGATCGATGGATTCAATTCCGGCAATCCAATCTTAATGACTAACATCTACGCTCGAAAGAACAGTATATTATTAAGTATTGCAAGCCGGGCCGGGTGTTCTTAAATTCATATACATGCGCATAAGTCTCATAGATAAATGGAATGTTGCAGTTGTGATGCA
The DNA here is from genome assembly GCA_900464855.2 of Musa schizocarpa. Classification (NCBI taxonomy): domain Eukaryota; kingdom Viridiplantae; phylum Streptophyta; class Magnoliopsida; order Zingiberales; family Musaceae; genus Musa; species Musa schizocarpa. The sequence goes on from LR890027.1 coordinate 137,432, forward strand.
AGAGAGTAGACGAGATCAGTAAATGAAACAGAAGTAGGAGAATCCGCTGTGCCACAAAGTAAGGATCCTTATGATCTTTTAACTCCCTTTCCTTACTTTTGATTTATGCAGGAGAATCCACTTAACAGGATAATATACTCTAGCAGGAGAAAAGAGAGGGGATGAGGCTTCTGGTACTCTCAACGTTGCGCCAGTAAGTACTATATTTCTCTTTGGCCCCCGAACTTTACTTGAGAACAGATACAGTCGGTTAAGCTATAAACCCATCTTTTCTACCCTTAACGTAGCTATAAACCTATCTTTTATACCCTTAACTACAAGGAAGCTGTCAACCCGACCTGAAACAGATCTTTATTATTTTATGAACCCTGACTCTTGATACTTGACCGACCCAGAGCTAACAGATGAAACACGAGCACCCTCTTCTATACTTTCAGAACCGCCAACACAAACAGAATCGCCAACAACCAGAACTCTCCTTTGCGCTTCAACACGAGTAATTTCTTTTATCGCTAAGCAGGAAAATCTTTTCGTTATTAAGCCGAATAAGTAAGAAACCGGACTAACACGCTTCAGAACCCTTCTTTCGAGTGTCATATATAAGTATGGAATTTTATAGCACTTTTCCTCTTTTGCATCTAATCCTTAACTTTACTTTCGAACAGAAACGGACTTTCCATCTTAAGCTGTAGAATGGACTGTTCTAGTTTCATGCCGAGAAGAAGTAGTTCTTGTTTTGGCTATTCAAGAATCCGCTGTATCGTCAACAGGAGCAGGATAATCAGCAGTGAGAACTCAACTCGCTTGTTTCATTTCTTCTTCTTATGCCATTCCACTCGCTAATGCACTTTGGCTTTAATAACTTGCTTGCCGGCGGCCCACAACAGAATGGATTATTTGCCTTCCAACGGGGAGTGTGCGAAAGCTTTTACTTGTTCCCTTGCTCATTTACTTTGATAATGTGAGTTGGCCATAGCTTGTTCTCTTGCTTTTTAACTTTTATAATGTGAGTTCGCTGTTGCTAGTTTGCTTTAAGTTAGAATTGATGCAGCCGAACCCTTAACTACTGCTGTACTCGACTTTCTACCCGTTGCTTTCGATCTACCTATAGCTTTCGATCTCAACGAACAAAGGACCTTAGCACTTGTTCTTGTTGGTCCAGTTGAGTCACTTACTATATGGGGCAAACAATCATTAAATGAATCTCTATCTCACGCATGTCATACAAGAATATAGGAATAGAGATCTCATCTCGCAACCAGGCAGGAATTGAGAAGTCAAACAGGAAAAGATCGTAGTGCAGAAGCTCCTTACGCTTACACTAATAACGTTAACAACTTAACCTATGAGTGGGCATGAGATTCGGTTTATGGAGAGCTATACTGAACCTCGTTTTAGAAGTCAGGGCAAATAGGGCTTGGCTTGGCTTTTACTTCGGATTGAGAGTTTAGGGCTTCCGCGACAAAGACTTTATTATTTATTGCCCCCCGAGTAAATCTTTTATGGAGCCTTTCTTTTCTACAGCGGATTCTCTGGTCGCTGGAAACAAGGAATTCCACTAGTTTTTTCGGGAGCTAAACTATGTAGTCCACTTGCTTTTAGAGTTAGGGGGGGCATCTAATCTATCTGAAGCTTCCAATCCAGTTCCTACTCCGGATCTAGCTACCTTAAGATTATACTGAGGATCCGAGAGAAGTGTAAAGAATTGAACCACTCACTACTGACTCTTTACATTAAGATCATCCTGCAGTCAAAGATCTTAGCGCCGAAGAACCCTAATTGAGAGTACTTATTGGTGTTGGCTCTAAACTAGGATTTATGTTCCGGGAGACTCCTCCTTGAAACAGCTTCTTTCTTGTGGACTTCCCTTCTGGAACGGAACTCGCAAGTCGATATTTACGCACTGAGTCTTGCTTATCCGAGTAAAGCTGTTCAACAAATACTTAATGGAATCTTTCGAGGGCAGTTGATCTGAAGTAAACAAAGAATTCTGAACCTAAGGCCCTGTTGATTACCCAACGATTCTATACCCTTCCTTGACTTGCTCATAACTCGCCGCGCTCTTGTAATTACCTATCCTGCCTCCCTTCCATATCGGTTGTATAAATGAATGAATTTTTGGCCTAAGATGTTAGGTGTTAATATGCCTAGGTTAATATACCGTAGAACATACTTTCGAGTCAGGTAATTAGCCATTCTCCAAGTTGAACATGACTGTAAACTCGCAAGGTCTCGAACCGCTCTAAGACAAACTATTGAAACTCGGGGCCAAGCAACTACGTATGGCAAAAAGTGGATCAAGGTATTGCGGTTCTGCAAGTGAATGAGTTTCTTCGTATATTGTTTAGGTTATAAAGTAGAGTAGTTCGGGTGTTGGCGGTGAAGAAAGTGAAGGTGGAATCCTAGTCTACAATAGAAGAAGTAGGAACCTGATCTGACTGAAGAGACTTGGACCACAACCCGCTGAAACTGTAAGATAGTATGCCCTGCCCCACCCCTGTTACTTTATACTTCACCTAAGCATTCGATTAGCATTTTAATTACTTATACGAGAACAAAGGTCAAGCGCAAAGAACAGAACAGGAAATCTACTTCAAGAGATACCTTTGAGCGTAAGCGGGACCGGGACAATAAGTGCTTTCTTTTCACAGCACTAACAGAGCCACTTATATATCTGCCGAGTCTACTTTTAGGGAGCTGCGTGGGCAGTTGATAAAACCCATGATCAATAAATTATCCTTTCTTTGCCTTTTTAGTATAAGCTTGTTTCAGCCTGGCATATACGATTTCATCTCTTCTAATCTAACTCCCAGCCACAAAGAATTCCACTAGCAACTCGCAGAACTTACTATAAGGGCCTCAACTCTCAAGTGACTTATTGTCTAAGCTTCCCTTGCCTCTCTCTCCTCACCAGACTTAAGAACCTTAACCTTACTGAGGTATATATACTAATACTAAGGGACTGGTCTTCAACTCTTATATTCCTACGGAGATTACTAGCTGATATTCCTACGGAGATTACTAGTTGGGGCTCGGAATAGCTTACCACAAACACAGAGCAAGTAGGCGCCAACTTACTCGTATACACCATAGGCTACTATATCTATGGCTCTGTAAACCAACACTGAATTCTGGGTGGAACTAGTTTCTTTCTTTGGCTACGGAGTTGCCCTAGACGCGGTAACTAACTTCTACTTACTATTTTCATTCTTCTACATAAGTTGAAAGAGAACCAGTTGCCTAGATCTTATCATCAGAGAATTAATACCTGAGTTACTTGCCCCGACTCCATACTTAATATCTGATCTGGTCTTCTACTCTTCACTAGCTAATATCTGATCTACTCTTCACTAGCTAATATCTTCTCTGGTCTTCAACTCTGCTATGACCAATAAGGGAACCAAGTCTTAAACTATGACTCGAACTAGAACTGGAACAGGCAATTATCCAGACCAAGCAACTACGTTAGACCAAGTGCTGTGTTCGGCGGTAGCCACTAATAAGGGGGCATAACAAGTTATTACCGAGTCAAGGTTGGGGGAGCTCTTCCCACTCCGCATATAGACTAGTTTCACTCACTTACCTAGCGCCCGACCTAAACTAATACTTCTTTCCACAAGCCCAGCTGCAGTAACTGAATTCCACAACTACCCTTGCCTAGTAACTTCATGAAAAAGTAAGTCAACTAATTCTGATTTAAACAAGCCAAGCTACTACTAAGGCAGGAACACTAATTCATAAATGCATTCTGACTGACTTCTGAAAAGCTGCTTGGAGTATTGTTTTTAATTCAATTTGGATAGCTATTTCTTAGTTATGGAAATGGGAAGCTTTTGCATGAGGTAAATGCAACACTACAATGATTCTACTGGGCCCTAAAGTGAAGTTATCAATCCTGATGGGAAACTTAAGTCCGATGTAATAAAAATACTCTTTAGAAATAAATGCATTTAGAGGATCCTACTCTATTTGCTATAGGATCATGCCCTACTTGAATCATTAGTCGAAGAGTGCCTCTCTTGCTTGAAGGGAAGAAATCATACAACCAATGAGAGTTGATTAGATACCCATTTATTCAATAGTCTCTAGTAAGGGAAGAAATCATACAACCAATGAGAGTTGATTAGATGCCTATTTCCTAAATAGTCAGTAAGCATTTACATGGGTCTGGCCTATCCCCTAGGTGACTCTTATGATTGATCTTATGAATCAGTGAACAGGTGCTTTCTCTTCTCATTAATATAGTTGCTCTTTCTCTTTGATTCCCCATGACATTGTGCAACTGGGTCAAAGGTTCTATCACTACAACAAAACATGGGTTTTCTCTTCTACTGAGTGACAGATTTTCCTTTCTATTCCAGAAGGGACTTAATCAAGATGATCCTCGGACCTGTCTCCATACTTATTTGTACCTGTCTACATACTTATTTGTAAGAGCTATGGCTCTGGAGAGAAGAGTTATGTTATGCAGTGCAGATTCCGCAGCAGATGAGGGGCTAGGGAAGATAGCAGAGCAGTAGCGGTGTTTTGGATCACTCGCAGAATGAACATGACTGCAATAATCCTGTGTGTGTGATTGAGAGAATGAAGAAAGAAAGAAAATATGTATTGTAAGAGGACTTCGTATAAGTGAGAAAGCGGTCTCCTAACTCTTGACCGAAAGGAATTCTCCCAATCTCTCCTTTGTTTTCAGGTGGACTACACTAAACTCCATTCCTGTACTTTTAGCATTCAAACGGGTGCAATGTATTTGGACTGCCCCCCTATAGTATAGTAGAGTTATAAAAGCTGGAGAAAATGTGTAATGCTGGAAAGTTAGCCTATGTTGCTAAACTCTTTTTGGCTTAGGTTACCTATACGTGGACTCGATAAGAACGTAACAATAAACATGGATTCTTTTTTATTGCTGCTGTGTTTGTTGTATTGACTTGGTGGATGCTGGGCAGTAGCTCTAAAGTATGTTTGCTACTAGGTAAATTCTGTTACTCTCCTACACTGTTTATTCTTTTTCTCTTGACACTTCCATTCTTATATGTCCTGTCCTGGTTCCATTCTTGTGTGCCCCTCCTTCATTACCAGTCCCGAGTTCGGGTATTGTTAGCACTAGTTTCTTTCTTGACTATAAGATTCAGTATTCAAATGCACTATTTCAGGATTAAAACAAAGGTATTAAGAAGAGGAGCCAGCAAGGAAAGGCTTTTAAACACTATTACAAGTCCGGGAAGCACTGGCTGGATAATAAGATAAAGCAAAGGTAGGCTTAGACTACTACGCGGAAGGCAGATATAACGTATAACGAAGAGTTTGGTTAAAGCCCCGATCCCAGCAAGTAAGGATCAGAGACATGAAAGATAGGCTAAGATGGACGAGTTGAAGAGCCAGAGAAGGGTAGCTCCGTTTATCAAACCGAGTAAAGGCTGCTTTTAGGTTAGTAGTGCTTGTTTGAAAGCATGGAGTTTCAGAACCAAGGGCTGTAGCAAAAGTGGAAGTTCCGAGCTAAGGTCTTATCGGAGAGTAGTGCATTCCTTGTTATGAGCTAAGGTCTTTGCTGTAGTAGCTGAGTTCGTTAATGCAGTGTTCTATTCTGTTTCTTGGAATTGAAATGAGCAGGCATCCTTAAGATACTAGTGAGTGGAATGGGAAGGGCAAGTAAAAGAAAGAAGGGTAGGCTGGATCAGATAGTGCGCACACAAGTAAGGGGCGAGCTATAGGGTTAATAATTTCAGTAGGGAAGGGAAGTTTCGAAAGGTGAACACAAAGCAAGGAGAGTATTGTTTACGTTGGTCCCATTCTTATTAGTGACTATTGGATTCTTGTTTTTTTGTGGGCTTAATTGAATGCATATCAAGGGTAGTAGCAAGAGCCTAGGTCTCCTGCGCCATAGGGTAGTTTCCGTTCTCAAGTTAGAATTTCAGTAGTTGGATTAATTGCTAACACCCATAGTAATAGTCGTCCAAACTCATAGTAATAGTAGTCGACAAGCGTATTAAGGAATGGAACCACCACCTATACCCAAGGCCTTCCTTTGCTTCCTCCGAACCTTGCTCTACTGTCTCTGGGGCTGACACTGCTTTCTCTCATTCCCGCTTCATACACTCAGTAATAATAGCATTGGCACTGAAGACACTATCTTAAGAATGGAGTTGGCACAGAGTAAACTATCTTCTGTTCTTTTCAGTGTATGGAGACTATTCGTATTGATACTCTTCTATGTTATATTGATACAAGCGCTACCTATTACTTCTCCTATTACCTTCTCCCGCACTTTCTTTCTTCAATGCAAACCAGCAACTACTAGCCTCAAAGCTGCCCTGCCAAACACCCATTCTGACTTAACTTACTTGAAAACTAGATACCCGCACCGAAACTAACTCCCCCAACGATGACTCTTAAAACCCCAGCTCCGGCTCTTCATGATACTACCGAGACTAGCGAACCATAAAATAAGATAATCAATATATTGGCCCCATAGCGGTATACAACCTAATAGGCGAGTAGTCCCAACAAATAGAGTAGTTAAGAAGGCTCAGAGGAATTACTGAGAAGTATGTAAACATAGGGGAGTTCCACCTATAACAGTAAGAATGGGCACCCGCTGCCACAGATATAACTCGCCTTTGGAAAGTCAGAATACCAGGCCAAGCAGATAAGTAGACAAGTATACAAGTGTCACTTACAACGGGCAAGCTGCTTAATACAATCAGTTAACCTTTAAACAGGACTTGGTTCTAGTACTATAGAGCAATAAATCTGAATGTAATTAGTGGACAGAGGAGAGATATTTTGAGTTTAATCAGTGATCCTTTCTAAAGAGAAGATAAAGCATCCGAGGTATCTTCTAGCTTCCGTAACGAACCATAGCCTCTTTATCGCCTACCTTCCGTTCTACACTAATAAGTCTGAATTCAACTAACGAATAAGTAAGAGACAAGCAACCACGTAAGGAGGCAAGCCCCGCTGCTGGCTACTAAAACGATGAAAGACATTTAGGCCCTATTAACTCATTTGGAATAATGAAACGATTCAACTCCTGTTACTCATTTTGGAGTTGTTACTAATTTGACTAATTTGACTAATTTCGTGAATTGGTAAAAACTGGATGGTTCCCTTGCCTAGCCAGGAGAGTCTCCTTGAGTGCTCGTTTAATCTAGTAGTCCTGTGCCCTTATTAAGTTCAATTGGTTAGAGTGGAATCCCGGGTGGCTTCTGCTGATACTTACTTATTTGTTTAATTCTTATGAGATTGGTAGCTGTTACTAATTGATTTTCCTAATTCCTATAAGTTTAGTCATTTAGTCAGTTACTTTATGACTTTAAGGTAGAAAACTACACTGCTTCTCTTACCGACCTATACTTATAGTTGAGAATGGAATTGCAACTTATTCAACAACAGGACCTACTACTTGAGATGAAACTTGACTACTACTTGGACCACTACTTTAAGGGTCCGGAAACCAATTAATAACGCAAAAGCACGAAAACAAGTAAGCTTCTGTGAGTTCTGCTTCTCCTACCTATTGCTCCTCTCCTTAAAGGCATGCTTAGCCGGGCCGGGTATTGAGTTTTTAGTTTGAGTTTGATTAGTAGTTACTTTAACTTATTAACGCTGCTTGGCCCCTGATAATGAGGTTTAGGCTTTCACACCTGTATTTTGTAGAGTGCTTTCCTGGAGACAACACTGCTGATGAAGATCTTTCTTCCCACAAACACATAGTAGCTTGGCTCGTTGCAAATAGTAGAGGACCTGAGTTACTTGACTACAGGCAGTATAATTAATAGAGTTGGCATCAAAGGCTTATTTTTTTGTTCCTGCTACTGTTCGAGTGATAGTAATAATCCCAAGTTTAATATCTCTAGTTTCATCTGTAGGCGTAGTCGTCCAGTTAAATCTTTAGTAGTTGACAGAGTAGAGGTAGGAAAGGGAACCCTCCTTTCTTTGGTTACAGATGAGAATACCTTTCCTATTAAACCCTCTGCCGCTAGTGCCACTTATATATCTGCTCAGTTCTCTTCTCTTCTTGCCTAGCCAAGCAACGACTAGTGGAAATAGTGGAATCCCGAGTTGCCAGAGAAGATAGATTGGCTGTTTCATCCCTTGTTTCATGCAGTACAGCTCCAGTTCTTGTTCTCAAGTAAGGAAAGGGAGTTGACAGTTCAAGTTAGAAAGTAGAGTTCCTGTTAGAGTTGAAGACAGGTAGTACTTGTTCGTAGTAGCTTGGCGTCTGCTTGCCTACTGCTATGTGTTTGCCCTAACTCAAAGTCAAGTAGTGATTAGTGACTGAGCACTTTTAAAACAGCTAAGTAATATAGTATAGTTACCGCAACTCATATTGAAGCTTATAACTTTCTATACGACAACAAACACTCGGTCAAGCCTACCCTCTTCTGGTTAGTGACCGGATTCCTTTCCTCCTTGGGAGTATCATTCTTACGAGCACATGGTAGGCGAGATGAGGTCAATTCTTAATTAAGAGATTACTTCTTATTAGTCTAATGCACTAGATACCCTATTCCCTTAGTCTAATGCACTAGATCTCATCCTATTCCTATTCCTTCTGCAATTAATACTTTCTAGAAAGAGCACGCACTAGGGGAGCTAGGTATAGTTTAATTAATATTTTCTAGTGGGGAGCGCATAGGATTTCTCATAAGACTACATCCGTTATGAGTCTCGAGTCTCCTCTTTTTGTTCTTGTTGAGTCGGACACAGGATAATTATGATAAATAATAAGGAAAGGAGCAGAATCTAAAGCTGACTCAGGAGCCAGAGAAGGATAAAGATCTGAAGCAGGGTTAAGGGAAGAATAAGACAAGCAGACACTAGATCTATTCCAGTTTTCAGCGGCAGTCCGGGCAATGAAGGTTGAGCAAGTAAAGTAAGAGAGTCAGTTGAACAGTAAGAAACCAGTCCAGTTGTCGGCTATCTGTTTGATTACTGTCGCCCTCAAAGAGATTATCAAACGCTTAACAAACACAGAGAAAACTCGAACTATAACGTCACTTTTTGAATGAAACTCAACTTTCTGGTCTTGTGATCCTACAGCAACACAAGAACTCAATCTTGAAACTAAAGATTCTCGGCTTAAAGCCATCATTGAATATATCTAGTATAGAAGCAAGGTACAATTCTACATCTCTATCTTATCTCGCAACAAAGAATTCAAATACGGAATTTGCCCTACAAGCGGATCAATCCTTTTATTCAATAATTACCAGAGTCCATATGAGTTAAACATACTCCCTTACCTTTTGATTGGATTTAGAATTGGTGCACCAGAAACTCGGGAAGAAGGGACTTTAGCTACACTTACTATGTTACTTGGCCGGTCTTCTCCCTTAGTGACAGTATGATTACTCCCCCTTTGCTTAAAAACAGCTTACTGCTGGCTTCTATTAACTTCATGAGGTATACCTCTCCTCTTGCGAGGCACCTACATCCGGCGATGGACCCATACATAGATAGTTATTACGAGTCATAAACTAGTCCTGTGTCTACCTTTCTGCTTCTATTCTTTCTTATGATTCCTTTCTTTAAACTGATCCAGCTCTCACAAATGATTTAAGGGGAGGATACGGCTTCGTCTGTGGATCCGGATCCAGCTTATGCTTTCTCTGGGCATGTTGAACCGATAACTCCTGATTGTTAAACTTACTCTGTTACTTCTGTCCTTACTCCTTACTTTTATATAGCATATCCTTCCCTTCAAGCTTCAGTATCGGGTACGAGTCGAGTTCCCCTGCTTGTTGAGTCAGCATTAGCATAGTAAGCTGTAGATTCAAAGTTCAGAAAGGCATTCAAAGTATAGGTTGGCACAGAAAGGATAGTTCTAGGACTCCGATACTCCTATAGTCATTAGTATAGTGACATTAAAACTCCTATAAGAATGGAATAAGTCAGGGATAGATCTAGCTCCTATTACTAGTGAGTGACCAGAAATAAGTCAACTAGTTAGTGACTTTATACACGTATTTAATTTAATATAAACCAACAAACTCAGGCTTTCTGCACCACGTATTTAATTTAATAACACAACAAACTCAGGCTTTCTGCACCTCTCTTTCTCCCGAACACAGGATTGGACTCACTACTTCAGTTACAAGTCTATACGTAGCTTGGCGGACCTAGAACAGGAACATGAACTGGCACGCCCATTCTTAGTGTAGGAAAAACTCCATTCTGCATTTAAACATTACGGGCATGTTCTAGTAGTAATTTGAACCCCCTTCCCTTCTGATTAGGGCACCTAGGAAACCCGGAAAAGATCGACCCGTAACATATTTGAGCCTAGAATCAGAAGAAGCCCAATCGACTCTACTTTATCCTATCTAGTAAGAAGCCGAATCGACAAGTCCTGTTTTCTGCCCACATAGCGGTGAAGCATCTCTTAAAACTTTACCTCTCTTTACGAATTCAGGCTAAATACCTCCCCGGGTAATTCTTCTGTTAATTCAGTTACTCCGGAGTTCAATTCTTACAGCTTGTCTCTTTGCTTTGAGTTCAATTCTCCCTTTCGGTAGGCAAGGGCACCCTCTTTTCCTTGGTCAACAAATACTTCTTTCAACAAGCAGGGTTCAATGATGAGTTGCAATAGGAGAAGCATAGAAACGGGCAATATTCCTTCTAGTACCGGGTTGGTTGTTCTTAGGTAGGCGCTGCCCTGTACTGAAAGTTTAGAGAAGGGTACCCCACGCCCTGATCCTTAAATAAAAAACAATCTCTATTCTAAGGTAGCTCTTTATAAGTGTTGTATTCGACTGTTGCTTTCGGCGGTAGTGTCTCTTGCTCTATTGCTGATGGGCACTTTCCCTTAATCTGACTATCCATACCTAAATTCTGTAGTTAATGATCTCAAATCAGTACCCGCGCTACTGGTGCCTGTAAAGTGGGAAGTCGGAATAAAACATAGAAATAAGAAAGAAACCCAGCAGCCCTTTGTTCTGTTCCCCTGAGGATTATAGCCTTACAATCCCTTCTTTCATCCTTTTAGTAGGTCAGTAATTCGTTATTATAGGCTTAATGATGAGAAGCACTAAAATAGTGTAGCAGCCCCACCATAACTTATACTTTGATTCTATAGCAGCTGATTCGGATCATTGCTTTACTTGCTTCTAAACAAAACTAGTGCACTACAATACTTTATACTAGAACTTGGAATTGGGCTAACGTCAATAAGGATCGAGCACCACCTAAACTAACAAAGGCGGATAACCGCAACTAACAAGAAGAACCCCCCCAGAACTAGACCTAGCTAGCAGTCCAAGAATCGTACAAGAATAAAGAACTAATGCCCAGTTACCGAGGCTTTGATCCTAGTGGTGGGGCTCAATCAAACTACTCTTTATGCGAACTCAACAAATAACGCGGGCTACCACCAATACCTTAACTCAAACCTAGGGATCGAACCACTGATCCGGATCTCTACTTGCTAGCTCGGGTCTGCCTCTCTGGAATCTAAATCTTATATTCCTGCCTTTTAGGCTGCTGCTCCTAAAATAGTAAAAGACTCACCTTTGCTGCTCAACTCCCTCTGCTTTTCCTATACCTAAATATTACTTTCCTGTCTCTTATATAAGAAGAAAAGAACCACTGTAAGGATATAAACCTGACTTTCCTTACTATATCCTTGTAGCATTCTGACTTAACTTACCTTTAAACCAATACACTGCCCGGAGTCTCATACCTTATCTTATACAATACAGATTCGAACGACTATCTAGAGTGCATGCAACTACAAACTATAAGTCATAATAAAAGAATCCTGAGTTGAGGCCACCCGACAAGGAATACATCTACAAGTGGAAAGGCTGATACCACTGAAAACAAAATGAGAACTAATACTTAGGGGCCATATTGAGAAAAGAATCCAGGAATACGAGAATGCATCTAAAACAAATAGGGCTGAAATCACTGCTTATGGTAATCGAACAAGGACATAAGAAGTACAATATAGGCACACGCGAACAAGGAAAAGAGTCAAACAAGGAATGCAAGGCAGTATTAAAGCAAGTAAAGGATACAAATCGACAAGCAACATTAGTACACAAAACCTTACTTGAGCTGGAGAGCGCTAACAGCTATTCTGATTCTTTATAAAGATAAACAGATCTCTAGCTTTACGCCCCTTAACCTCAATTGACCTTCCTCGCTTGCAATCTGTCCTTTCGCCCCAACTATATGGAATTGACTTATAGGAATTTACCTATAGGGTTGAGGCTCCTAACCTAGGAATAAGTATCAGACCTTGAGACACTAAGCCAGAATCAAACAATGCAATAAAACATCCTATACCGCCTTCGAACCCTGTGCTGGGCACCGAGCCTTTCTTTGCTTACTCTGAGTCTCACTGCACTAACTCCTACTCTCAATAGCATGTTGGTCAGCCTTCCCTCCCTACACCCCAGTGCAACATGGGATAATAGTCCTCAGCAGTAAAAGAATGGGTTTAGGCACGCTAAAAGGGAAGAATAAACTTAATGGGTATAGTGCTTTCCAGAGCCAATACCTAAATGACCTCATAAGTGTAGTAATCGTAGGGGAAATAAGCAATAGGGTCCGTAAAAGTATAAGAATGAGTTGGTGATAAGAGGGTAAGAAGCTAAGCAGAGGCAAAGTGATAATGGAACTATTTAATCTAATAATGGAGCTCGAACTACTTAACTTTAACTCGAACACGGGAATGCTAGTTATGCCAATAATAAATGAGCTAGGTTTGGGCAAGAAGGAACACTAGGCTTTGTTTGTTTTTTTGGGCAAGAGGTAGATCCAATTCTTAATTTCCATTCTCAGTATTGGAGCTATGCCCGGTATACTGTATTACTAGATGGATTCCTGGGTTTTAGTTTACGTCTTCTACTTAGTAGTTAAAGCCCTGTTTCGAGTTCTATTGTTAGATGCACTGGCAATTATGTATTAGGGCCTAAGAAAAAGAGTAAGTTAAGTATCAGACCTTTAACTAGCAAATAAGGATCAAAGGTATAAGTAGCGGAGTAGAGCTCAGGTCTAGTAATAAAGAAAGTCCGGAAGGGAGTACCTGCACTGGAGCATTGAAACCTTGGTCATTAGATTGCTTTTTTAAGCTAACTACTATGGGTGGAAGGCTCAGGAGAAAGGTCAAAAGATAGGTTTAGAGATCAGATGTGAATAAAGCAAGGTAAGCCCGATAGAAAGGATAGCAAGTCTGGATCTCGAAATAAAGGAATGGAAGGTTAAAATGTAGGATTTAGTGCTAATAGTTATAGTAGTCCGAGAAGACTAATAGGTAGGTGATATAATCTAGGGCATCTAGTAATGGACTAAGAGTGGTAAGCATCTGAATTGAACTCGTAAGTAGCCTAAGCTAGAGCAGTTAGTTTACTTAAAAATAAGTCAATGGAATAATGAATATACATGCAAAGAATCATCAATAAGAACAAAGAATACAAGGGAAAAATACCGATTTGGATGTCAGGCAGTAACGATGTTAGGCAGTGGAGGTAAACTCAATCTAGCAAGTAAGGATCATAGGTTAACTACGGGAATTAGAGGGAAGTAATGCGCGTTAGTATTTGGATTCCCTTTCTTGTGTTAGAGTGGGATTCCCTCCGATCTGAGACCCATACTTTTACTTATCTGTTTGATTCCCGTTATGAGTAGGGTCCACGGCTATAGAAGTGAGATCGTACCTATCGATTGAAGAAAGAGAAACTGGAGTTTAAGAGTGAAAGGAGCAATACGGAGAATAGAAGTGCGGAGAAGGTCTCTAGTTTGTCAGGGTTTAGAGCATAGGTGTTATTAGCCCGTCTTGCTTCATTCCCATCAGTAATAGTCCACATCTAGTATACCCAACAGCATTCTAGTATTCCCCGGTTCCACTCTTGAGATTGGGACTTTACGTCTGGCTCCCCTCATTCTGATTCCCTGTCTCGAGTTAAAGTATTGGTAGCCTCTCTATTCCATCAGGTAGTGGTCAATGCCCTATCATAAGTTCCGTATTACTGGCATTGGGCTCCGTCTTCGAAGACATAAGCATATGGTAACAAATACAGAACTCATTGTGCGCTTTTAACTCTTAAGCTCCCTGCCGCTCCACCAAGCAACGACTAGACAAGTAAGCGTATCATACAGCGCATGAAACTCTATTGACTATAAGAAGCGAACGAGTCGACCAATACAGACTCGTGCATCTAACTATGTCTTTACTGGCTATCGTTCTTACTATCTTGTCTCCCATTCTGACTACCGAAAGAGGTCTTGCTTATGAGCTTGAGTCCGCCATGCCCTTGTCTTGGTCTGCCATCCTGACACCTAAATCATATGTTCACTTATGAGCCTGTGACTCTTTACCTATAGTCTGTGACTTGCTTCTTTCAATCCAACCACGGATAACAGGACTGCCGCCCCATACTTATGAGTAATGAAAGCCCTAGTTGCTAGTTTTATTATGTTACCGATGAGTTCAATTCTATCTTTTGAGTTCAAGTTGTTAGGGTTTCTTGGTTGGCCTTTGTAGTATTTGTTGTAGTTGCTGGGCGAGTTCAATCCGGTTTCTGCTCCCCCCGCGTACTCATTCTTTTCTTACTTAATTTCATTCCTATTTGTAATATCAACACATCTATATCTTTCTTTCCTCTACCTTTCTTTCCACTTTCCATGCTCTCATAGGGTTCTTTCTACGGGGAAGAGTTTCGTAGTGCCATAGACAACTACGGATATTAGATCAGGAGCTAAAGAATTAAAAGTAAATAAGCTTACTCAAAACAAATAAGCAAGAGCGGGAGGGCAGACTACTGATAGGTATGTAGAGTAGAGGGAACAAGTACAATCCCAGTAGTTAAATACGGACTAAGGCGAGGAGGAACATAAAAACACTGGGGACATAGAGTGCAAGCGGGGATTTTAAGAATAAGAGATAGTAGCACAAGATCCGAGGGTAGTAGTGACATGTTAACAATATAACGGTAGAATAGAGGTGTCCAGCTCGACTCTTTATTCTTTTATTGATAATGTATTGATAATGTAAGTAAGTCAAGTAAGCCCGAGATGGGGTAGTGGCATACTAAAGCTAAGAAGCAAGGCTAATAGAATCTCCCGGGGCTTAAGGCAGCGGGAAGGAGACTAGACTGAGATATAGTAAAGATATACGATATACTTAGATATAGGATCGGAAGAGTGATCGATCCCCGTGTGGTCCAAGTAAAGATCCGGATGCAGCAGCTATAGACAAAAAAGCATTAATTAGTATTAGGTTGAACCCAAGCAAGGGAAGGCTCGAGGAGGACCCCCGAATCGAAAGAGTGTAGCGGCTAGTTTGAGTTACGCGGCAGTAGCTCCTGTTTTGGTTGTAAAGTAAGGATCCAAATCGGTATTTAGAGAGTTAAGGTCGCAGTAGTCTTGTTAGCACCATTAGTATACCTGTTCTGCGGGGTAAGTATCGATCCCTACTCTAGCCTCGTGAGGCAGTGTTCCAATCTATTATATATATATAAGAGAAAGTCTGTGGGCGCTAGTCGATTCCGATTCTCATTGGTTTGACCCTTTCCAGTAATAGTGAAAGCCGGGGTTATTTGGTTAAGTCTGATCGGTACGAGTTGGATTCTCTCCTTTTTTTGTTTCTCGGAGTAGTGTAGAATCTTTCGTTTATTGTTTTAGTCTGATAGTTTGAAGTGGAGTTACTAGTTAGTTGCCCGGGAGTAAATTCCCAGTTCCGAATTAGCCCATTGGGGCATATTACCAATCTAATACTTACTATTCATATCCTGCAATCCCAGCTTCATGTTTAGAGTTACGAGTTTCATTACTGGTTGTGAGCTTGGTTCTCATTAGTTCAGTACCGAGTTCGATCCACCAAGCAACTACTAGACGCCAAGGAACGGATAGACAAGCAACTAAGTAAGCCGTTGTGCGGCAGCAACAAATAGTATGTTATAACGCTGTTAGAACAATTCCAGTGTTCGCGTTACGCGGCAGTGCTGTTTTCTGCTAATGTGTCGCGTCAGCGAGCTAAAAGAGCTAAAGTGAGCTAAAAGCGCGGTAGCGAGTTAAGGGACTGCTGAGTTTTCTTCTGTCTGTTGAGTTCAAACCTTTTAGTATAAGTGTAAAAGTCAGAATAGTAGGACTCATAGGCGGGGGTGTTTGAGTAACAGACCTAAGGCTCTAAGCGGAGGGCATTAACCACATAAGTGAGAACAAAACTATAAACTAGGCATTGAAGACAGGAAGGGAGGAATGCAAGAGTCAACTATAAGACTAAACCCAACAAGCAAGGGTGGCAAGAAAGGAGTTCCAATCTTATACTACAGATCTCATACTACTTAGTTAAATTATGTAGTGGACCCCCCCATTCCCATACTAATCTAAGTTGTTTGATCCCCCTGTTGTAAGTTGAAGCCTGTGACTTTAGGAGTTGAGTTCAAGTCTGGATTTCTATTCTGACTCTATAGGAGCCATATTCGTGTATTGGTAGGTTAGTTCTGAGTTTTGTGTTTCATTCCCGGGTTCCAGTTATCATATGAGAAATAATTGTTTGGTCTTTCTTTTGCTGATTGAGTTCCTTATTAGAAGAGAAAGGATCCGGATCTGTATCAGTAGCTACAGACTGATCCATTTTTTAGTAAGAATAGGAGTTAGGAGCGTCAGTAGTTGCTAGGCGAGTTATGAGCAAGTAAAGTGAAAGAAGTAAGGAGCCCTGTGCCAACATGTAAGGGTTGGGTTCAGTAATGGCAGGTCTGGTAGTTAGCAGTGTCATTCCCTTTTTTTAGGTTAAGGTCAGGTCTTAGAAGCACGAGTTTGATACGCTCCCCACTAGTTCGTTCTTATTATAGTATCTTCTTAAAAGTAGAGGAATCGGACTTAAACAAAGGAAGGGTTGCTTTGAAGCCAAGGTACAGTGACAGGATCCGGATCAGCGGTCTTAGAATCAAAGACATTGGAGTTTGAATAGGAGCTAGGGGTGTGAACTCGCTACCGCGACACCCGTGTCTTGGTGAGTCGAACTCTGGTCTAGTAATAAGTCGAATGAAAAACAGTAGAGACAGGCTTATAGGCATTACAGTTAAAGAGTTAAGGCGAGGAGATATAGTTTCAAAGCGAATAAAGCAAGACCTTAGATTTTGTATTTGAAGTAGTAGGGGCAGCGCCCATTGTATATACTGTAAGAATATAAGCAAGTAAATACAGAACGCAAATAGGAATAGTAAGTCTCCCTATCATTAGTAAAAGAGTAAAAGCTCCATCATTAGTTAAAGAGTAAAAGAAAGTAAAGACAGCTTCGAAGTAATTAGTAAAGGAATGCAAAAAAGGGCAGTAAGAGTTATCGCCGGTAGAGCAAGGTTCGTATTCCGGGGAAATTGTAGGAATAACTCTGGTTGGTAAAATCCATAAGTGAGAGCCTGGTAAATTGTAGGAATAACTCTGGTTGGTAAAATCCATAAGTGAGAGCCTGGGTTCCGAGCTGTAGAGCCCTGTTAGCAGTGTTTGGAGAACGAGAGACAGGATCGACATAATGAGATCGAGTAATGGCAGTGAAATCTATTGTATAGCAAGTTTCGTCTGCTATTGTGGGGGATAGGTGACATTCCAATATTAGTAGTTACCTGTTGGACACTAACAAGCGGGGCTTAGAGAAAGCAGAGGTATGCGTGAGTTTGAAGTGAACACAAGTAGGGCGTGGACTTACAAGTTCAATGAATTATTTGATGGAAACTTAGCTGGGTCGGTGGACAAGACAGATAACTCGGGATGGAGAATGCAAGTAAGGAGTATAAGACGAAAACCTAAACATAGGGGATGAAAGGGACAACCCCCAAATTCAAAACAAGAGCACGAGACTCGTAGGTAAACTGCATAGCTTAATCTAGTGGGGAGAGAGTTAGAGTTGGGGTGACAAGTAAGGTTTACTCCCCAGCGAGCAAGGCTTGGTGTCCGATCGTTAATTATTAGAAGTATTGATTGAATTCCGATAGTTTCATATAGTAGCCCATGCTTCATTACAATAGTATTAGTTAAGTGCATCGTATTATCATACCAATATAGGTAATGTATGGACTGATATAAAGTCAGTGAAGTTGGAATCAAATTCAGGAAAGAAAACACTTTAGCTATTAACTCGCTACCGCCGAATACAGGACTTGGTCAAGAACCAGAACAGGGGCAGTAGAGTAAGCCCACTGACGAACACATCTATTGTAATAAGAAAGGAATTGTTATAACTAGGGAATTGTTATAGGAAGCGGCCCCAAAAACACTATTTTACGTGGGTTCACCATATTATATGTTGGTTATGTTCAAAGTAGCTCTATAACTCTTTTTTTTTCACCGATGTTAATCTCTAGTCAAGAGGTATATTTTTGATCACTAGCTCCTTACTTCTATTTTCTATTCTTTTTACTCATTTTTTTCCCCGAGCAGTCTTGTAAGACAATATTTGGCTACTTCCATTTTGAATGAAGAAAGCTCCCTCTTAGGAGTAATTCAATACTTTAGGTGCAGATGGAAAATCCCAGAGGGAATCCGGATCTTGAGTTAACCTCAAAGCCATGCCAGCTAGGAGTGAATTCGGACTGCCTTCCTTTCTTTTAGTTAAGGCTTGGTTTGTTACACCCAGGCTAAGCCTTTAGTTAGTTAGTTCGGTCAATCAATCTACAAATATGAGTTTTTTAGGCTACAGATATAAACCCGACTTTTATGGATTTCTCGCCCCCATTGTTCGATTGCAAAAGGGTACTATCATCTCGAATAACAAATTCAAAGGGACAAGAATGGAATAGAGGTTTAGGGCCCCAACATGAGCTTTCGAAGACCGAAGACGGATTCGTTTCTCTAAGAATCTTAGGGTTTTATGCTTTCCCTACCCCTGAATATGTTCCTTCTTTGGTATCTATTGAAACTTTATTGGCAATCCGTGTTGCATCTGTTTAAAGCTGGGTTCGGTCAGAAGCTAAGGAGGAATGCTTCGATCCTAAATTCTTTATCGTTACTTCACTATAGAAAAAAGGAGCTTTATTCGATCACAAGCAGGGGTCGTACCATTAGTACTTCTTTCTTCTTATCGGCTTATTTCCTTTCCTAACTTTCTGCTACAACGTTCGAATTAGATGTTCAAATCCAAGCATATAGGCTAGCCTTCCTTTTTCAACAGAGACCAGACATTCCCTACCCATACTACATTACATTATTGTATACATACATTACCTAAGTTAACTTATCTAGTCTAGGCAATACGATTGATTCCGCTTTCTTAAAGAAAATGAGGCTAAGATCTTTATGTATTTGGAATAAGATGAATTTCCCTCTCTTCTATTTGAATAAAATCCCGATCAAGTTAGTGGTATGGGGCACTATCGGATTCCATGGAATAAATCAAATAGGTCCTATCTCCTTCTCGCTCCAGGAGCTAAGCATCCGATTAGCTTTCTAATATAAAGGCGGTAAACAATCCGTATCGGATGCCAGTCCGTCTGTATCTCTGTATCTATGTATTGGAAGCGGACCAAGGATAAGGCTGATTCCACTACTTTTGATGCCACTGATGCTTATGCCTCTTAAGATAGGGATGCTGAAACAGAGTCAACACAGGAAGCAAGAAGCCCGAGTTAGGACAGGACTGATTGCTTAGATGTGAAAGGCGTCTACTCTTATATGTTTGTACTTTACTGTTAGTCAACTAAGGAAGCCTGCTAAAGGCTGTGGAAGTAAGTTACCTTCAAAGCAGAATGTTGGTTGCCGTAAGTAAGACGGGACTACTTATCCCATTTCCAAAAAAGAGGCGAGAGAGCTTTCTTTTCAAAACCAGGTGCGGGAGAACTCTTATCGATGCTGTGCCGCTATTGCATCTGCTACCCCGAATGCCAGGAATCTTTTTTTCAACTCCTTGTAAGTCTTGTTCAATCTATCATAGCATTGCATTTCAGGGGAAATAGTCAATATTAATTCAGGGCGTCATGCTGATCCGCGATCACTAGCAATTCCAACACTCAAATGGCAAATAACAAAAATCCATTTGTATACTCTGTCGGGGGTAGCCTCACTACTTTTCTACATTATCTCAAGCTTTCTTTCATTCTCTTCTTTGATGAAGATTCGGTTAGCATCAATAAGATCTGCTTCAGCTTCCTTAGCCCCTAGGCAGAGCAGAAAGCAAGTGTGTTCCTTATCGCTATTCCTTTTCCCTACTACACAAAAGGAAAACACTCTTTTATAGGCAGGCCGGGGAATTGTATTTACTGTAACGTAACCGGTCTGTCTAGTCTATTAGTGAAAGCTCCTTCCCCACTATAAGAAAAGACACTCTTATTTTTTGAAGAGCTCGTCGTCCCCTATCACTGATAAAGTAAGACGTAAAGGATTCATTTTCAAATGCTTGCAGTAGGTAACCCTTTTTTAAGTGTATAGGAACCGGGAAAGAATAAAGCAAAGGCAGAGGACCTAGGGAAAGATCGAGTTAGCAAGATTTGATGATAGCTCCTTGACTTAGCCCGCCCGAAGGAAAGGAAAGATCGTTGGAATTCCATACCCATGGGAGATATACAACAATAATGTTGCAGTAGATATACAACAATCATGTTGCTCACTTTCTTTGTTGAAACACACAAATGGGAATAAAAATGGATGCTAAAATCTAATAATATAGAATGTTAGGCTTACCATTGAATGTTAGGCGGACCTTACTCCTCTAGTAACGTTCAAGAAATCCGTTTAAGCTGCGTATTGTACGAGGGCCTTTCCAAGGGCTAGCACGACACGAAAAGGCAATGCAGAATAGATAGTTCAAAAGAGGATTACGGATTCTAGGTTCAACGTTGATGCTACATAACCACTCTTGTCGCGATAAAAAGCTTATTAGGTTGCTAGCTTCTTCTTTTCATTCATAACAAATAGCTTGTTTTCAGGACAAATGAAAGAATAGGAATAAAATGAAGCCGGACAAGTGTTTATTATACCGCGAGTAATACAGGCCGCTGTGAGACTCAGACATACTACTATTCGTTACTTGGCTTACTTTACAGGGGATTGCATCCCTGTCACTCGCTTTGATCCATGTGCCCAGAAGTTGGATGGCTATGCATGCGTCTTTCGACGATAAGACAGACAGACCTATGACGGAAAGTGATTGGTCCCACCTGTAAAGGCTCCTTCTCCACTGGAGTTAGGAACGAATTGATGCTTCTGATCTGGATCCCAGCAAACACAGATTGAAGTCAAACTAAACTTGAGGAACCAATTGCAAGATACCCGGACTTTAGCACTGAAAAAGAATCACCTACTTACATAAAGACTAGAAACCTAAACCTACTCACTAGTAACACCAACCTATTATTCTTAGGAAACTAATTTACTTATCGACACTCGAACGTCACTTTGCGCTTCAAAAACCTAAGAGATGTTGTTCTTAACCGTGTAGTGGACTTCTCTTGCAGATAAGGTATTCAGCACAGAAGCCAAGGAAAGGAGCAAAGTTTCCAGATGCTAAACCACGAGTACCAAACCCAGACTCACTAAACGCCGAAAGCAGAGCTGGACTTTCAGTTAATAATTGAATTGAGGAGAATATAAGTGATATGATATAGAAAATGTTCTGATATATGAGTAAACAAGCCGACTTCCCTTTCTATTTCTTCCGATCCTGTAGACTTAACTGGAACAGGACATTCTCGTAGACAAACTTCTGAAACTATAACTATAAAATACCCGCTTGACACCTGAGAGAAATATAAGTAAATAAACTGCATCTTTCTTATCTCATCCTCCCTTAGTAACATAAACTGCATCTTTCTTATCTCATCTCCCTTCCTCGCTCGCAAGGAACTCATCAGTTGCTTATTTCATTTATTGTTCCGGTGTTTGTATTCTGTAATAATCTATAGGCCAAAAACACTCTCACTGGGTTAGTAGTGAGTAATTAGCATTGAGAATGGGCGGTGGTAAGGCATATGGGTGGGTTCCTCTGTTTCTATTGATCGATATAACAGTAATCATTACATGCTTTTTTAGGAGTTCAATTCTTTGTTGCTCGAAACATCTCTTGGTCTTTTCCAAAACGGGGCGGGCTACTTTAGGCCATAGGAAGGGATCATCTCTTGTTTGTGGCCTAATTGGTATTGTCAAACCGTCGATGCTATCTATTTCCCGACCACCTCTCACAAGAGGAAAGGAATCCATCTTTCCATTCACCCGACGCAGACTCGTATGCGAGTAACTACCTTGCTGGCAAGAAGCTCTACTCCTAGCTGGGGCGAATAAGCGGATTTCTCCCTTATATTTATTGTATGGAAATGCAAAACTAACCGTTGGAAAGGGTCGGACCTAGCATAGCCTATCTTATAACTGCTACCTCATATGAGATTGAATCGCGTGAAACGATCCCTTTTATGCCTTATTTTCTTCTGCTTTTAGATGTTTAGCTGATTGTTTAGGCTTGAAGCACCTTTCTTTCTCTTGGCTTGGGGGTTACCTTAATTTCTTTCAATATCCGAATGGTTGTAATGGGATCTGTTGCAGTCGTTCCCAACCTCATTGCCTTCGTGCCAAGGGCTAAAAGAGCTCCATTACACGGAAGACCAATAGAATCCCGATTCAAAGACAAGCAAGGGTCCAATAGAATTGCATTGCTGCTTATTATTGATTATTAAGAATTGCATTGCTGCTTATTATTGATTATTAAACGGATCTATGTTATCAACAATGACATTGCCTCGAGCTGACTCCCATCTAGTTACGCTACGTGGGACTGCTACAAAGGTTTCCTTTAAATAGAAACTTCCCTTTATTAAAGTACGCTCTAATGGCCCCAGGGGGGTTGACTCAGACTATTGACTTTCCTTCAACCGGGGCCAATAAACTCAGACTATATAAGTAGGGCCTACCCCCGATACGATAATAGAAAAAGATCTACTTGATTTATACCCTTTTTCGGTAGAAAGAATGGAATCTCTATCAGCTGTATAGCGTTTACTTTAGGCTGAGGTAGTTAAGAGTAAGCTTTAGGCTGAGGTAGTTAAGAGTAAACCAAACCCCCTTTTTTACCCTTGAGAGAAGTACAATACAAGTTGATTCATTAGCTTTAAAAATCCACTACGCTTTGAGTAAGGTGGGTGAGATGAGATGCTAAGATAGGAATAACTGCTTATCCATTGGGTGAAACTGAACTGGGTGACTGAACTCGCCTAAGGGTCATAAAAAAGCCGATTCGGTAATTAAACAACAGACTATTTCGGCATTCTTCTTTTCTTCTTAGTGGACTCGTAAGCTAAAGCTCGCTGCCACTATATTCTATGTCTATGTTGAAGCTTCGAAAGGCGCATCGACAAAAGATGCATCAGATCGAGCCACTCTTTCTCTTACGCTATTTGCAGTTCTGTTATTTGCCTTTGTTAACACCAACAGAATTTCCCTAATTGAGATTAAAGTAGAAGCAAGGCGAGTACATCAATCAACTGGAATGAATGGGATACTTTGCTCTTGCAACGCACCTCTATCAATTCTATTTAGTGCTTTTGTCTTGTACAATCCAAGATTCAAAAGGAGCTTTTTATTCCTTAAGCAAAAGGGTTGCTTTCATATTATTTCTTAGTTAAAGTGAAGAAAGATTCCAACGGTGAAGTCTCCCTTTAGTTCAGCTAGAATCAATCTATTAAGTAGTAAGGCAGAGTCCTCTCAGGCGCCGAGGGCTTGACTCTAACGAGGGCTTAGTACCCTCCCCAGCTAATCAATCGAATTCTGCTTTTCCGTCGATTCTTAGCTTTCAGATCCTATATCGTAATCGTGGGTAATCACCGAAAACTCTCTCCCGTATATATAGGGTGAAAAGACCTGTTTAAGTAGGATTTACTATATGCCTTGAGCTGATGTCGTAAACGCACGAGGCCAAGCGTCTTCTTGTTTGGGCTAGCGATTCGTCCATCGATAATCAAAGGTACTTCATGTGTACACAAGGCTCCTATTTACCTAGTAAAAGCATCATAGCGTGCATAGACCCAGTACAAGCATCATAGCATGCATAGACAGAGAAAGTTACTTGGCTATGGGTTTGCCTTGATGGCGTTCGATAAAATCAAAGGCGTAATGAGCAGTGGGTAACTCATCGAAAATATCCTTAGATCTTTCTTCTCTTATTCAATGTCTTCTCTTATTCAATTAATAGTAGGTCTTAAGGAGTCTTATATCTGCAATTATGATATCTTTCTTTGATGGCCGCTTTCAGTTGAAGGCAAACTCAAACAAAGACTAATTCAATATAACCGGAGTCGTTAACAGGGTACCGCTCCTCGGGTCAACACCAAGGCAAGATCAAATATAAGGCTAGGTTTCTATAGTCCCGGGGGGTTGGCGGCATCTTACATCACATCACTCTTGAGAAAAGCACTGTTTACTTCCAGTTCCGCCTGATACAATAACTCCCCGATTGACCGAACCGAAGGGAAAGTGCCTTTACTTATGGAAATAGGAAGTAGAACTCATTGACCTCAGACAGTTCATGGAACTCGTTCAGTTTCATCGACGAAACTAGGGGTTGTTGCTTAGTCACGAGAGCTCTGCTGCCCATGCCCGCCAAGCAAGGATTCTACTCGTCTACTAGGGAACCCGTTTGTTTCTTTGGAAAGCGAAAATCTGCCTCTGTTGTATAGGATTTTTAGGCTGTGCATAACTCCGCGGCCTCTACCACGACCACCACGAGCCATGTTTGTATTTGATGAGCCTGACCAATAGCAGCAAGCGGGTCATGTCTGTTACCTTATGAACCGGATCTGTTCGATCTCCTGCGACGCTTCTTTCTTAAGTGCTTCAGTTCGACGTGATCTATCACAGACGGTTTTTCATAATACTCTGACCCTACCTTTCCACGCATCATGAACTGATTCACTCCCTATGCAACTCCCATACACGCCAGTTCGGGGATGACGCGTTTTCAAATAACAAAGAACTGATATCTGAATAATGAGATAAGTCCCTGTCTTTGTCTGCTAGACACGTGAGCTTACTGTAGCCATTGCTTGCTTCGATTTGCAAGATAGCAGAGTTACATAAATAGGTCTATTTCCTTTTTTAGGACCGCTTTTTGAACTTTCACACGAACAATGTTAAACATGTATGGTTTCCTTGCAAAGTCCTTATGCTGCATGTTTGATTTGATTTGAATGTGGAATCCCTGAGACGTAGCCGATACATACGATAGGCGAGGCTTCGAAAACCGCCAGTAAGTAAGTCCTCCTGATCTGTCTACTCATCAAGTACACTGCTATGCTATCTTTGCGTTTGATTCGAAACACCAATAGTAGAGTGTTACAACCTACCTCGTAAGCGCTCGATTCAGTTCTAAAGTAATTTCCATAATCACGTCGATGGAACTAGTCGAGCAGATACTGAAAGCATAGAAATAAGTAGGGCCGGAACAACGAATGCAAACAGTGGCCAGTCGTCTTTAGTTTGATTCTAACGGGGGGAACTCATGCCCGGCGAAATGCTTTTTGTTAGTTCCCGGGGCTTTCAAGAATCAAGTTCAAGGTCAGCAAATAGGGGATTTTAACTCTTTCGAGATCGAAGAATAGCCAAAACTAAGTGCTTTACCGAGGAGATTGATTGGAACAGCAGAAAAGCATTAGAACTTGAGAGATGCCTTCTTCACTGGCCAGGCAGTCAAATAGAAAAGGATCTTCCCCCGGAGCGGTGAAATAAGTCAGTGCGTGCTGCTTTCTTTTGCTGGTAAGGAGTTGCGCGGCAGCGCTTAAACTTATTTGTAGTCCTGCGTCCGGGTTGCCAGTTCCGATCGAAGGAATAGGGGACAAGGTCCTCGACCAACTAATCCGTATTGGGGAGAACAAATCTAGCTATTATCCAGGGGAGAACTAATCTAGCTATTATATAAAGGTAGATCGCTTGAAAGCGACTCGGCTAACAAGTATAGGAGTTTCATTAATACATGAGGAGTTAACTGTGAACTGACTTAGCCCTTCTTTCCCTCACCTCACATCAAGGAGAGCATTCTTCAAGACATTTGATAAGCATCCTTTATGACTTTTTCTTAGTAAGGGAATCCACTTCTCCTCCTGCCGAAGACTGAAGAGTAAACCGGCTAAGCTCGCTCCTTCCAAGGGCTCTTCAGGACACATTATCTTTTCTGGATCTTTTACGACCAGGAGAAGATATTCGAATATGTGTAGGCGTAAGATGTACTCCTCTAATCAAGCTTTCCCTAGACCTTTCCGTTTCCGACGTCAGATTGCCACACCGGAAGGCTATTCCAAAGACAGTGCGCAGAATCCTCATAAGGCTATAGAAGGAAGCCGTTGCTCAAATGGCGGGTGCCGATGTCTTATTAGAGTGGTGAACCACAAGCGAAGAAGTGCCATCCGGTTGAGGACGAACCACTTTAGTATAGTCTTTTCTTGAAGACAAAAACTAGGCAAAGGAGTCAATCTCAAGATCACTTGACATAACTTTCTATTAATAAAAAGCCGCTTCCCAATCTTGGACCTCTAACTCTGGCTTTGGGGACTAGTTAGTGGGGACTTCCCGTGCTCTCATCTTCTGATAAAGGATCAGAGTAAGAGAACACAGGGCCCTGACAAGCGGGCGAACCCCTCTGGAGCTAAGCCATGCCTCTTTGATTCGGAGACTTACACGCTTCGGGAACCACGTACCCAGATAGAATATAATTCTTAACAGGGCAGATAAGTGGTTTTCTCTTTTCCGAGAAGGGCGGCCTATTCTATTATATGAAATAAAGCCCTTCCGGAACTTATTAATCGCCTTAACCCTTTTACCTTTCCGAAGGATGGCACTTTTCTATATTTCTTTTCGAACCACTCTCTAGTTTTGTTTATAGAAGAAAGAAGTAGCGAGACTGGTGCAGAGAGGAACGGAGCTAGGTTCATTTTGTGGTGATACAAAGAAAGACGTATTTACCCTGCCGAATCCCTATCAAGGTGGGACCAACTGGCCTGGCCCACCGACAGGATCAAGTTTCTGTGTGAATCCCATATTTTCTTATATATAAATAAGTCAAGCAGGCTCTTCAATCTGGTTGCCTATAAATGGTTTTAACGTTAACCCCGTCTCATTCTCAAATGAAAGTGGAACAACAAACACTAGCGGCCCCAGTTGAGTCTTCCGTTTACAAGTCAAGTAGTCGTCCAGGTAGTCCAGGTAGTCTCGAGTTATAGTGTCATCCCGCCGAGCAACTACTGGGTTTAATCCCTTGTTTCATCCATGTTGTAAGCTGTGCCAAAGTAATCAGATGGAGCTGGATCTGTTGCCCCTTACTAACGCTCAAAATACTTAGTTACTAGTTGGCAAAACAGGGTAGGGTCTCATGCTCGCATAAAGTCTAGTTCTCTAGTGTTCGGGTCAAGTCCTGTCTTCCTCTGCCTTAGGAGTTTGTCAAAGTACAAAATCAAGGTAAGGGTTCGGGTCGGGGGTGCTTGAGAAGACTATCATCTCGGTGCTTCAAGTCGACCAGAGAGTTCTGTTCTTGTGTCGGTACTTTGAAAGTCAAGTTAAGAGGCTGAATCAAGTATTGGCGTAGGTTCAATTAATGGGAGCAGCACAAGAAGGATAAGTATCCGTTGTTTTATGGTATATTTACTCCTTTACAAATAAACCAATATAAATGAGATCTTAATTAGTTGACTTGACTCACAGCTATGCGTTATAAGTTTCAATTTCTTTCATTCAAGCGTTAAGAGTTTACAATGGAAATGGATCTGCATGTTAGGAAATAAGCTACGGAACCTAAATTCCTTCTTAAGCGCTAAGTTGAGGTGACCTGACCGCACCGCTCGAAAGATTCAATTACAGTTTTACTGAAGACAGCTAGGTTAATGCTTGACGGCGCAAGAGGAGAGATAGATTCAATTAGTTATTTGCACAAGAATAGACAAATTCCTGTTAGTTTGCGGGAGGAGAGTAGCAGCTTTATTTAATTCCAACCTCAAATCTAGGGATAGGGGATGCGAAAGAGAGTTTACTGTTTTCGAGAGCTGGGTATTTACGGGTTTCTTTACTCGGTGCAAGAGATATTCCATTGCATTCAACACTTTAAGGATAGGTCCGGGCAGAAGGCAAGAGATATTCCATTGATTCCAACACTTTAAGGATAGGTCCGGGCAGAAGGTAGTAAAGGCTTGCGCTTAAGGGAAGATTCTCTTACAGGCTTTGAAGCAGTGTGTGTGTACTAAAGGAAAGTTGAGTCTCTTTCTGTTGCAAGTGTTGTCGGTATCAAGAAGAAGAGAATCACCTGTTTTGCAGGACCAGATGAATAAGATGGAGCAGTGCGAGCGAGTGTTGTTTCAGTTGGCAAGTAAGTTCCCGTTAGAACAAGTGGGGGCTGGTTAAGAAAGTGGAGATGTGTCGTATCAATAGGCTCCAAGTCGGTGTTGAGATCAGCTTCACTTCAAGTGTGGTTTTCGTCTTCAAGAGAAGAGAGGTCGGGTGTTTGAGCAACAGAACCATAAAGATCATAGGAATAAATGCATTATTGAAAATAGCCAAGATGTGTTTAATGTGATTCATAACCGTTTTTCAAGTTGGTTCTTTAAAGTGGAGTTTCTTTAGGTGCTTCTTCAAGTAGAGTTAGTTCGGCAAAAGAACAAGTTTAGTATCATACAGAAGAAAGTAAAACCTCACTCACTCGAAACTCTAATTTCATTGCTTACTCAAAACTAAGCTTACGGACAACTCCATAACGTGTTAAAATCAAAGAATTCACTTTCACTGTAAACTACTCTCCCAGACGCCAATGATTCAATAATGATTCTTTCTTTACATACGAGAGACTCCACTTTCCTTCCTTGCGCTTATTGCTACTGCTTACTTTTGAACAGCATCTTATGTTAGGCCAGGCAATACTGAATGCTTCTTTCCCAGAACTACACTTTACAAGCACAGCGAATTATTTAGTAGAGTTGACTTTCCTAGCACTGCTCATTATTGAGTCTAGTTTCCTTACCGATGATTCTACTGTTTCTTTTGCTGAAGCTGAAGCAACAAATCATTGAATCTCTGGTTATTACAATATTATGTACTGGGCACCCCTGTATACTTGCTTATTTCGCCCAGCTGATGAAGTTGCTGGTTCCGTTACGACCTATAGTGTTTGTTGACTCGGCGCTTACAGAGCTCTTGTTGAGTTAAGTTCGCCAATGTCAGGTTCCAGTTCCATTCCTATCTTCGGGAGTTCGAAAGTCAACAGCAAGTGGTTCTGAATGAGTTGTTCGGGCAAGAGTAAGTGGAGAATGCCCAGTTCCAGCCCTGAAGTTAATGGTGTAGTCGTAGAGAATGAATAGACTGATTACCCTTACCTTAGCCCAAGTTGTCTTAGAGAATTGCCTGTTTAGTCTTATACTCTAGGAAAGAATTTCCGTTTGCCTGAACAAAGTAAGTCAGCAGCAAGCGAGTCCGCAAGTTCAAGTTGAGGCCGACTAAAGGGATACTGTGCCTTTAAAAACTACACTGCAGGGGCTTAAGAGATTCAATGGAGTACAAGGGCGCTGCTATATTAGATTCCTTATTGGTTGCTTCTACGCTCGACTCGAAAGATGAACGACGAAGAGATGAAATGTGTGATTTTACTTCAACTTACGGAGTTTACACGCTAACGCTAATATTTGGTTTAGTTGCTTCTTTGTCTGCGAGAGAAGTGGCTTTACCTTAGTAATCTTATATATAAGCAGTATAAAGAAAGTCAGCAACATAACTCTTAGACTTAACAAGCACAGCTCATTCTTTAGTATAGTTAACTTTCCTGGAACAGCTCATTCTTGAGTCTAGTAAACTTTCCTCGCATCGCTAACGCTTCAATCAACGCCAGTAAGGGATTCTTCTCTTCCCTTAGCGCAGCTAGCTGTAAAGACAGTTGCTCAACTCACAAACAGCAGTATAGGTTGCTTGCTTGTTGAAGTCAAACATTCCATCAATCTCTCTGACTCACCTATCTCAGAGGAATGTCCCAGACAAACATGAATTATCATTGCCTCTTTTGATTCGAGCGCCGAAAACCGTACTGGAATTGAAGTTAAGCTGACCAACCAAGCTACTACTAGGAAGAGATAAGAGTAAAGCAGAGGGTGACAAGCAACGCTTTCAGCACCTTTACCTTGGAAGTGAGGAATTCCCTATGAACTAGTGGAGAGGAGATGGGTTTCGAGTGGCCCTTAGCCCAAGGTGCTCTTACTCCTATCTTGGGGTGCGGGGAAAGGTTCGGTGAGATGGGTTCTTTACCATAGTAGTTGAGCTGGACTTTCCACCTTTGTTTTAAGAGCTGATAGTAGTTACTTTTCTTAACCTGTATAATTGGACTCTTTAGCATCGTTTCTAAGTGATTAAGATTCTTCCCTTCAAACCCTTACTTTTCTTTCGCCTAAGCTTGTAGTGGCCATTCGATTCTTGTTGACACCACCTTCTCATAGACAAGGAAAGGAGCTACAGCCTACTGAACCTACCATGCTTGTGGTAAGACCTATGTTCTTAGTGGCCCACGGAGCACTCACGTATCGGTAAGTAAAGAACAGGAACTCGTAGACTAGACTCGTACCGCTCGCTAATGTGTTTCGGGGTACTAAAACAAGGCTGAAAGTTCTCCCAAGAAAATTGACTTAGCGCTTCAGAAAGAATTGATTAGTATCCATTTTTCTGACCTCTACTCTCCCCGAGCCTTTAGCTGATGCCTGAAAACTGGACTTGAGCCAACACTTTGAACTGCTTCCCTTACCGACCCAACCTCTCCTTGAAGACGATGAAGACAGGCGAATACCTTGACTATTGTCTTATACCTAGATTCTGAAGTAAACTCTATTCTGATTATAAAGAAGTAACGCACCACTCTTACAACAACAGTTTTACCGGTAGGGATAGTAATTTTACTTGCACCGAGGCAAACTCTTCTCTTGTCGAACTATACTTTCTATCTTCTGCTTGAACTTGACTTTAATCTGGAACGAAACTTGATACTGGTGTATACCCAACCTACAACTACTCGGTTAGCCAAGAACCTCCCTCCACAGAACCTTAACTCGACCCCAAGAAACGGAGATTGATGTACCGACGCAACAGGACTTGTAGCAGTATCTTGACTCGCCTCTATAGTAATAATACCTAAACAAGAACTCAACTTTCCTTTCGAACAGCTGATTATCGAGTTGACCTTTCGTAGCGAGGAGAGTTTGTTTGCCGTAAGAATGAGCCAGAGGTATAATATAGGAGCCATATAGGAGAGAGAAAAGATCTTCGTTCACCTTTAAACAGGACTTGGTGTAGATAGAGAACCTTACCTGTGCTAGGTAAGAAATAGAGAGAAAAGCACCAGTACGGGGTAGTAAATGCCCAAACTCGTATACAAGGGAAATCCTTATTGCCCTCATTTTATAGCCCAACTCACTTATTGTCTGTTAGTCACTTGGCGGAATTGATGAATTGATGCTTAGTGCAGAGCTCCGTTAGCTACGTGGGCAGTTGAGAACACCGCTACCACTAGACCAGACAGAATAATAGTAAAAATAATGATTTATTGATTTGTCCTTAGAGGAGTAATTGGTTCTTCAAGTGAATGAGTTATTGTGTCTAAGTATATAAGAGAAGTGATTGGCGCTTGTCAGCAGCTAGTTCCGTTCTTGTTAAAGTGGAGTGAGAAAGTAAGCATAAGAATGAGAATGTACTGTTTGTTATTGTTGAATCCCGAGCTTCAGAAGTGGAATCTGGCTTTGTTGGCGCAGCTGCAAGACGTTACGCGTAAGGAGAGGGTGTTTGTTGTTGCTTTTACTGTTTGACCAGTATTGGGATAAGAAGCTAAAGATGGAAAGTAGAGTTAGGGTGTTGAAGAGGGCAGCTTTCTAGATGCCTTTGATGCGAGGTGTACCGAAACAGACTCATTAGCCCGAGGTATAATAGATATGGGTAGGTATAATAGATATGCGGAACTAACCCACCCTTCCGCTCGCTAACGCCTTTAATACAGTACTTGTGAACAACCATTACGAGTATCTTTATTTAGGTGTATTTGTAGTCTTGCGTTTGTAGTATACGCTTGGTTAGTGGTTACTTGCCGCCTTGCCTAGTAGTTTGTTTGCTCTTAACCAAAGAAGAGGGTAACCCTTCGCGCATTCCATTCTGACTTCAGACCTTATATGATGAAAGCTTCAAGTAAGCTGGTAGAGCGGAGCCAGTACCATCTTCTTCCCTTTTATTTGTCAGTTCCGACCTTTACCTTGAAGTTAGGAATGGAATTGAACCTATGGAGCACCAGGAGCGGTTCAACGCCTGGGTCAAGCCATTTTCCTCAGGAACTTTCAGAAACCTCCACTCTTGTAAATACTCAAGTAAAGGCCGTGGGGCACGAAGACGAAGAAGAGAGAAAAAGCATACATATAAGGC
The DNA here is from genome assembly GCA_900464855.2 of Musa schizocarpa. Lineage (NCBI taxonomy): Eukaryota > Viridiplantae > Streptophyta > Magnoliopsida > Zingiberales > Musaceae > Musa > Musa schizocarpa. The sequence goes on from LR890027.1 coordinate 169,769, forward strand.
AAGCAAGTCGCAGATAAGAGAAGACAAGAAAGATCAGAAGGAGCCATGTTTTCCGGAAGAATTGGATGTGCACAGAGGATTCATCTTTCAACAGCATTAAAGAAATGAAGTATTCGTTCATTCAACGGCATTAGCGGTCTCTTTCGGGAGCAGAGAAAAGGAAGGATAGGCTGCTGATAAGGTGAGACCAATAGTCTCTTATCTTAGATGGCACATAAACTGGGAACTATCAATTAAGGGTGAGATCTTATCGGGTCGGGTAAATGGGCTGATATAGTTAAGAAGAAAAGTAGCAACTTGGCGCCAAAAAGAGAGCGAAAGTGCATCCAACCACTTATAAGAAATGGCAGAGTTAACCCCCTCCACCACTACTTAGGTTATAAATGAAGCTGATCCCCACAGGTTTACTGTTTGGTAGGATATTTGATTTAAGATCCACTCTGCTGTCAACTCTATTCTACAAAATATGGGCAAATGTGGACTGGACTCCTTGTGTTTTTCTTCTTTCGATTCTGCAGCAATCAAGCTCGGCGTCCGAAGGATCTTGGCTGCTGGTAGACCTCTGATTCTCCTGCTCAGTCATCCTAAGCTAGTGCTCACCAAGGAATATAAAAGGAAAAGTCCGTCCTATGATAAAGATCCAAAATATCCCTGTGGAATTATGGTCCGCTAATGGCTGAAGCCATGTAGCTAGTGAAGTGGGGAAAACTATCCATGCTTATGTGCCTACATCAAATATTAATATGAAAAGGCTTAGCTATGCGCTTCTATTTGTTGAAGTGGATGCCTCCCATTGGTTTTTAGGACCTTTTGCTTGTAAATATAAGATAATTCCTTTGTTACTATGCAAAAGAAGATAATTCCTTTGTTACTATGCTAGTATAATATAAAGAAGATAATTCCTTTGCTACTATGATAATCTCAATGGAAACCTAAGCATTGCCCTACCATGCTAAGTTGGCACTCCCAGGTTGCCCTCGAGCTGAAGCATCTGAAGCTAATCATTCAGTGGGTAAGACCTCTGCCCAAGTTGAACCAGTAACCACCATTCCTGCAACCAGTCCTTCCATCAAGGCTAAGGTGAAAGATACGAATACATCCACTAGTAAAGGAAAGGCTTCGAAGCATACCACGGGATTAAAGCATGTAGTATAAGAGAAGACCCTCTCTTCTATGAAACAGTAAGCTAGTACCATCAATGCTCCTGGGAAAGAAGGGAGTCTCCAAATGGATTTCGCAGCCTGAACTCAGATATATAGATAGGATAAAGGCAAGCAATACAAGCATGAGAATGATCAATTGGAAGCATAAGCGCACTTTGGTGCAAACACCTATTGGCAGGCCCACCCCATGGTTAGATTAATACTGATGCTTTAATTTTTCACCAGCAAGGGCTTGGTTTTTTTGTTATCATTCTATTTCCATTCAGGGACTCTTATGTCAGCTGCCTCAAGGTTTTGAATCGATAGCAATTCTTCATAAATATAATAATAAGCTTTGACAGTGAGATATGCGGTGCAGCTAGCTGGGGAGATTGGTCTTTCAAAGGTCATCTTGGAGACAGACTACTTTTGGACTGTAACTGCTATTATATACGATGCTCAGGGACAAGCGTATACTGCTAGCGGACGCAAGCGGAGTGGCACCTTCTCCGATAGTTTCTTTCATCATAACATGTGAAAGCTTGCACGATTGAATACAAAGTGGAACATACTGAACTAACTGCTTGAACCTATATAGTTAGTCGTGTGGGTGTTTCAATTTTGACTAACCTTAGCTGTGAGTTTGCGATACTTTTCTCCTTATCGCTAGCCTGTTTCCAAGAGGGACAAAATAGTGGTTGTACTTTTTCCATTCCGTTCTTTGGTTCTTCCATTAGTTTGTGCCAGCAAATCATATAAGAAAGAAGATATAGTGGTGCATTCCCCAGAGGGGGCCCGGTGAAGGTACCCAAGCTTTTCACACGGTAACTCCAATGTCTGCCTTGAAACCAAACTGTTCTGCTAAGGTAATGTCCCTTATCGCTACTATCGCAACGCCCCTTGCCTGACTTGAACTTGCCAGTTTTCTGACAACCCTATCTTTATCTGTTGCCCCAATCGGCTCGGTCTGACGAGCTCTTGTAATAGATCGCTCCTATGTCCATTCCGTTTTGGCTAGCGAAGTATGGGCTTATAGTGCAGTTGCTTGGTTTCCGGTTGAGGGTGCTCTGGCTATAAGATGACTATCTTGCTTCTTCTGTTGGAAAGAACGATGAATATGTCCAAACGAGTGTTTGTTCCAGAGCCGAAGATTAGTACGACACGATTGAATCTTTTGACTTACTCGAGAAAGAAAGAACATTCACCAAATCAGAAGGACTGTTTTTGGATGCTCAATCGGGGGCAAGAGGTAAAAGTCATAGGATTCGATCCAGTGGCCAAGAGAAGAGGGCGAACCTAGCATCTAGTTCTAGGAAAGGGGAATTATAAGCAGCAGTGGCTACTAGCAGAAGAAGGATGCAAGCAGGAAAGGCCTTTGGACAAGATATTCTTTAACTTGGACAGGAGATGCAGCGCTTAGCGTCGGAAAGACCCCTCTACTTGGGTTTGTTATCAAACTAGGAGAAGAACTTACCTAAACAGATCAATTCCTTTTACACTCAGCACCTATAACATAACTATACCACACTTAAGGCTTATTTCGAGGAAGTTCAACACGGTTTAGGGACACTACCACTATTCAAATTAAAGCTAGCTTTGCCGAAAGGTTTTGTATTCCCCTATTTTACAAAAAAGGAAATTGAGTATACCTACCCTTATTGACTGAAAGCTGGGATCCTTAGACCGAGACCCCCACCGACTATAAAGAAAGGATTGCTCTTTACTAAAATATACCTAACCAACAACGACTACCCTTAACTAAGTAAAGAAAGGAATGAGTTTCCCCTTGAAGTATTTCAAAAAAGGAATGAGCGCCCTAGCGAAGACACAAGGGAGAGATTCACCGGGTTGAAAATGCACTATTTCATCACTTCTTATGTATGATGGGAAATCCTTCATTGAAACTAAGAAACTGGCCTGATAATTAATTGGAACCTATAATCTTAGCCGATGCTTCGATAAGGGGCTATCCTCCAACCGGAACAAAATAAGAATTAAGTTACAGGGTTTTTGCACAAAATAAGAATGCCTTTCGAGTTGTCTGAATTAGATGAGATGGCTACAGAAGAGACAAGCCACTAAAGCAAGTCTGACTCTATTATGCCCAGCTCAATCCTCTTCTTCTACGAGGGGTGAGTAAAAAGAGCATAAGTTGAAGTCTTGTTCGAGGTTTTGAAGCGGTAACGGGAGGGAGCTTACCTTAGTTGTTGTATATAGAATAGAATGAGAGGATCCATAACTGTATTAGTTGACAGAGTTAGATCAGGACACAGGTTCTCTTTCTTAATAGTAGTTTGCTTGGCTCTATATACTTGCATTAACTATTCTTTTGATTACTTTACTCCTGACACATTCGATTCTTAGTATAACACTTTCCATTCTGATATGCGCTAGGGAAGACCTTAGTTCAATTCTTATAAAGATTATCCTGCGTCAACACGACTTTCAACCCAACCGTACAGAGCAAGTCCTGATTTCGTTGATTTTGAAGTTCCATTCCATTCTTTTCTTTTTCCGATCTAAACTATAACTGCTGAAGATACTGATCCCGCGGATTATCTCGAGTCGCCAACACTCGCCTTATCTAATTTCAGCTTCCTTATCCTGTTACTTGCATTTTGACTAAATACTAAATCTCCCTTTTCCATTCAACACTACAGACTCTCAGCCATTGCTTTAAGAATCCATATTAGCACATTGAAGGCTATACTCAATGCAAGTACTAGAATGTTAACCTTTGATTCTATCTCAGACTAGTAGCTTGCCTCTTCCACTTTCCCCCTGACCTGAACCCAGTATTCTTTCCAGCGGACAAGCGCACTGCGGATTCCGGGCACAGCTTCTTAAGACGATGAAACAATAACTTTTAGCGCTAACTTAGACACAAGAACTCCCCTTCCAGACTTAGACACAAGCAAAACCACTGATAACCCTTATTTATCGTCCTTTAACGTCTGTTCCATTAAGAAAATGTCTTATTCCAATATCTCAGACCTTTATCAGCTGTTCTATGGCATATTTGCCTATAATATGGATTTCTAGTTCCTTCCCTTGCGCAACGGTGAACTTCCACTTTCCTTTCCGCGGGCAGCTTCTTTTTTTACAGTATCTTTTCGATTATATGTGTCTTGTCTATACTAAGCTTGGCCCGACTTCGGGCAATTGGTGGGCTTTTTTTTGGTCCATTCCATTCCTCAGTAGTTACTTGGCCCCCAGTCTCAACTCAAATCCAAGTCTCTCTCGGTAAGAAAAAAGCATAATATGATATACACACCTCTAAGGCGGAAGCCTTAAGCATACCAAACACAATGCGGACTTATAGAAATCCTCTATCCTAGTGAAGAAAGGAATTCATCTTGTTGGACAAACCTCTTTCTTAGTAGCCTGTAAAGCTATAAAATGGAATTGAACTGAAACCACTAGAATCGAATATTTCATAACAACACACTTACTGCTGAAATCTAGAAAAGGGTTTAACCTACTTGAATATAGGATAATATGGGTACCTCGATGTCGGCTAGGTATTCTTCGTCTTAAAGTGAAACGAGCCCATGGAGCTCGGCTCGATAAGGCTGAACCTTCCTTTCTTATTGCGTGTGAAAACTCCAAACACAGGACGGCAAAATCAAGGTGCTGAAAGCCTTACCTTATATGAGTGAGATGAGAGAATTGATGAAAAGCTAAATAACAAGCAACGGGACAAGGGCGAGGTAAAGTTGTGCTAACGCGAGTTCCTACTTAAAACCTAACTGCTTACCATCTTACTCAGCCTCACTCCTTTCTTTAAACCTAACAGCTTCTCTTTGACTTCAATACTAACTAACGTGGAACAATCTCATATCTGTGGCACTCCGGAAAGTAAGCTAGGCATACCTCCCTAACCCCGGAAAGTAAGCTAGGCATACCTTTCCCTTTACCATTTAATAAAGGATGTTGGCACCTCTGAAACTAGAATAAGCTAATGCGCTCCGAAACACCCTATAAGCTACAGAAAAAGTAGAAGTCCCTGCTTATCTGCTTGTTGCATTGAATACAAATAATATAAGTAACAAAGGGTGAACTACACTTGAATAACTTGCGTGCTTTACATGTTGAATGGAGAATCAATAAAGAATTCGCAACATATAAAAGTGTGTAACCCAACCACATTGCTTCCTTTAAGAAGGAATAGAGGCACCAGCTCACATTAGTGCTTAGGCCGCCCCTGTTTGTTTCATATATCTTGCACTTGTTGAATGAATGGAGGCAGCCTTTCTTCTCTATGGTGAGATTTCTACTTCTCTAGCATTAACAACTACTGGGGGGGCTCCTTAAGCGGAAAACTGGCCTTGGCGGTCATTAGTATACGCTTGGCGGTTATTTTCCTGCTCTTGATCAGGTTCGGGCATAAGAGTACTCTGGCTTTGAAGCGCGGTGTACATCAGGAATACGAGAATAATCAAACCCAAGGTCAAGGCTTTCCGAAAGTAAACTCACTAGGGAATAGGAACCATCAAGCTCAAGCGCATCCTCACTTCAAGTTGAGTTCGGGGCAGAATAAAGTACGGGCTCTGCTACGCCTATGACTACTTACTTTTCATCTACTGCAGACTAAGATCTTTCAAAAGGAATAAACTTTCCTTTCAAACCCAACCTCCACTCTCACAGCAGCTGACCGCCTTTGCATTAATTCTTAATGATCTTTCTATAGGCTCCTATATTCTTCTCACAGCAGCTGACCGCCTTTGCATTCATTCTTAATGATCTTTCTATAGGATCTCCTATATGATCTTTCTATAGGATCAAAGTAAAGAGCAAAATAAAGATACAAATAAAGATACAAATCTTAGAGAAAATAAGGATACAAAGTCCAGAGATGCTTCACACACCGCATAGTCCACGTGGGCATGAGAAAAGATAGGAGATGAGGCTTGAAGAACCGATTTCACAGTAAAAACTCGACACTGATGGAATTCCTCCTAGTGGTATGGGATTCTAATTAACAAAGGAGGGAACAAGAAAAAGAATTGACTCTTGTTCAGAGATGGAACAATCAAATTGATTGACTCTTGTTCAGGGTTCGGCTGCCTGCCTAGCGTTAGTGAGTTCGCCCTAAACTTTCGCTAGACTATCTCGCTATACCCTCTAAGAAATAGGTACTACCCATAAATTGCTATCCTAACAACATCTCTCGTCTCCACCTCTCGTCTCTAAACTACATCTATATTCTCTAAACTATATCTCTCGTCTTGAAACTAAATCTATATTCTCTAAACTATGCCTCCGGCCTGCATGTAAGATGTTTATAGGTTCGTCTGCCTTAAGCAGGTGTTCTCTCTTTCTTAAGCCTAAGCAGTCTATCTTTCTTAAGCCTCATATTGGGAATTACACTGACGGAGGTTAGACCTGAATGACATAATGGGTAAAATAATCCAATTCTTAAAGCAAGGGAACGAACAAGCTGTAAGCATAGAGTTGTATAGGGGTGCGAAACTAAAACAAGCAAGCAAGGGCTAACGTGAGTTAGTAAAGTGAGGGATAGTAGTGTCTCTGTCCTACGCAATAGTAGTGTCTCCGTCCTACACAGTAGAAAGAAGTTGGTGTATCTAGAAATTCAATAAGTTATAACGGTGTATCTGTCCTACGCTGTATAGGGCTAAGCTGCCAATAAAGAGAGTACTCACCATATTGATTGTATAGATAGGGCGAAGCTGCCAATAAATAATAAATTCTTACACAAAAGGAACACAAGTAGAATTCGCTAACGTGCAAACAGAACTCGAATAAGTGCTAGTGCCCCGAACAACAATAAGCGTAAGCGCAAGGGGGAAGAAGGAGTTTTTAACTAACTAACTTATAATCAGGACAGGAGTGTGCTTAGATAGTTTGCTTAGATAGTTTGCTTAGATAGGTTTAGAGCATAGAATAAGGAGTATGCTTAGAATCAGGAGTGCTGTTACTACTTACTATACTGAGATCATCATATATCTATACTGAGATCATCATATATGTCAGTGCAATGTATCCATATCCACCCTTTCCTTTCTTTTTCCACTGTGCCCACATTCTCTTGCACTAAATGAAACCTACATTCTCTTGCACTAAAGAAAACAAGCCCTATAAAATGAGCTAATTCTTATAGTTATAGTTGTTATAGTGGTTATTCTAGTGGTTCTAGTGGTTCTAGTGGCAGGTGCCGATATTCTTTGGCTTGCAAGGACCCTCTTATATCATATTCTTGGACTTTCAAGGACCCTCTTATATCATATTCTTGGACTTTTCAAGGCAAGGGGTGCCCATCTTCTATAAGCAACAGAACAAGCTTTGGCCTATCTTCTATAAGCAATAAGTATGATATGATGTTATTACTATGTTTCTATAAGCAATAAGTATGATATGATGTTATTACTATGTTTCTATCATGTGTGGCACTCAATGAGATTCTGGAGTTTCGCGGTGTGTTAGTGGTGTTGCGCGTGTTAGTGGTGTTGCACAAGACTATAGCGTTAGCCAAGTATATAGCTGCTTAGGGATGGGTGCTGAACTTAGATGATATTATGAAGTTAAGTAAACTAAGGAAGCTGCGCATCAATTAGTTCTTATTGTGGTGAGTAAGCAGAATAATCGTTCTTTTAAGTAGGGGGTGAGTCAGCAGAATAAGCAAATGGACTTGCTGCTCTTGAAACTCCCTCCGCAGTTGTCATCTTGTTCCTAATGTTTCATTAAGGGTAGAAATCAAGAAAGAAGGAAGGGAGCTAAGTAAGGTAAGGATCAAATCAAGAAAGAAGGAAGGGAGCTAAGTAAAGTCAGGATGATCAAATACAGAAAGTTGATTTCCTCTTACTTTGCATTTCGACCGGACTCAATTGCAAGAATATTCCCTTTCACTGAGGAACTCCCTTTTTCCTACCTATATAGGTCCTGGACTTGATGGATTCCCCAAGAGCTACACTTCACCGCGCTTCAGCAGAAGGAATTGATTCTTCATATCCTGTGCCTCTCTTGAAACAGCTTATCAAGCTTATTCCTGGAGATTGGATTCTGCCCCTAGGAGCTCACTAAGGCTTCCTTTCCACTCCTACTTGCGTCTTGTTGAATGAAGTAACTTGGTTGTTATAGAATTTAGAGTAAACACCCAGCTTATCGATGAGTGACAAAAGCTCACGGGCAAACTCGCTGTTGCTTAATTATGCCCCTCGTAGCTAGCTGAATTGAGGCACCCTTTCAAAGTGGAATAGAATTGATAGGGGCCTGGCCGATAAACTAGATGCAGTGCGAAGAAAGTATACTCGATCAGATGTTAGTAGTAAAAGCTAGGAAATAGTTAACTAATAAATAAATGAAATGATAGTAATTAAGAATCCAATATATAATAGTAGAATAGTGAATTCGTTGACTGAACACCAACTCTCTTGGCAGCTAGGTTAATTACGGCCCCCAATAAACTAGTCCTGTTGTTGGTTGGTTGTTCCAGCCGAGGGTTTAGGTGAAGGCATCTTTGGGCGGAGATCTACTTTTTGATCAAAACTTCTACTTTATACACTGCTCTAGCTGTGCGTTAACGAGTGGAATGTGTAGTTTCAGACTTAACTGCGGATTTGCATGTTTGACTTCGCGACGAGATGGAGATACTAATAAAATATCCTCTTCTTGCAGCGCAATACAAGAAATATATTCCATTACTGTAGTTACGAGTGCAAGAGATGAGATTCCTTGTTTCACTTTACTCAAAACTAACTTAGAAACTCTTTACTCTTTTATTGTTGAACAAATAGGCGCATCCCGAACGTTACTACTTAGAGTGTAAGCAGGGCGGGACAGACAATATGGCCTTTTTCGTTGTTTAACATAGGGTTAACTCATATATATTATGGCTTACTTATCTTTACTTACTATCGGCTCCTCTAACTTACCCATCTTTACTTACTATCGGCTCCTCTAATTCATTTGCACCTAATAACGAAAACCCTTGCCTTCTCAAACACCCGAACCGAACTACTCTCCACTTAGTACTCGCACCTAACTCTCATATATTATTCCTCTTCCCCGACCTATACTTAAAGTTCAGAATGAATGGAATCTTGGGATTATCTTGCACCGAGTCAAACAGTAATGGATTCAGATCCGGCTTATGATCTTTCTGAAGTTTATTATGATTCCTTAGTTTACTTTCCATTCCAAGCACAGCTACTTATTTCTCTCGTTGACAACTGAACTTAGGCTAAGGGATCTATACCTATCTATCTATGTGGCTACCCTATTTCTATACTAAACCCCTACCCCGATCTATCAACAACTGGAAACTTTCCGGATCCTGATCTTCTATTGTAGACTGAAATCAGTTACTCATTTATATGTTGGGCTTGGGCCAGGCAATACTTTTCACGCCTCATCATTAATTGAAACGACTCCCGTCCTTGCTGCAGACTTTAGAACTGCCTCTTATCGTGTTCTCGATCTAGCAACTCTATACCTCACATCTTATTTTCTTTATCCAGTATATTTTCTTGGTTGGAAACTTTCCATATTCTTAACCAGCTGAAGATCTTGAAACGGAAACAGATGATTCTAATTCTCTCACAGGAACAGGACATTCTCCACTCACCCTTGCTTCAACAGATAAGGGCTGGCTTACTTATACGAGAAAACAATAACTGTTGATTCTGTTGGATCTTAAAGCTACCTTACCTATACCTTTGGTTACAAAGAAACACTTTCCGATCTATATATGTGTATGTGTATCAGTAAACAGAAACACCACTTTGGACAGCCCCTACTCAAGCTTCATATTCTGAAACGGAAACAAGAACAAGACCTGGAACGTCACCTACCGAGTCCTTTATACAGGGGTTTTGGCAACTACAATTATTCTTATATTATACACCAATATATACTTTTAACTATTAGACTGATTCTCTAGCTCTTTTCTCAAGCCAAAGCAAGACAAGCAGCCCCCTTATAGTACTTAAGAATGGAATTGAGCTATCAAAGTCACTAGGGCAAACCCTTTTCTTTTAGCCTAAAGTAAAGCCTTGTTGATGGGGGGAATAATCTAGTCTTCCTGCTCCTACTCTTAAACTATTACATTTTATCTGGCTCTAAGGAATTTAATGAAATTAAGTAGACTACCCATAATACTAGAAAGTAACATAACTAGAAATACTCTCAAGGAAAGTAACATAACTAGAAATACTCTAAAGGGCAACCTCTTTTCTCTTAGCGAACTCAATAACTCCGGCTTGCTTGTTCTCGCTTATAGCTCACTTACAGAGTTATTATCAGTCAAGAGCAAGTCCGTCCTGTCTGAATCGGCTAACTGAGCTCAATCAACTAAGCTTGTTCTCTAGCGCTAGTTCTAGAAACTCCAATAACCCTTAGCACCCCGAGTAGCTTATTGACTTGAAGCCTTTCTCTGATACTTGTTTACTTGTTGTCTTTATCTTATATGTATGAGTTCGTAACCTCCCCTCAAAAAACTCCTAACGTTTCAGTAGTTCGCTAAGGGGAGCTAAAGAAGGCAAGGCCACCACTCTTACACTACAAGGGCACAGCGCAAACTAGCAACAGAACCTAGATTACAATCATATTACTAAGGCAAGGAGCAACAGCGGGACAGTTGTATACCTACCTTTATTATGGCACCCTGCCAGCCCAACAGCCAATAACTTCTCTTCAATATTCCATATTCTCGGGAATGGCCCTTTTCCAGTTGTTTTCGCACTCTCCTCAGCTATAACTAGTAGTTTTCGCACTCTCTCAGCTATCCAATATTCAAACGAGTAGCTAATTTCAGAAAAAAGCTAATCTCTTCCTCTCGACTTCATTTTGTTTTTCGGCACCGGGGTTGTTCTTGGTCAAGGTGTCTAATCGAATACAGCCCAATGTACTAAGCCTATTATTAAAGAAAGCCGGAATCCATCCCCCAATAGAAAATGTTTGAAGACTATTCTAATCGAAAGGTACTTGTTTTCTGCATCTCAGAACCATGTTGTGTTTGCTGTCTTGAATAATAGTGTAGATATAAGATTTAATGCGTTGAAAGGAAAGCCAATCTATGCCTTTCGTTCCGGGAAAATGAAAATCTTGGTCTTCGCTGCGGTATGATTCTAGATTTATCCAAAGTGAAGAGAAACCACTAGTCTGCAATTATAAGTACTAGGAGGAAAAGAAAGTGGCAAGGAATGGAAAACTCTAATAACATATCAATCAGAGAGGTTAATTTATCTCTATGCCTCTTCTGCAATAAGCTATTAAGTTAAAAAGTGGTTAAAGAAAAAGTACATTTAAACGTAGCGTAGTACCATACCCCTAAAAAGAACTTTACATGATAGCGCTTGAGTACAGAATACGAGTTCCAGTTCTGTTCCGCTCTTTCTCTCGTTATGCTTCACTTCATATGTATATACTAATTTGTGAGCTTAGCTGGTATATAGAGAATGCATTATTTCGGGAATGTATTGGCGAGTGGATCTGTGGAACGGAACTATTATTTTCCCATCAAAGGAAAAAGGGCTCCGAATTGATCTGTGGGCGAGCGAACTGAAAGGAATGAGAATGAAGCATCTAATGATAGTTGCCTTTATGACTTAACTTCACACTGGAACTAACCCCATTCCTTTGAAGAGGCCTTCCTTTGCTCTCACTAAAAGGGCAAGAGATAGGGAAGATGTTCTAGCGGGGGAATCCGAACTGCTCATAATCAACGAATCTATTATTGAGGTAAGAAGAATGAACCGAATAAAGCAAATTACAAAAACACTAAGAATGAAGCAACCCACTATAATCTTTAGCTCTAGAACGGAATGAATCATTTCCTACTGCATATCCTTCTTGCGAAATCCAGTGCAGCTTTTAGCGAATCCCAGCTGAATGAGTCAATAAACATTCCCTTTGCCGCGACATCTCAAGAAAGAAATTGAACCCATACCCATATTACTTATTATTGGATTGGACTTACATATTACTTATTATTTGATTGGACTTATAAGTGGACATATATATGATATAATCACAATGGAATAGTAGTAGCGGAGCAGGAAGTAGGAATGGAATATCAATGGAATAGTAGTAGCAGAGCAGGAAGTAGAGATTCCAATATCAATTTCCAAGATTCCCCCGCGAGGAAAATGACTTATTTGGTTTTTCGGCTTCAAAACAAACGGAGTATATAAGAAACCTGAGGGTTGATATCCTTGAGGCAATTTCGAAAGCCAGGCATATTTCTTGGCGGACCAACTCTGGCATATTTATTGGTGGATCAACTGTCGTCGAAACTTATTTCCACTATTATTCCTATGGCAATCAAAACGGGTGTCTCATTGACAGTGAATTCCACTGCGGAACGGCCACTCACGAAAACTATCCAAATCCATTGAAAGAAAGGGCGCCAAGTTCATTTATTTCTTGCGCCTCGGATCAGCTTTACAAGCCAAAGCTAAGGGGATGCGATAAAATGCCTTTTGAACGCTCAACGAAAGGAAACCCATGTTTCAATTGAGAGATGTCTTGGTATTCTTCACCTGGTATGGATAATTATCAAATAAGAGAACTCTTTGTTGTGTGCTCGGCACCTAAGGAAAGAAGAAAGTATAGCACAAATGAATTAGATTCGTGTCCTTTAGAGAGAGATTTTGTAACAATTAAGGATTTCCCCCTATAAAACTAGTTGTCCCCGAAGTCCAATAAAGTGGTAGGAAAGAGCAGAACAGTTGCGGCGCTTTACTACTTTACTAATAATATAGGGTTCTAAGTAAGATAAAGGGTAATCAAGCTTCTAAGTCAGATAAAAGGGGTTCTCAGTCTTATAAAGGAGGTTATCAGTCTTATTCAAAGTCAGAGAAAGGGGTAGATGGTGGATAACAGTCTTTCTTTCCTGCCGCCGAAGGAACTCCCTTCCCTATCTTTCTCCGTGTGAAGAAAACGGGGACTATTGATCTCAAGCGTCGAGGCGAATGAATCATGTTTCGCTTTCAGCCTTCAAAACCTTGAGCAAAACATTTAGATATGTAGTTAGTATAGAATAAGAATAGAGTACCTATGTGCCCACCAAAGAATGGGATGAAGCTTATGTCTTTATTGCCGCCCCCGCTCCTTCTTTTTTCGCTCAAATCAAATCACACTTTTATGCTGCAAGAAATATATCGAAGAGCTGAGATCTTTCCCTCCCTAACCTAACCCGCGAGCCTATGGTATAGAATCTTGATCGTGATGCCGGCATCGAGCTTTGCTGACCGGAACTAGAAGATCCACCCCTCTGGATTCATCTGAAGCGAGATCCTACAGTAGAGGTCACATATTTCCTTTCCCCGGTAAACTCACATATGTAAGCCAGTTAAAACAGGACAGTACTTGAGCCAAAACCCGGATCGGATACTTACAGTACTTGAGCCAAAACCCAGATCGGATACTGATTGACTTAGCGCTTCAACGCCTTGATTACAATGCATTTATATACGAACACTATAGACTAGGTTGGCAATAAGTAGGGCAAGTAAAGAATTCCAGTTTGCAAGTTTGCCAGAGGGGTGTAATAAGGCGAGGGTTGAAGACGGAAGGTAAGTAAAGTCGTAGATGAAAAGTAAGTAAAGTAAGCAGTTATAGCAGTTGAAACAGATACAAATAAAAGAATGGGAATCCCACAAGGAAGTATAGGAATGAAACTCATAAGTCATAATGGTCATTTCGGAATGGGTACTAAACCTCTGCATCCAGAGAGATCATATGTAACGGCTATGGCGCCAACGAAGTCAGAATGAAACTGAGAGAAAGCTCCCCACACTCGTAAGTATTAATGGAATGCCGCTAGGAACTCATAAGTACAACAATGCAGCTCCCCACTGACCACTAAGAATAGAGCTCCCCAATAATACATATACTATATTTGGAATTTCACATAAATGTTAGAAGTCGAAGTATTATACTTGTAAATAGAAAAAGTAACTTAGCTCCCCATTAGCTACATACCAAATACTGAATGAAACGTCAAACATGAAAAGAATATTAAATGGTGTGTGAAACTAATAGGAATAGAGGCTCCCCGCGCATGGGATCCCGCTCTTAAGACTCACTCAGAGGATTCCCACTTACCAATACTTATTAGAATGAAACATAGGTATCATATCCTGCGCTAAAAGAGCACAAGAACCCCAAAGTCTTATACCAACACCCAATAAAGAATTAAACATCCACCAATTAGAATAGGAATGCGGGGAAGCCAGTCAAAGGTCAGAATGAAATCTTACCCGGTATGCCCGATTGGGATTGAGCAGAAACTCAGTTAGCGGTAAACTTGTATTAGCAGAGTATAAATCCGTGCACCCGAACTCCCCTTTAAGAACCGACCCGCCAAACTAGTAGAGTACCAAACTCACCTCTATCTATTTAACCTTGCTCGAGTACACTAGCTATCTTCGCACCCGAACTGCTGTCTAAGTAGAAAGAAAGGCGCAAGGAGAAAAGAAAGTAAACAGCAAGCAGGTCTGCAAATTCAAGTTCCTCAGCAGGAGAAGAAGCGGGAAGTTAAGTTCAAGTAGAGCTCCTGTAGCTCGGCCAGTTCTTCCTGTTCTATGTTAGGAGTAGAGAGAAAAATAATCAGCATATGCTGCATCAGTAGAAGAATGGACTGACTTTTATAGTAAGAGTGCCAGTGCCAAGATAACAAGTAGATCTAGGTTAAGCAGTTCAATTGTAAGCCGGAAAGGAACTTAAAGTAGAGTGAGCGGAGGAAGAAAGTACTGTTTATTTCAAAGCTAACGGAGAACAAGTGAGACCTCTCCTCTTTTGCACTCAATGCTGTTATGCCTACATTCTCGTTTCTGACAATTCATTATAGGTATGCCTGCCTCCATTCTCGTTTCTGACAATTCATTATAGGTATGCCTGCCTCCATTCTCGTTCTTAAAGCAAGTAATTTTTTGACTTATTTAAGCAAGTAATTTGTTGACTTCCTTCTATACTATACTATGCGACTTATTTCATTTCAATTCACACTCACTTAGTTTCGCTCCCCTACAATATTGCTCGTGGAAAGATCATCTCCGTCGGTTAAGTCAGCGGGAAGTCAAGGTTTGGAAAGGATAAGCCCAGTATTCTAGGGAAAGTGTCAGTCTATAAATAAAGTATGTAAAGGGGTGTTTGATGTTTTCGTTTTGTCCACTATAGAATCAGAGGCGGATGCCTGATCAGAAGCATTTATCAATGAAAGTTTAGTTCCTTGAGATCAAAGTCATAGAAGTTGTCCTGCTCGCCGATCAAAAGATGAAATGAATTCTTAAGCGTTAAGTCATGCCAGGTACAAAACAAGAAGACTCCGTGCTAAGGCGACAGTGTTTGCCGGTTTAGAAGAAGTTAGAAAGTAGCCAAGCTACGTATAGACTAAAAGAGTGGGGAAAGATACTTTACTGACTTTTGCATCTATAACACCCAAGATCGGAAGCGGCTTTTTCATCTCTAACACCCAGCCAGCTACCCCGTCCTCTTTTCAGGTCTTCTACTCTGGATATTCCGACTACCACTTATACAACTAGTTTTGATAGTGGATGACACTGATTGAATTGCCAGGAATAGCGGAACTTGCCCACCTCTACTTGTGTTACAATTCCGACTTTCCTACTTCTTCTGAGAAAGAGTACTATACGGTTATCAAGAAAGAGCAAACAATCAACTACTTAGCAACTACTACGTCCTGTTTTATTCTTCCTCGAACAGGCACTACTTCCGGATCTTAATCTTGAGTGCGCGTTAAGTCTACCTCTGCTCTTGAATGTTGTTGAAGAGTTTATGCTTGAAAGGAAGGAAGAAGTCACCTATTAAGTAAGAATGAAGTCCGGGTACTCAGTTACTAAAGGCCAGAATACAGAACTTGCTAGCTAAAAGAAGTAATAGAAATAATAGGACAGGTATCAGAGCCAAGCAACTACAGAGTGGAAAGGAAAGTAGTTAAGTCAGTTCATTTCACCAAATCACCAAAACTCGCGAGGTAGATGAGAAAGCAGCTCCTCCAGAAATATAAGAATTAAACCAGTAAGATAGCTGCATTGCTTCCAATACTATAGCTCGCTACCAAGATCAGAATAACACTAGTCAGTATAAGGCTATAGTTACATTGCTTCCACTACTATAAGTACTGAAGTTCAGAATGGGACTAAGTAGTCACAGAATTCAATTAGTTGTCTGCTTGCCCATTTGCTATGTGTTTGTGAGTTAGATGAGCATAAGTTTAAGGTCTTGTGATTGCTTAATCCCGAGTTGTCAGAGAAGAGGTATACCTCATGAAGTAAATAGTTGCCAGCAGCAATCGGGGCTGTTCTTGTTTGTGGAGTTAGAGTGGAATACCTGTAGTCTAGTTATTGTCGGAGAAGTAATACCTTTTATAGATGCTTAGTACTAGTATAGTAGTCCAGGTTAGGGTGGAAAGGGAGTTTGAAGTTACAGCTGAGTAGTACTTGTTTCATTCAGTATTCTTTGTTTCTAGTTGCATTCTTTCCGTCGTAAAGGCTTTTAGGTTGGGTCTAGGTCTTTAGAGTGTCTCCTTACTTTAGCTTTACTGCCTTTATCCCCTTGCTTTGAGCCTGCCCTTACAGTATATTAGTCTGCTCTCTCCTTTATTGCATTCCGACTACAGATCTGATGCTAATTAGGGTTATTCAAAAACACATAACAAGTACTAACGGCTAAGTCACTACAGCAAAGGCAAATGCAATACTTGACTAAAGTAATCAATCTAAGAATAAGATAATTGTTGGTAAGTAAGTAAGACTCGAAAGAAGAAGTCAAAGAAGCAGTTACATGGCAAAAAGCAAGGATGATTAGAATAGAAGCGAGGATGCGACTAGTGCTTCTAAGAAGCCAAAGTAAGCTATTATAGAATTCCATTACT
Source organism: Musa schizocarpa (assembly GCA_900464855.2). NCBI lineage: Eukaryota > Viridiplantae > Streptophyta > Magnoliopsida > Zingiberales > Musaceae > Musa > Musa schizocarpa. The sequence goes on from LR890027.1 coordinate 186,767, forward strand.
ATTCCCAAGAACACAACTACTAATAAAAAGAACCAAACACTGAATATAGAATACAGGTAGGATCGGTGCACCTACTAATAAGAACGCAACTGGTGCTCGTGCCAACAATGCTTCATCACCTACGGTCGTAAAAGACCCTCCAGTAGTAACGGAAATAAACCCAGCAGTCGAGGTCTTGTCTGTGTTATCTGCTCAAGCCCCGTTCACTAGCTTCCAAATTCACCTATAAAAACGAGTTATCCCAGGAAGTAAAGGCGGAATTGAACTTAGTATTTTAAGAATAGGCACCATAGGGGGGGATCTAACCCGTAGTAAAAGAATCGGTATCAGACCGCAGGGAATCAAACATAGGATTAAGGAAGCAACCAACTAAGACTTTCGCTACGGATAACAAGACTGCTTTACCTTTACTGCTTTTGACTCTTTACTTGGGGAGCTGGCCTGCCTCTCCCTATAGAATTATGACTTGACATTATTATTATTACTCTATCTCTGCCTTAGAAAGGTATCCACACTTCTGAGTAAAATTATGAATTCGTAGTGGAAATTCCCACTCTAAAAGTTATCGTCGTCAAGGGAATAGTCTATTCCAGGTGTTACTAAGTACGGTATGTAGTACTATTTATTGGATTAATTCTTTTCATTTTAGTGGAATTCAGTTTCTTTGCCCCGAGTCCTGTTATGTTAGTGTAGTGCTCGAGCCTTTTTATCAGCAAAGGAAGTCCTAGTGGTGTATCGCAGTCTTTATTCTTTTATTTATTCTGATAGCAGTAAAAAGTGTGACGAAACCCTTTTAACGCCTGCCGCACTTTTAGCTCACTTTAGCTTTTGAACTCGCTTTAGCTACACCGAACTATTAACTTTAGCTACCCTCTCTCTTCTTCTTCCTATCCTTCTTATGAGTCTACCTACTCGACTGACAGACTATAGCGTTAGAGCATGGGATTCATAACCTTACTTACTTTGCTCCTAAACAAGGAACAGAAGGAACGGCTACTTCTTTTTAACCTTAATTATTTCATCCGAAAGTAACTGCACTCGCCTAAGCCAAGGCCAAGCAACTTTGAAAAAGGCCTCGTATATATAAGGGAAAAAGTTCAGAAGGATTAGGAGCTAACCATAGTGATATGAATGTCCGATCGACTTATATATTGAAATAGAAAACTTGGGTGCTCCCTTTGCCTGCTGACTCGAAATTAAACAATACGGATATTTTCTATACACTATAGGGCTCGGTTTAGACTAGGCTGTGTTGCTGATGAAAGAAGCGGATCTGGGTGGTTCAGCTGTACTCCTTGTACCTGTCTCTTCCTTATTCGGATGAAGGTGAGTGTCAAAGTCTAGCTAAGGAGTAGGTCGTCCTATCAGATGGAGCGGATAATTACCCCATTATCTTTTTCTTACTAGTTGGGGGCAGGAAGTCTCTCTCATGCCGTGCTCTGGCTCCTGATGCGGTAGTGGACCTGCTCTGCTTTGTCCTTCAATCCAAATGAAGGGCTTCAGTTTCTGGTTTGAATCAATTACCGGAAGGGCTTCAGTTTCTGGTTTGAATCAATTACCTTAGGAGGTTATCTGTACGCTCAATGGCAGCTAAGGGCTCTCAGTATTCTTCATAGTTTTTCAAAGTAAGTGGGTTGTTCGAAAGGGATATACAAGCGGAATGAGTTCAGAATCCAGCTACGTCAGGTTCGGAATGGAAGTCTATCTAATAGAAATAGGCTAGCTCGCTCGACCATAAAGAGCAAGCCAGGCGTGTAACAAGACTCTACTTTTTCCAAGAGTCCTCAGCCTCAATCTATATGGTGAAAAGGTCTTCTAGGTGAGTCAAGCGTTACCACCTGCACTCCATCTATTGGCTTGTTACCTAAGAAATCTAACCTCCTTATGGAGGCTCACCTATGCCGGGGTTGATAAGATCGGCCAGCGAAATCCAATATCCGAATGTTTACCATTTCTTTTTTGAAAAAGGATATCCTTCTGGGGTTCATTGAGTTCAGCTAACCAAAATGTTGATTCTTTGGGTTTGGGCGTACGATACTTGGTTGATCCGGATTCTCTTCCATCCATTTATTACCTTTGAGGCTGCGTCTGGAACTACATAATATAGGTAGCATCAATGAAAGATTTGGTCCTCGTTTAACCAAGGCGATGGACTGAAGCCTTTCTTGGGTTAAGTGCTTTCCAAACAGTTGTTAAAGTAGGAGATCGCAGCTTCGGCCGATCAACTCTAACCTTTATCTCATCTTAGGGTGGATCAAGTAATTAAAAGACGTTGCTTTCTCAATCCAACGACAACGATGATTACCTATACATGATCTCTTGTTTTTCCTTCCCTTTCTCTTAGTAAGTTGAACAAAAGAATGAGATTAAGGTTTATTCCTAATTCAGAAATTCTCAGTTGATTAGCAATCAATGCTAACTAAAGAAAAGGGGCAAGAACACCTTGAAGCTTCCAGCTGCGTTGTTGACATGAACGGTGCACGAACGATGCTCTGAGTTAGCCTAAGCCTTGGGTTAGCCCATTTGAACGGATTCTAGCCCCACCACTCTTTAATAAAGCAGCTAATGTAGCTTCTTTCTTCTTTTAAACGTATGGGGCAGCCGCTCAAGCCATTGTTCTGGTTGCGAAGCTATGATCTGCTTTCAGTTGGTCTCGCCAGTGTATTCATAATCTTGTATATATAAAAGGGAAGTTACTAAGTATGGTTCAGTTCACGAAGGAACAATAATAAGCTTACAGAGGGCGCCCTACCAATGTAAAACAACTCCAATATGTGGCTCAGTCTTTACTACACTGCTCTAATAGCCAGACTCCAAAGTCGGGGCGAACGCTCATGCTTTCTTGCTGCTCCCCTTATTATATAAGCGTGGTATATCGACGTAGAGCTTTTTCCATTTAATAGGAATTCATGGTTTGCTATACCCCCTAAGATGGGATCGTCATAGATTGCGTACCAATCCCCACATCGTTTGAGCTTTTGGATGATGATGTCCGGCGGAGTCGTCTCCATGAGTTTTAGTTGCTCGGCTGGGGTGCTCGTCCTTACCTTAGTATCGCTCTTTGGACTAGCATCAGCGGCTATATCACGGATTGAATCCAATCAAAACTCCCCCCACACAAAAGGGTCCTGCTTTATAAGGTACCTACAAATGGACGCCCAGTTTCTATTCAATTTAACATCCAGCGTGCTCCCATTCATTGACGCCTTATTCTCTTCGTTGCTGTGTTTTTTGAGCCGTATGCCCGTGTAAAGGTTTTCGCCGATTTCGGAATGGCTTTCCTTCGCAACAAGAATGGCGCGGCAGTCGAACAGTTCCTTAAGCCGGTCCCCACTCTTGATTTTCGGTTGGTCTGCCCTCTGCGTGACTTAGTATTAGAAGTATATACTATCGGGGAGAGTAAACACTTTCTTTTTAGTCATGGCGATCGTGTGGCATCTAGTCAACTTCACGGCAGGATTTGGGAACGCTTAATAATAGATCTCTCTTCACTTTTTATCAATATGAGGTGATCGTAAGACAGTATATAAGACTCGTGATTCTGGCAATCCAATCTTCCGTGTGTAAAGCTTAAGCCCCCTAAAAGAGTTTCAAAAATGGCATCATCAACACCTGGATAACAATCCCCATTGTCATTGGACCGGGTAGCAGTGGTACTAAACCATCTCGATCACGGGTTTCATTCAGAAAGTGTTTATGTTACGGCACATGCATAGAAGGAATGCAAATTAGGCTTTTTCCCACACCCCGGAGGGCCCAACAAAGTGAAGTCGAAGTTCCAGGAACGGTAGCTCACTGAACTAAATCTAGGGCTGTGAGGAGGGAAGTTGTTTGACCGCCCCTTAGTTGTAAGAATAAATGGATTAAACAAGGAAAGACAAGGGAAAAGCAATGCTTTTTATTATCGACCGAACTAGACTTTAGAGTTTGCCAATCCATCAGAACTTTGGTAGGCCAAGGTGTAAACGAACATAGATAAGCTAAACTAATGAAAAAGGCAGTTTCTTTTTGCCTCCAACGCAAAGCAAGAGAGGCTAGCATGGTGGTTTGGAATCGATTATTTATCAATGGACCACCCTTTCTTTTAACCTTGTAAATGATCGAACGTAAAAGATATGAACTGACTCTTAACTCACAATAATAAGCCTAGGCCTACCCGCTTTCCTTTCGGTCAGCTGCCACTCAACCGCTTTAGGGACTTCTTGCCATTACTATAAAAAATACTGTCTTTTAACCTTAGTAGTCCTATACACCTTTACAGACTCCATATTTTTAGTACCTAACGCGACAATACCAAACCTGACGAGAGATCTCTCTCCACCTCATTAGAGAAGTTTATACTTAGTCCTTTTTTGTTCAGGCTATTCTCACCTTTTGGGGCATAGGTAACAGCTTTCTGTGTTTCCATTGCCCTCAGCCTGTAGGGTCGGGCGCCCAGAAAAGAGGTCGGGCCCGGAGAAGAGAAGACCTACCTTATTCAAAGAAGACGGGAGGTGTCGGCTAGGCTATTCTAACCCAGGTAGGCCACTCGACTTACCGAGAGTGGATCCGGGTAGGCCACTCGACTTACCGAGAGTGGATCCGGGTAGGCCACTCGACTTACCGAGAGTGGATCCGGGATGGAAAAATGAGTTCTAACCTTAACTTGGTTGCCGTCTCTTCTTATTTCCGTCTCAGAGGTATAAGAGGTGGGAATTTTGACATTAACTCCTTTCCTTCCTTCGCGGTTCGGTGAATCATCCAAAATGTGTTGTGTCCTTCTCTTGTTCTCGAATCCTACTATAGAAGGGAATCCGGTTACGAAGAACCACTAGGGAGACGGAGGTTTTGGATAGAGGAATGGGATGGAGGAGAAAGGAAGCAAAAGTGGAATGCTAAAGTGGAGTTGGAGCAAAAGAACAAGCTGTGTCCTTTAGAGAATATGGTCATAAGAGTCAAAGAGGTGTTGCCGTTCTCAAAAGGGAAGCAGTGTATCTACTATCTTCTATACCATATTTTCAAGATAGAGATTCTTTTAAAAAGTATAAATTGAGTTCGGTTATTCAAGTGTGTGTAGTTCGGTCAAGACTAAGTGCTCTAAGGCGAGTTGAGTTGTTTCAATTCCTAAATTAGATGCACATCAGTTAAGTTAATAGATCAATTCTTCAAAGCGTTCTGTTTCGCTAAGCAAGCTGTTCAGTGACAGTTAAGTTAAGCTCGAAAGAGTGATGGTATTTGTTACCTACTTAGCGGTTAGGTTCATTCGATACACAAACGGTAAAGTGGGCCAAGCAACGAGGCAAGTCCACTTGGCGGGCTTTTGTCCACTACTAATAAGTTCAATTCCTCCTATCTGGGGGTCGTTTGTGGATTCTTTTCCTAATGCACTGAGTTTTCTTCTTGTGTTTTAATTCTTCTCACTACCACTATAAGTCTTTACGTTGTGGGAGGTCTCTAATAGTCTGCCAGGTTGGGCCTTAGCTTTAGAGCTCGGCATCTAAGAATGTAAGGCATGAGTGACAGGCCAGGAGATCAAAACAGAAGACAAAAACTCTAACATAGGAGTGAAGAGCTGGAACTCGTACTGAGAGCAAGGAGCTGAAAGCCTGGGATAAGGTCAAGTCAGACTTCAAACAAGGAGTGGCAGAGTGAAGCTAAACCTAAGGAATGTCCACTAAAGAGTAAGGCTTGGACAGCGGGGCGCAGGGTCCGGTTTCTAGTGTTAGGAATTCAAGGAACAAGTAACAGAATGAGAGGAAGGAAACTAGATCTACAGTCATAGTGTTGAGTTCCAGTCAGATTTGTTAGGTGGAGTCTTATTAGCTGTAGGCTTGAAGCACCGACTTATCTTATTAGCTGTAGGCTTGAAGCACCGACTTATTGGTTAAAGTATTGGAAGCATTATTTGCATTCTTTATTGCGCGGCAAGCAACTGCAGATGAGCCTCATTCAGCAAGTAAGAAGGACTACGACTAAAAGGAAAAGAGAGAAATCCACTAATAAGGTATACCTCATGATTAATAGTTTACAGAGTTGGATGAGCCAGAGTTAGATGAGATTAGAGCCATAGGTATTGTAGCCAGAGGAGAGAGAGGCGAATGCAGTTCATAGTTGCTCGCAGCCGCGTTAGTATGAGGAGGTCTCAGGGAAGGGAGTTGTTAACATGGAATTCTTATTGCCCTACTGCTCCCCTACTATATTGCAAAGTATCCAGTTGGATTCGAGCAAGCACAAGGGCTTACACTAAGGAATATCATTGAGTGGGCTGATCATATAAAGAAGTAACACCTTACTGTCGAACTCTCCTTGATGAACCGATAGCAGCTTCTCCTTCTCTGTTTTCGGCTTCAAAACCACTTGCTGCTGACTTGGAATCTACATCTACTACTGGAACTCGACCAATAGCTTCACTTCAATCAAAGAATCCTTATTGGGGCAACTACCCAGCCTTTGCTGGTTTAATTTAGGGTAGAAAGAAAGAAGAATAACCGAGTTGATCTCCTTTTTACACTCAAACGGAAAGGAAAGGAAAGGAAAGAGATGGATTAGAAGCACCTACCCCGACAAGCGCACTGCATCGATTCTATCTCCACGACTACTAAGGTTAAGATAGATCCCTTGCTCTAAGGTTACTTTCGCATTCTGTACTTACCGCTGACTTCACCTCTGATTCTCTCTCTCTGGTCTCGGCTCTTGAGGAACCGCTCACTCTAAAGCGAACTGCTCACTCTATTACCCCACGTAGCGGAGCTGTAAGGCCATCATCTAGTAAAGTACTGGCTTTGAAGCGCTAAGTCAAAGTCAGCAGGTGGAGCAGGAACAGGATCAACTTATTTAGGAGAAGAATAAGTTCGGAAGTCAAGGTCTAAAGGGCTTAGAGTCTCCTTTGAGTGTTTGTCAACTATAATAGCCTGATAGGGATAGTCCCGCTGTTGCTCCTTTGCTAAAGAAGGAGTTTAAGGATAAGGATAGGGTAAAGAACAGAGCCAGCTGTAAGCAGTCAGTTTAGGGGGAACAAGTAAACAAGTATATATTGTAAGAGAAGAAGAGTAATTGCCAGGAGAAAGCAAGATCAATAAACTCGGGAACCCAACTCAACATCAAGAATTCATGATACCAATAGCGAACAGGAACGAGCGGGCAGGACCTTTCCACTGGAACATAGAACCTAGACTCGACACCGAAGTCAAATAATTAGACTAGTGCTCCCAAGCGACTCTAATCTAATCTAATACAAAAGATCGAACTCAGTAGCACAAGAACCAAGCGAGTAAGCCCTAAAGAATGATAAGACGCAACTAAAGACTTAAAACAATAAAGTCGGAATGCAAGGACTTACCATTAAAGAAGAAATACGCTAGTTGAAGGATAAGAGGGGGACTCTTACTTATAGGGGTAAGGCTAAGAATCATAAGCCGAAGAATGCACCTCAAAAGCAGTTGACCTAAACACATAAGTGAGCCTTCTACCCCCAACTACAAAACAACCATTCCTGGCTTTTTCGTCTTAATATCCTATCCCTTGGTCTGCCTCTCCTTCATCCAATCCTTAACTCGAAACTCAGAATGGGGCTATCAACAAAGAAATTATATCCTATCTTGTAAACCTAGCACTCGTAGGAAAGTCAGAAGAAAACACATAGGTCTGAACTAAACTGGCAAGGAAAGTAGGCGAGGCATATGGCGTGGATTAACATGAGAATGGAAACAGTGTTATCAAGGATCCACCTACTGTGGACTGCTACTGCTGTCTACTAATCTGCTCCGACTCACTTTTCTTCTTTAGGTAATGGAATGGAAACTGGAAATGCCCAAGAGACTATAGCTTCGTTTTCACTCTCTGCGTTGCCCCTTCTTATTCTTAGCCCCACCTGCAAACTAAAACTACCAATAACAAAGAAGAAATCTACTGATAATAGGAATTGAGCTGTCCAACTAGGAATATAAGGATTTGCACTCAAGGATAACTACTAAGTATAAGATATTAGTGGAAGACCAGGATACCAAGAAGAGTTTACTAATCCAAATAATAAGGGTACTCATGGAAAACAGTAGACTAATGAGTTTACAAATAAGAATAGGGTAAGAAGTATACTAAGGCGAGTCATGTGGTAAGAAGAATAAGAGGAGTGTCGCAAGGAAAGAAACTAAATAAGCAGGAGCTATATCAGGTACTTGCTTTGAAGCGGGAATAGAAGAAGTTTGCCTAGGCCTAGTTGCTTGGCCCGTTGCTTGGCCCACTCACAGCAAAGAGCTAACTACGAAACTACTTGTTTGGGCAAGAATGTTACTTTATGATAACTTACCTCGATCTCATCCCTCTCTGTCTCCCGAAGACATCGCAAGTCACAAATACATTGTCCTGTTTCGTCTGTCCTGATCTAACTCTGGCTAATTATTCTCTGCAGTACCACTGGTATTCCACTCTAACAGAAACATCATTTACTTATCTAGCATCTAATCTGGAAACATCATTTACTTATCTAGCATCTAATCTGTATTCGACTCCTGTTCCTCCCTTGCTTGTTTGAAATGAACGACAACTACTTGCTCCACCAGTTCTTGCCCGCCCTCGTATTGAAGGGAACTTGAATCTCTCGCCTCTTGCTCCTCTCTGGCAACAATACCTATGTACTGTATTAGTTATCAAAAGTGCTGCTCCTTGTATATAAGGAGAGAAGCCCAGACAGTAAAGTAAGTCAGATTCAAAAGAAAAGTCTGTGATTGTTACAGAAGATGTAATTTCAAAGATGTAATTGAAAATAGCTCTTATAGTAAGTGAAAGCCACCCTCCCTACCTATGGATTGATTTGATAGGCAATAGGAACCCAAATCTTTTATAGCTGCGCCCATATCCATTAGACTAGGAAAAAAAACCATATCTATTACATCACACCACCCCTCCCATTGAGAAATAAGGATTGAATTTGTACCCCCCAAATAAGGATTGAATGGACACCCGCACCGCTCGTATAGTATGGAATTGCCTGTTACAAATCCGGAGTGCACCGGTGTTCAGGGCTAAAGGGCCGCTAGTCAATTGGAAGTGAAGAACCAACTATCCAATAAAAGGCACCTATAGATATTAGATTCTATTATAATGATACCCGATGCCCCCTCTGGCTCTTAAAATACCTATCTTCTGGCTACTAACCCGAACTAACTCTATCTGACTTTTGTATGTTAGCTCTCTGTTGGGTTGCATCAGCTCTTGAGAGTGTCACTAGTACATACTTTCTGAAATTGGACTTCTGAATTGTTTGGCTAGTTGTGCAGTTCATCGTACCTTAGAGTTATTCCATGGCTATCGAGCGTCGCTCCCACAAGAAGATTGTTAGCCTATTTTCCCAGTGTCGGCTCCCACGTTTTAGTTATCTTGTCCTCGTTGCTATAAATGGTTTCTCTGCATGCTTTCTTTGTTTCCTTGCTTTCTTTTTTCGTCAGTATATAGTCCTTTTCTTCTTCCTCCGCTTTGGCTTTCCCTCCTTATTGCAAACTAATCAAATGAAATAAGATAATACAAATTAAAATGAAATACCAAATTCCATAAAATAATTAGAAATTAGAAAACGATTCTTTGACAAATTATTAATAAAGTGTTTCTAAGTTCTCCGAAGGAGTACCACCCTGTATTATTTGCTTATGTCTTACCTGTATTATTTGCTTATGTCTTACCTGTATTATTTGCTTATGTCTTATTTAAGAACCCGAACATACAATAGCCCACCGTTCCACTGATGTAAAGAGTTATGTTAGTTCCTAGTGAGCAACTGGTTTATTTCTCTGTCTGTTCTGTGTTCTTCTTCCTTGTTATCCCTGATTGCTCTGGCTTTGCCGTTTCGCTCTCTACCGAATTCTCTCTTTTTCTCTCTTCTTTTGCCTCTTCTTCTGCGCTGCTCTCTCAGAGTTTCTAGGAAGGCACTAATCTAAATTGGAACCCGCAATAATACCCAGTAGTCAGTAGTAAGCCTACCGATTGCCCCCATCTGTTATATTAGCTACCTTAGCTACCTTAGAAACATTAGCTACCTTAGAAACATTAGCACCCTTAGCTACCTTAGAAACATTAGCTACCTTAGCTACATTAGAAACAAGCATGACTTGAAACAAGCATTTGGTATATTAGCACCCTTAGCAACATTCCAGTTCACTGTCTTAGCTACATTAGCTACATTAGCTACCCAAGTCCAGTTTCTTTGTCTGCAAGATCCGTTCTTAGCTCTGGGTTAGGAGAAGAAGCATCAATGGAATTGAACACTACTAATAATAGAAAGAAAGCCATCTTGGACCCCACCTAGAAAGAAAGCAATCTTGGACCCTACCCTCTTATGTACGAATATAATACTAAACTTGTTCTTTTGCCGAACTCACTATACTTGTTGAACCGCCCAATACTCATTATGAGAATACTGAGGAGCCCTGGACCGGAGGAGTTGAGTGCAATACCAGATATCCTTGCTCGAATGGCCCTTAAACAATAGGATAAAGTGGCTTGTTTGAAGCAATGAGAAAAGAAAATCCAAGAAATGAGAAAAACTATCAAATGAATAAAATAGGAATAAATGCAAAAAAAGCAGAGCCAAGTAACTACTAGACAAACAACTACAGTACTGTTCAATGCCCTGCCCCAACTCGTCAACTAGGGATGCAACAAGAACAGAAAGATACTGTTCACCAGGCAAGTAACTACGTTAGTGTAGCGGCAGGAGCCCAGTTTACCGGTCAAAAAGGTAGCAACCAAGTTTTCCCTAATAGCAAGCCCATTTGGAATGATGTTTTTGCGAGGACTCCTGCCGCGCTACGTTAGCAGTAGCTTGGCCCCGGGATTTTGAATAGCGACTCCTTTTTCCCTCCTAAGGGATCGGATTCTCATGATCATTTTGCGTTGTCCCGTGTTTTTTCATAGCCAAGGAGGAAAGCTCCTGCCGCGTAACTAAAGTTCCTTGGCCCCTCCTAGACCATAAGATTGATCCTACACTTTTGCGAGGACTCCTGCCGCGCTACGTTAGCAGTAGCTTGGCCCCGGGATTTTAGATAGCAAATCGAGAAATAGTACTTCACTTTTGTTGGGATGGAAGTAAACTTTCCTCTAACTGCTGACCTTGCTTTAAGGCAAATACTCACTGGTTTAATTCTCATATTGCCAACTCAGCTCAGCTGCTTTCTCATCTCCCTCTGATCTTGCTCTACAGATCTAACTGCTTCTCTTTCTTCTTATTAAGAACACAGCTTCCCTTGGCTTGGCTACCTAAACTCAAGCTTACTCGTATCAGCTCTTGCTTCTGTTGAAACGAATCATTCCACCTTTCTTATTGCTGCTGACTTCGCACTGAGGTGCTAAGAGCCTCTCTCGTCCCAAACTAGAGATCAAACTAGAGATGAAACTAGAACAGAAAGAGACTTGTCACCGGCAAGCAACAGTACTAGATGTTTACTAGATGCTAGGACTACTGAGTTTCATTCTGATCTTAGTAGATCTATAGCACTGGCAAGCCAGCTTGAGGCTTGCGACGTTGATGCTCTGTTGCTAGGTAATTCCTGTTGTTAGGGTTGTTAGGTCGGCTTTCCGGTAATGGTAGGCTTTCTGGTCATAGGTAAGAGGTTAATTCACTCAATCGGCTTTCAGGTCATACGTAGGGAATATGTACTATATGCGGCTTTATGGTCATAGGTTGGTTCCATTCTTCTCCGAGTAGTTTTAGTATTGGATTGACTGGTTTAATTCTGATATGCCTCAGCTTCAGTCTTAGTACCCCAAAATCAGTCTTAGTTCCCTTTTTTTTCCTCCTAGCTTAGTCTTGATACCCTTGCTCTCAGGCTGTGATGCACTAGTTTAAGGCTGATCTTGTTGTTAGGGGTGCTGGCTTCATTCCTTGACAAATAAGTTCAATTCTGGGTCGTTTTATACTTGTTTGATTCTGAGTTGCCGAAGAGCTTCTCAACATATTCCCCCCCGCTTCTAGCCTATTCCCCCAAAGCTCCATTCTCATACATACCGGTTAGAGACCTTAACTGTAAAGCTTGCCTGAAACTACTTAGGGACATTCCGAGCCCCTCCGCCCTAGCCAGGGAATCAGTAGCACTAGTATCAGGCTTGTACTGTTAGGGACATTCTTACTTCCTCCATTCCATGCCTCTACTGTTACTACTTAGTTCCATTCTTGCCTACTTAGTTTCATTCGCTACCCGGTTGGTTTAGTTTTGTAACTACCATGTTTCGTTCTAACTTGCCTACTTGCCTATTGAGTTTCATTCTGAGTTTGCCTAGGTCAGTATGAGTTGGTACTGCTCTGAGCCTTACTCGCTCTAGTTCCATTCCGAGCCTTTAGAGTGAGTTCGACTTGCCCACCTCAGTTTAAGTCTTGTTAGCAGTGCTTTCAGCCTGCAACTCTTTAGGTTTATTCTGATGCTGCTGAGTTTGTCTCTGACCTTTCCCCACTAGCTCACCAATAAGTTAAATTCTTAGTCTGCTTTGCTTCATTCCTAAACTACTGAGTTGACTTCTTGAATGAAATTACTAGATGCCAAGGGTGGAATTATTAGTCTTATGGGAGTTGTCCCGCGCCTTGCTAGCCCTAGTTCTATTCTACTAGGGGCACTGTGGAAGTCTTGGATTTAGTGGTTTGATTCTTCACTATTGACCATACCACACGGTTAAGGCTTAGTGCCAATGGGTTAAGGCTTGTAGTTAGTGATTTAATTCTTAGAGATCAGATCCCTCTCCGCGTGCTTAGCCTTGCTCACCCTAAGTTCTATTCCTTTAATGACTAGCTTCTAGATAGCTATAACCAGTTAAGAACTAGTCCTGTGCCCTTAAGTAATTGGTTACGCGGCAGTAGATGTGTTCGCTGGTTCCATTCTTTCACTGCTGATCGGTAGGCTTACTAGCTACTATCAGGCTTGTTGTTACTGTTTTCAGCCTTGGATTTCCGGGTTTAATTCTAATATCTGAGTTGCCCGCTGCTTAGTTTTATTCTGACCTTTCCGACTTACTTGCTTCATTCAGCGCATCTACCTATGGTAACTCTACTTCTCCTATGTCAACTAATACTACAAGATGATACAGGGGATGGAACTCACACAAGAACAGGAACAGCCCTTTGAACGAACTAAGTTAGTGCTTCCTTGCCAGGCGCAAGTAAGGTTAGCTAGCTTCACTTCTAGTTTAGGTCGGGTGTTTAGAGAGCCTTACAAGCACTAGTTCCACTCTTTCCAATAGCTGTAAATGCACCGATGTTAGTAAATCAGTAGGCAAACAACCACTCAGTAGCAGTAGTAGTACCAATACCTAGCATCAGTAGACACCGCATCAGGCTGAGATGCACTGGTTGGAGTCTTGGCCTCGGGTAGGATAGGCTGTCATCCACCAGTTTCCATTCTTACACTCGGACCGGATAGCCTGTAACTCTTACAAAAAGTCCAATACCCCGCTGGAAGCCTGGGTTTTGTTCTTTTACTACCGGCTTTAAGCCTTGGATTCACCTGTTTGGTTCTTAGTGTCAGTGGTTGTAGTCCGATTGTGCATGGTATCAGGCTTGGGTTCGCTCTTATCTGTAACTCCCTTGGTTAAGTCTAGCCCCCGTATCAGGCTTTACTGTCACTGTTTGGTTCTGTGAGTTAGTAGTTGCAGGCCGGTTAGCTTTGGGTTGACTCCTTGCCTCACTCGTTCCATTCTGCCCAGCACCGGTTCAAGGCTTAGATGCACTAGTATCAGTCCGGTTGTTAGGTGTCTTAGGTACTATAGATCTGGTTGAAGCCTTCTAGTTCTAGGTAAATTCTGCCTAGCTCACACTCGCCTGTGACTAAAGAGCTCCGGTCTTAGTCCGTAGAGTTTGATTCTTGCTTGTATTGGCAAAACACATGACTTGGTACTATTGCTATGTTTTTTCTCGGTAAAATGTGAGTGACCGGGGCTTAACCCTACTTTATATCTTTTGTTTGATACCTTCCCTTCCTTAGTACCTTATATCTTTTGTTTGATACCTTCCCTTCCGATGTAGGTACCTTCCAGTGGGTGCGGCTACGTTGCTTGACTGATAGCAACCCATAAGAGCTCCTGCCGCTACACTTACTATGTTACTTGGCCCCTACGAGATCACCCAACAAAGAAAGAACAAAAACATTAAGAAAACTGATCAACAAGAGCTTCACCACTTCTCTTATTAAGGATAATGTTTAGAAAGACACTCGCAATAGTAATATATATTGTTAATCGTGATAAGATGCTTATGAATTGCCAGTGAAAGTTCTTTACCGCCCCATATAGTAATTCTGCACTGCCCTATAGTTGTAATTGCCAGTGAAAGTTCTATGGTTTACAGCCCAAACTAGTGGTGTAGCCAGAGGCAGAGGCTAACAAAGGGTGAGTTAGGTCTACTCGATCAGAGGTTGGAAAAGAAAGGTTAACTCTGGTATGCCTGCTTGGCCCGGCTTCTATTCTATCTCACTACCAAGTGTTTCATTCTCTCTTAGAATATAATAATAATCAAAATCATTGGATCACTACTCGCAGGATTCCCTCGCTCACTACTCGCACCAAAGCCTGTACTTTCTTTATCCCTAGCAAAGTAAATAACTGCTCCACCTACTAGTCTAGCTCTTGCTCTTCCACCTATTTCTCATTAAACTAAGTCTTATCTTTCAACCGCGGCAATCCCCCTGTCATTAAATTATGAAGTAGTAGCTTGGTGGCTGATGCTACGGATACTAAGCCTGAAGTTGGGTAGTTACAGACTGTAGCTTCGGGGTTAAAGAATTGTGAACCATAAAGTAAGGGGATGCAACTAAGTAGTTAAAGAATCAAACAGGTAATTTGCAGAATTGAACACTTAACACACATAGAATGGATAGGCAGGGCACAGAGTCAGGATAGACCTAAGCAGTATCGGAATCAAACCAGTGCTATAGCTACTAAGCTTGGCCCGGAGTCCAAATTGAGTCTGTTTCTTCTCCTTTCAGAGGTCTGTTATTCAAATGTAATTCTTGCCCCTTTAAGTAGTAGTCTAGACTTCCTAAACTCTGATATCCTCTACCTCTGGCTCATCCAACTCGGGCTACTAATTAAGTTAGGGCTCTTATCTCATCTACTACACCTATTGCTACTAATACAGGATGAAACAAAGCAGGATGAAACAAATCATTCCACTAGCAACTCTAAACTAATGGGTATGACTTACAGAATCAGCTGTTTCAAGTCAGGTTTCGGGTTCCAGTCCAATAGTATACGCTTGGCCCCAGTAGTTGTAGTCCTGGTAGTAGCTGCCCAGTAGTAGGAGTCCAATGGAAGCTGTGCCAAGCCGGGTAGTAGCTGCCCAGTAGTAGGAGTCCAATGGAAGCAGTGCCAAGCCGGAATGGGGGAGAGAATCCGTAGTTGAAACAGAAGCAATAGCCGGAGTAGGAACAAGATCTGAAGCCGGGTGCTCAATTGTAAGAAAACCGGAGGAGGTTAGGGAATCAAACCGGGGAGTGAGAGAATGAGAGCAGTACCGACAAGAACAAGGCAGCTAACAGCAAGACTTCGACCAGTACCACTGATACTTTAACCAGTGCATCTCACCCTTCAACGATTTCTCCAAAATCAAGGAAATTTACCTAAGTTTGGAAATAGGAAAGGAAGAATTAAACTCGGTAGACTCAGACTAAAACAGGACCCCCAGTGAATCAAACTAACACTGATCAGCCTGCGGTTATACGGAATTTCAGAATGCACCCAGGTAGTCGAGGTGAGCTAGTCAGTATCGGAATCAAACCACTGATGCCCTAGTAGTAAGATAAGAATAAAACTCAGAGTTGAGCTAGTCGGAATGAAACTAAGAGTTGAGCCAGTAGGAGCGGAGCCTAGGAAGGGCCCCCCGGGAGGTAAGAATGTCCCTAAGCAGTCTAAGAATCAAACTAGTCAGCATCAGAGTGCACCTCGGTAGTTACAGATATAGTTGCCGAAGAGAAGAGAGCCGAATGAGGCAAGTAAGGGGATGGAACTAAGTAGTTCAAAATGAATAGGGTTCCCGCTATGCTGCATCCAGTACTAAGATCAGAATTCCACCAGTCAGCACAGTAGACTAACGCGCAACATTAGTAGTTGCTTGTTGGCTTTGAATGCGGGGGAAGAAAGAAAGGAGCTGAAAGCCAGATTAAAGTAGAGAGTGAAATTACTATAAGTCCCCTGTTCTTGGGTTCTTTGCCTTTGTATACGTTGCTTGACCCTAGCTGCCCTGGTTAAGTCTAGTAGTTCCTTGTCTGCAGACCGGCACCAGTACTAGAAGCAGAGAAGCAGACCAGAGAACATATTAAGTAGTGACATCGGATAAGAAGCTCTTATAGTAAGTTGCTTGGCTTGTGGAATTGCCTGTTCCAGGTCGAGTGTGAGTTTCAGCTCTTATAGTAAGTTGAGTCCTGTTTCACCAGTGGAGTAGTAAAGAGTACAAAGGTAGATGAGAAAGCAGCTGGTTTAATTCTGTTATTACTAAGTTCAATTCTGAGTCTGTTGCCAGCAGGGTAGTAGTCCAGCCCTAAGGTTAATGGTTAGAGTCTTCAGACCGATCCCTAAGTTACAGAAGTAGGGATGCAGGGATTGATACTGTAGAGCCTAGGCAGAGTGAGATTAGCCGAATTCAGTTCATAGTTGACAGAGCAGAGGTAAGTATCTGACTTAGTTGACAGAGCCAGAGCTGTTCTTGTTGTTGCCTTAAAGCGAGGCCAGGTGCTCTCTTTCTCTCAAGTCGGAAAGTCAGAATGAACCTAAGAAGTCGGGGCAAGTAGTAAGTATCGGAATGTGCCTAAGGAGTTACAGGGTAGAGCTAGCCAGTATGAGCCTTAAGCCCTCTTACCACACACGGAATTTCCCTCAGTAGACTGATTCTTTAACTCCGCAGTCAAAGAAAGAAACTAGTAAGTATAAGACCTCAACCGGAGCCGGACTAACCTTTCTAGATGCTAAGCTGTGGTAACTAAGATAAGATGTACTAATTGCAGTAAGTAAACTAGTTCCATTAGTTCAGGGAAGGAACCAGAAAGCTAAGTTTGAGAAGAAGCTTTTGAATTACCTGTTTTAGTTAAATCCCTAGTTGAGTCTTAAGTTGACAAGTAGTAGGCTTGTCGGGTAGGGTAGTAAAAAGAGATTACTTACTTGCTTTTTTCATCTGTCTTTTTGGGTAAGAAAGGGGAGTTTAGTGTTAAAGTATGGTTTAGGGTGTGTGTTGGCGCTGCCCCTGTTCGAGTTAAGTCTGCGGCCCCTGTTGAAGTAAGCTGCCCCTGTGCCAGTTCTTGTGTGAGTTGAATACCAAACGAGTAGTTGTCCAAGTAGTGGAGTAGTTTCATCAGTTTATAAACAAGTCCTGTTTTCAGCGGTAGCGAGCTAAAAGTGTTACGCGGTAGCGCTGTTCTCTCACGCTGCTCTCTGCAGCTATCGCTCGCTTGACGAGTGCAACCAAGTTAAATAAACTGTGTTATTATAACAGAGACTATGCTGGTATCTCTCATAAGAGACTGTGCTGGTTGTTATCTATCTATCTAAGAGTAAATATCAGTGATAAGCTTCCTTCTCATACACATCCGAAGCAACGTTTGATCATCAGCATTAGAGAGTTTAGCCGGTCCTTGAAAGAGCGTAATCAGTCTAGCTCGTCATGACTCGATCATGGCCTTAGGCGGAATGGGTCCTGTCCGGAAGAAATATACCGGCAAGCACAGAGCAGTCGTCCACAGGGGTTCCTTAGAGTGGTCTAACCCAAACTATAGAGAAAGATAGACCGATGCACAGAAGTCTTCCCAAGTCGGTTGCTTAAGGTGATTCGTCTGACCAGTCCAAGAGGAATGGGATCTTAGTAGATCTGATTTCGCGAGATTCGATCCCCAATATGAGACTGGATGCCGAAGCTTTCTAATAAGAATGTAGAATATAAGATATAAGACCATAGATGATTGACCTCGAAGATATAAGACCATAGATGATTGACCTCGAAGATATAAGACCATAGATGATTGACCTCATAGTTCCCTAATACCATGACTTAAACATAAACAACTGACTCGTATTGGGACCTTGTTTATATTGTTTTTCGTAGAGGTACATAGGGATCGATCGGGGCATTGCCAGGGCGGTGGGAGACAAGTGACTCACTGCAGTGACAAGGAAAGCAATGGAATGTGTAAACCATCAAGCATGCTGTAGCGCCTCCACCATGTAATTTATTTCCAGATATCCGATGGTGCCTGTGGAACTGTTGTGGCGGGGGCAGGATTTGCACCTTAATTCCGCAAGGAGCCTTTCTAGTGCACCATTACTCTACCCCGCTTCGTACCCTTATCCTTCGTATCCTTCATCGTCGTTGGTCCTTGTAAATCTATGGCTTTCTTTCATATATGAGAATTGATAGAAAACAGCGCTCCTAAAGAAAGCCCCCCCCAACCAATTCAAGAGTACGCGAAAGGCTGGCTCTTCTTCTTTTTAGAATGAAGGAGATCTTACTTCTTAGAAGGAGATGGGCTACCTATATCTTTGTATGTACGGGTCTCGATAATGGAAGAGAGAACAGAAAAAAGGTAAGGTCAGTGTAGAGAAGCTCGGTAAGTTAGAGTGTTCGTCTTCCCCCGACCAAAGGAGAAAGAAAGGCAGAAATCACCCAACCCAAGCAAAAACAAAGACAGAGTTCTATAGTGGGGCGCCCAGTGGAATCGATTTCAGTATGCCGGAAATATGGGTTTCATAGAGAACAGAACTTTTACTGCGCCCAAGGATATTGAGTCTACTAAGCTTTTGCAGTTTAGGCTTTCCTTCTTTTCTTGCTATAAGCCTTTCCTTCTCTCCCCAAGAGCAAACCATGGCATGGCATTCGATGCAACAAAAGGATTCATTCAAAGCCTTTACGCCGAAAGGACTAAGAGCTCCCAGGAAGGACGAGAGACACAAATCTCTATTTCTCTTACTTATGATATTATGACTTATGATATGGATTTTTCAAGCTTTTAGACTTGGAAGGACTGGCGCACTTTATAGACAAAAAAGAGTAAGACCATGGATCTTATAATACGTGACCGGTATACTTACTTCAACACAATAAGCGTGGGCCTCTTCTAGAGAAGCACAGTCTTTGTCTTGGTCCCAACTACATCTGCTATAGCATTTGAAAACGGTGGTTTTTGTATGTATTTCGCGGAACCCAACAACTGAAACCTAAAACTAGCTGGTGCGAAATGAAGACCACCGCGGTAAACTGCGCATCGTGTTAAGGCTAGGTTGAATCTATAATATACAGGAAACATCTGTTCTACTTACTATAGGGGACGACGGTTCAAGCTACATCGGAGCCAAAGATTCCTTCTATAAACACTAAGCCCTGCGGCCCAAGCGGCCTTTGCAAGACTCGCCTCCAATAAATTGTATAACTTGGAGAAAGTATTTACTTTGCCTGACCTACAAAAAACCATAGAGTAATTTCATAGATTCAAAAGCTTCCTCCCAATAGAAACTATTAAATCCAAACTCTACAAGGTTAGAGTAAACATCATATAGATAATAGGGGTCTAGCACAGCCTCTTCTCCAATCACCATCCTCTTTTCGGGAGACCCGTTTTTTGGCGCCCCTATTTCCTCTATCTTCTCTTGAAAGAAACGATCAAAATAATCTGGTTTGTTTTCACTGAGATCTTGTGTAGAAGAAGAGTAATTTCGGACCCAAGTGTATGCCTCAGAAGCCTTACTAGTTTCATCAGCACGGCTTTCCGAATGACTAGTTATATCTGCGGAGATAGAATTCGAAAGGTTACGCGATTTCAACTAAATTGTTCTATAGTTCTCGGGTCAAGGTTCGACCCATTAATAAAAAGACGGTTCATACCTTCGGTAAACTAATAAATGCCCATTCCTTCGAGACAGAAAGACTTTTGGAGTTGTGCCAGACAGAAAGACTTTTGGAGTTGTGCCAGACAGAAAGACTTTTGGAGTTGGTTGTTTACCAAATAAAGCATGGGAGAAAAGGCGCCCTATCGTATGGAGGTGATACACACACCACACTGTTTTCGATTTAAATAGAAAGAAGGCTGGGTCCTGGAGATGCTGGAAGCAGCTGTTTTCTAGTGGGGGAAGACCTGGCTAAGCAAATAAGGTAAACAAGAATTCTAGATGGGGAAGTAAAGTGGAAGGCGGGTTAGGTAACCAAGTCTTACATTCATTCGCTTTCTTTTCTGTGAAAGTAAATCCGAAGGCTCAGCTCAAGTGAGTAATTAGAAAAGGGGGCGGGTCTCTTTCATAGTGTTTTATCGGGTGATGGGGAATCCCGACAGTAGAAAGGGTAGATCGAAATAATAAGAAAGAATCAACTACTAGCTTAAAGCTCGAGCACACATAAATAGGAGATCCCTCGTCTCACCTTTGCGGATCCGAGAGCATGGCTAACTTCTTTTAGGGACTCCCGCTTCTAGCAATAGTTAAGATCCGACCGCCCGAATCCTGTTTAGGTACTTAGGTACAACAGCTCAGAGGAGAGCATTTCAACTTTAGCATAATACTCTATACTCGAGCATTTCAACTTTAGCATAATACTCTATACTCTAGATATAACATTATATTACCACTCTAGATATAACATTATATTACCAGCACGCGACTCTCTACTATAAAGGGAATTTGATCGGGCGTTAAGGAAGAAGGCTAGGAAGAAAAGAGTCTGTCTGGGGCAACCCGAGGGTGATAAGTTGGAGTTGATTTCATTACACAGAGATATTAGCGTATATATAATGGACATTTTGGCTGCTATTGTTATGTCATCCGCTGCTGTTAGCTCAATCGGAGTTAAGTCAACAGAAGGAGGAAGCTATTGAATCTTGTTTCCGAAGGGCTACTATACAACTATCAAGAAGGGATCGATCCCAGACGGGCGTTCCTTTCCTAGATGGCTAGAATCCTACCTTTTTCGCTTTGGGCATAGCATAGATGTTTGTGATAGAATGGATTTTTAAATAAGCATTTTCTATTTCATTTATAAGTCAATAAATCCAGCAGAAAAGCATTCGAACTAAAGAGATGCAGTCCACCATTTCTTTATCGATGTAGATCACAGCCTGGTTTCGTAGCCAAGCCAAGGCGCGAAGCGAAGGGCAGAGAGTTCCGTGACCCGAGCCGAGGTTGCAAAAGACAAAAAGAATAGGAATCGAGTTAAGAAGAAATGCACTTAAATAGAGGCAAGAACTCGTTGTTCCAATTCTATGGTTCGCTTTCCCTTGTTCCAATAGTTTCCCTTTCATTGGTTACTACGTAGTAACTTCTATCTTTCGGAGGGCGGTAGCAAAGTAAATCATAGCTATCGTTTCTATCATTTTTGTTACACCTTCTTTTTCGCTGAACGGAATCAATATAATTTCTTGGTGACCGGACACCACTTCTGAAGAGGGATTCCAAATAGAGGGACGAAGTGCTCCCAGGGTAAGACTTATAACTAGGTTAGTTACCCCTTATCTTGTTTTTCCATCTTTTTCCCTTGAATTGAATAGAGCTTATATCAAAGCCAAAGCAAAGCAAAGCCGATTTCTCAACTTCCCAGGGCTTATAAAGGGATGGATCTTTCTATATCAAATCCTGTCTTGTTCACTTGCGCTTACTTAGGCTTCTTAGATGTATAAAATAATAATATGAGAAAACTTCTTTTTTCAAGTCGAAAGATTGGAACTCGATGTAAGCCAACAGCGGCTCAACCTTCAGGGAAAGAGATTAAGGACTGCTAGCAGAACTGGCACTGCACCCGGCAGCACCGACAAATAGGCAACTACAAACTCCTCCAAGTTGGTCTGACAACAAGGGTAATTAGCTCCAACTACATCGAATCACTCGGCAGAATCAACAAATATGGAAGCACCGGAGATGGCAATAACGTCTTACTAAAGATAATAAAAAGCAATGTATCTATTACGAGCCTAGCCATACCAGGGAAAGAATGGGAACTCTGGCAAAGAAGGGGTCTGATTTTCTCTATATAATATCCTGGTTTCGCACTAGCTTTCTCCTACTCGACTAGGATGGACTTCTCACTCTAAATGCGCAGGAGATTCTAATAGAACACAGCTTTGTATGAAGCAGGGGATGGAAGATCCGGGGCTGGATCGGATGGAAACCAATGGTTGGTATCGAAAAAGACTAGATGGGAGGAGTTCAGAAAGTAGATGCCTAGGACTTCTATTAAAAGGTATGACTGAAGGATTGCTTTTGCCTGCTCGTAAAGTCAGGAAGATTCTCGTAGTACTCTCCATATCAAAAAGGAAAGATCCTAACCATTGTGGCAGGTAGACACCCTTTCCTATCCATGGGAAGATGGCTATTCAGGCTATCCAAATGGAGATAAGATTTAAGGGTCTGAGTTACTAAATAAAAGACTTAGAAGGCATATAAACTAGAATTACCTGTGGAGGGCATATAGACTATAATTACCTGGAGGGCATATAGACCTGAATTACCTTATGTGTAAGAAAATAGCGTCTTACGCCTATCTTATCTGCCTTAGCCACCTTTTACTTAGGGATTGCAACGGTAACTGCAGAAATCCCAAAAGCTTTCGGGGCTTACCCTAAGACTCAAACCCTTAGCACTTAAACCAACCCGGAGGACTCCCAGTTAATTGGCCCGACAGCAAGGATAACTACAACGGTCGCGCTTGATAAAACCATCTTTACCTCCAGATATACCTTTTGAGAGGGACCTCTAACACTTCTTCTTTGCCAGCGGGATTTCCCAGAAAGAAAGCATCTGTCCATTCTAGTAATCCAATCCCTCAGACGCATATGATAGAAGCACCCCACCAGAAGAGCAGGAGCATACTGCATACTATAATTTACTTCCAGACAGGATTAAGCCACCAAAGAGAGAGCGGTAACAAAGCAGCTAACAGCCTTATGTCATTCTGCAATTCCGGGGGGAAGAGAAGAGGTAGATTACAATCTGCCAACCAGGATAGAAAGTCAATTGCGGTGATACAGAATACGAGCAATATTGTAAAGGGCTCCTTGAGTGCTCGTAAAGTCTAGGTAGGTTGGTACTTGGACTGCACCACTACAAGGGAAAGCTTAGCATTCAAGTTAAGGTAAGGCAGAGGCATAGGGTTATGGTATCGGTGAACAAGTCAGCTGCCCTTAAGTTAATGGCGAGAGTAAGTAGTTCCGTTTTATCATTGAGGAATATTCTTTTTAATGCGCAGGAACGCGCTAAAGTCAGAGGTCAGTGAGCTACTTATTCCTACAATATAGGCTTCTAGGCGGGTGTGGGAGGTTCGAGTGCTTGTGTCTAAGTCCGCGAAGTTTTAGGTTCATCCAATATAGAAGCAGAATCAACGTTTCAAAACAGTAAGCGGAAAGAAAGGGAGTTGTGGACAGTGCAGTATCGGTAGTAGCTTGTCTGGTTCTAACTCAGTGGAAGCAGTGCGAAAGCCATTGCTAGTTAAGCGGCGGAGGGTCTTAGAAGCACTGGGTCTAGTCTCTGTTAGGAGTCTCTGTTAGGGCAGCTTTTCTTCCTGCTATCGTTGGTGGAATTGATTATTCTAAGATGAAGCACGAGATGGCACTTGTATAGTATTAAAGGCAGTGGTGGGATTCCCAGGTCCACACAAGTTCAAGTATTGGATGTACAGGTTCTATTCTAATAAGTAATTGTTTTGATTCCTAGGGTAGTAGCTCCGCTTTGGAGGTAGTAGTGAAAGCCCTATTAGTAGTAGAGTAGTGCGAGGCTTAGTTCCCAGCTTCATGCGTAGAAGCACTAGTGCAACTCCTATTATTAGTATTATAAGTTTGAAACGAGCAAGCAAGGAAGCAAGTATTGAGTTGGAGAGTGAAAGACAGGATAGTTAGACTTAAAGCGAGTAAGGACATACTAAAGCTGCTAAAGGAATGTAAGCCTTGAACTACGATATCTTCCCTATTCTAAGTCTAGTCTAAGTAAGGGATATTCCTAGTCTATTCTTCCCTATTACCTGAAAGCCGATAGGAATAATTGACCCAAGAAGTAAAAGGCTAACAATACCTTAACCTTCATTCGAACCTATACTAGAATATTGGAATCCACCTACTACTAAAAGGAATCTCACTTGGCATTAACAGGATGAAACACTACTTTATATAGATTGAACTAGCAATAGAGAATACAGCAATACCTGATAGGCAACAACTACTGATTAGACTTCTACAAATACCTTACCCTTACCGAACTATACCTTCCCCTTCCCAAGCTCTTACTTGAAATTAATTCTGACTTAGATGGCCTACTTTGACGGAGAGTGGATTCCCGTTTTAGCTTAGGTGGCCCTTGTTTCATTATCTGGAATGCTATATTAAGTAAGGGCATAATCATCATCTGTTTCATTGCCTAGAATGCATGGTTAAGGTAGGGTATAATCATAATCCAATACTCGACTCGCTGGTGCTCTCCTTGCCTAGATCCTAACTCCTCCCTATTTATTATTACTCTTCTTATTCTATGCTGCTGTTCCTAATACACCTATTATATACATAGCACATGCACTACTGCGTTAAGGTAAGTAGCCTTATTATGCTTTATCTAAAGTTGGAGTCATATCAGTACCTTAGTGCGCCAATATTAAGAAGAATGATGTTCACTTATTAGAATGATGTTTACTTGACACCGACACCAACT
Organism: Musa schizocarpa; assembly: GCA_900464855.2. Lineage (NCBI taxonomy): Eukaryota > Viridiplantae > Streptophyta > Magnoliopsida > Zingiberales > Musaceae > Musa > Musa schizocarpa. Next base: position 211,373 of record LR890027.1, read on the forward strand.
TAGAGAAAAGAGAAAAACATATACTTTGACCATGGAGAGGTAAGGCCCGAGCGAGCCCAAACTATAGAATTAGGGTAAAGGGGGTAGAGGCTAAGAGAAAGTAATGCAGGATCGATAGAGGCAAATCAGAATAAAAGAAAGTCCTTTTTGTAGGTATTGCTAACATCAGTAAGTAGTATAAGTTTGGGAGCTATGTGTTGTTGCCTTAAAGCAAAGAGTTTAGGCCGGGCCTCTCGAACTAAAGATTTGATATTAGGAGTTTAAGCTGGAATGCAAGTAAACCAGGACTGTCGATATATGAATTTAACTTATAAGTTTAAGGGGCTGAAAGCCTCGCAATACGGAATGAAACTATCAAGTACGAATCCACTGCCGATAAGAGAACACCTCGCCTGGAAGACAACAACTAAAAAGATAGCGTCGGTATAAGCCCTAGAGTTGCAAGGGAATGAGGAATCACATGGGAAACAAGGAATGGAGCTTCATAAGTATAAGAATGGACAGGGAATCCGCTACTATTAGAAGAGAAATAAGAGCAAACAAGCTAACTAACGACCATGACTTTCATTCTGAGAACGGAACCCCACCCCCTTCCCTATTAGGCTTTCTGCACCTTGGTTTGAGTTTGAGTCTTGATCCTATCCTTTTATGCCTTTTTTGACTTCCCTCGACTTTTAGTCCTTTACTTACTCATTTTATTCTTCATCTATTGATCTCAAAGCTACCCTTCCCTAACAACTATTCTGATTAACTAACCCAATCTTATTAACTAACCAAAACAGTCTGTCCCTACTGCTATTAATTCTGACTTTTCTGTTTTTTACGCGTTAGGAGTTTAACAAACGGACAAATAAATAAGGTTTTGTTTGTTGTTGAAGGCAAGAAGATCAAAAGTGTTTTATTTCACCAATAAGACGGGAATGAAAGAAAGACTCCTCATGACAGAACAACATGTAATGCCCCATACCTATAGTACCAGAAGGAAGTACCATACCTATAGTACCATAAGGTGAATAATTAACCCTTCATCGAAAGAGTGGGCAGCCATTCCTTTTCCTCAGCGTCAGCGGCTTCGGGAGTGTACCTGATAAAATCTTACCACATTATCCATTTCTTTCTATCTAACTATCTAATCTAAGGATTCTCTATTTCTCTCTATCTAAAGAAAGGCCATCTGCTGCTGCTCATGAAAGAGTTTAGGCCTAAGACCCTCGTTCAGCTACTCTATTCTGTTGCGGGGAAGAATATAAGGTTATTCTTATTCTAAGTTGGAGCCACCGAGTGCTCGTCCTGCAGAAAGAAAGTGCGTTCTCCCGCCGAATAAAGAGGAGCAGGAATAACTGGTTGTCCTCTGAAAAGGAGGAGAATACATCTAAAAAGGTCTAAAACGACTTAACCAGACGCCTGTGTAAGATGCTCCAGCCGAGTAAGCCACGTCCCGATAAATAGCACTTCGCATCGGATGAACCGGATTGGATGGGAAATTATTGTTTGTTGTTTGGTCGCCAAAAAAGCCTGTTTCCGGGCATCTAAGAGTCTTTTCTTTGGTGTTGTGTTGGAGGACCGATATGGCATCGATACCGATATTCTGACTTTGACTTTGGACTTTGTGGACCGAGCTGTAGTCCTTCTAGCAGTGGGTTCGACCTTATTTGTAGAAGCCACAGGCTCTTTGTTGGTAGGGGAAGTTTACCTTAGCTTAGAGACAGGAACTGCCAGCATTAAAGCAAGTCAGGGGATACAAAAACCAGTGTGGGTCGAGTAATGCTTTGGAAGTACTAGGTTAAGAAGCAAAAAGGTCACTCTCAGACTCAAGCTTACGTGTCTTGGCGCTTGGCGAGTTCTTTATTCCTCATTTTATTACTATCAATGGAAGTTTTCAATCCTAATTAGTAGTGGTGTCGGTTTAGGAGAGAGCAAGGGAAGACTGATGGATAAGTTAATAAGGCGTGTACAGCTGGGGTGCAATCTCTTGTTTAGTGTATAAGGTTGAATCAATAGAATTGGAATGTAGTTAACGAGCTCCGGGCTCATAGGAAGTAAAGTAACGATCCGGATACTTACAGACTTTAACCGTTTTCACTCTTGTAGTTGTCCCCAGTATTCTTTGGTCTTATTGAGGATTCTGTCAACTCATATTCACTATGATTCTATTGACTTATATTGATATGTGCCCTGTACACAAACTTAGCCTGTTGGGCAGTGTTCCATTCCGATACTTACTACTTACTTTATTGCCTGTTCGATTCCTCAAGTTCTTGGTGTATATAGAATGAGATACATTGGTTCTCTGATAGTGAGTAGTTCAATCCCTGGTAGCGGTAGTTCGCTTCCTTATTACTTGTGGTTAACCGACTTCTTTAGTGGCTTTTCGAGTATTGGTAGCGAGTTCCTGTTAGCATCATTTTGATCCTAATCTGTAATAGCGCCTGGATTATAATAGTATCTAGCTCGTTTCTGCGCAGTTATCTTGGTTTATGAGAGTTGATCGGAGCCTACACAACCCTAGGCCCCCGATATTCGAAAGGCAATAAGTAAAGTAAATACTCAAATACTGGATTAGCAGGCTGAGCTATGAGGTGAGATGAGATAAAGCATTGTAAGGTTGCAAGCCTGTGTTAGGTAATAAGACTGTTGTACGGGCCGGGCCCAGCGCTCTCAAATAGTCAATAAAGAATGGAACTAAGTAGTACGGGAACCAAATACAATCCCTAGGCGGTGAAACTCTGGCTGAAACCACCGACAAAGGGACTTTAAGAACATCGACTTTAACGCAGCCTACGCTAAGCTGTAATCTCATAAATAGGAATTACACGGCTACTGACAAGACATAAAGATTTGCAAGTCAAGTAAGGAAGGTAAGACTTCAGGGTGTACCTAGATTCTTCTACTCCCTAGGGTTCTGCTTTTCCTTCTGGAGTTGTTCTCTTCTTTTTCTTACTGATATTCCATATGCGCTATACCATACTTAGGTTATTACTAGATACGCTAGTCTCGTATCGTGGGTAGTATCATAGTTGTTTCTAGCATCTAAGACTAAAAACAAGGGAGCTACAGAGTGAAGCTACAGAGTATGGCTTAGCAAGCGGATCCGAGTAGTGGGAATTCAAGCAAGGGCAGCGTCAGCAGCGATGCCAAGTAATTAGTCAAAGAAAGCAAGGACTGTATTGTTGGTTTTAGAGCTAGTTGCAGTAGACTTAGCTAGGGATCGGTATACTGATCTGTGGAATCAAGAATAAGCATATGGATTTTCTGAATGGAGCCGGGTAGTGAGTTTGGTGCTATAGTTCCTAGTGACACTCTTTCTTTTGTTGGTTGTATTCCAATAATTGTATTTGACTTGACAGCTACTAATTGATATTATATAGGAACCCGAAATACTTAATCTAATAATAAAGTATCAAAGTCAGAATCTAATAAAAGGTGTAGATAGGTCAGAATAACAGGCAGGGGGCAAAGAACGATATTTAACAAGATGGAATGCCGGGCCAAGAGCTACTGTTTGTAGGATGAAATGTAGTAGAGACATACTCTGAGTTCGGAGCAAGGGACTTGGAGACAGGAGAATTCCAGAAGTCAGGGAAAGGATGAGAAGCAAGGTAGTGCGTACGAGACCATTGCTATTAGGTATGAGACCGGACAAGCTATAGCGTGTATAAAGGAGTATTTCCTACCAGCCCCTCTTTACGTGTCCTTGTATTTGGAGAATCCTCGAGCTACCTGCGCAGATGTTTTAATTTTCAATAAGAATAAACGGATAGAGATGCTTTTCCTAGTCAAAGGTGCCTTTGGATTCGAAAGGACTTGCGCACTTTGCTCTTTTTCTGGGCTTGGCTATATTTTCGCTGGGCTGGAATGGAATGTGGGTCTTCACAAACAGGGGATTCCTTCCTAAATAAGTTCTGCCGACGGTGTGTGTTGTTGAGGAGATGAGATTACGAGGTGAAGGAGCTGGGTTAGGAGCTGGCAGAGAAATCCAACCTGATCCATAAGAATGTCAAAAGGAGGACCGCTGGACGGAAGGAGGTATTGGTCAATCTCTTTCTACTCTTGGGTCGTCATCAAAGAGGTTTACGTTGGTCGTCATCAAAGAGGTTTACGTTGGTCGTCATCAAAGAAGTTTACGTCCGGGGTCCCTTTCAAACCGGTGAAGTCCACCCGAGAACACCAACATTCCTAGTTGTATCATTGAGTTTTGTTTAGTCATTTTACGTTTAGTCATTTTACTTATTATTTTATTGGCGATTACTGACTAATTGGCTTACTTCTCAAGGAACAACAAACAGAACATGCCATACTATGAAGGAGATCGCTTCTATGATCGATGTATGACCAGAAAAACTCATGCAAATACACTTTTTTTTGACCCTGACCCGGAATTACAAAACAGGGAGTTATTTCTTAACCCTTGAGTGATTTCTTAAACGGGCATTCTATGAACGGGTATCCAGCTGTAAAAGTTTCCTCGTCTAGTACTAACTCTTGCTATGGTGCTACATCCCGCATTTACTTGATTTTGACCTTACTAATAACTCACGCCTTAGGGAAAGATATCTTTTCTTTTTTCTGTGTCACACCCTCGTTTTCCCACATACGTTTTGAAACGTTTTCCTAATTCGACGAAAGGGCAACTGGGTATTTTACTTGTTGGGTATTATAGTGAAAAGCATAATCTGCCAAATAGGTCTTAGGACAAAAGAAATCGGTTACTGAGATACCTACATTGATGAATCGAACCTATAGCAATGCCGCTCCCCTTGCTCGCCCCATCCGCTCTTTGTTAGTCAGCTAACCAAGAATCAAAGGCCTTTTTTAATCCCTTCCTTATGAGATGAGATTGGTTTGACCTCTTGAGAGATCGATAGAAAAGAATAATAGGACTTGGCTGAGCTGGGGAAATGAAAGGGGATATCTTCTAACTCCAACAGCAACTCCATCTCTAGCTCACTCCAACAGCAACTCCATCTCTAGATAAAAAGCATAAGGAATTAGATGAGCAATAGCAGCAAAGGGCTAAACAGGGATTGAGCTATTACTGGAGAGAATGGAACTGGTTTTAATAAAGGAATAAGGCTTGGTAACCCTGCTGCTACTTACAAGAATCCAAAAATGGAATGGAGAATACCCTGCGACTTACAATAATCCACAAATTGGGAATATAAAATGGAACACATAAGTAGAGGACCTAAACGCATAAAGAAGACCTAACCACATACAGATAGCCTGCCTCTCAGTCAGCTGAGCTTTACTATCTATTTCCTAAGTCTAGTCTACCCTTCCTTGTTTCCATAGCTAAACCCTTTACTTGCACTCTCTACCCTGGAACTAGCTACCCTTATTTGAATTATGTCACTACTTTTGCCATCGCAGCTGACGCTGCCCTTGCTTTTAGTCTTGCTTGACTTGCTTTTAGCTTATGCTATATACTAATAATAATAGGATCACAGCTAAAAGGAATAGAATGCGAACTCCTAGGTAGAAGACGTTACCCACTTGTGGAGTATCTCAGTGAACTACCCAACTAACAGGGAATTAAACTGCAAAGGAACAACTATGGGCCTGCCATTAATGAGCCCAAGTCTTGCTTGACTTCCTGTGAACCTATATCTCCAGCCTATAAGCCTGCGACTACTAGCTCTAATATTGTAATACACCACTTCTGACTTGTTCCTTTCATTCCTAACTAAAAGTATGCCTCTTCGTTGTTTAAGTCCGATTCCTCTTATACTCACTTGCCCCGTAACCTCTATCTCTAGTAGTCACTTGCCTGCTTGGCGCTTGGCCCTTGGCTGGTCTGGGAACTTATACTTTTCTTTAAAATAAGGAAATAAACTAGCAAGAGCAAGGCCGAAACACAGCAATGGAAGAGTTTGCCCCTTATTTCACTCGTCAACTACTCACAGTTAGCCCGCACACCTCTCTTTTCTCAGTCCACCGCTCCCAGTTGTTACTCTTTACCTACTTACCTTGATTCTGATTTTATATCTAGGTGACTTCTTAGTTCCCCCCTTCTTTGGTCAAGTATGCATTTCCAGGGTTTTTCTTATAAGTCTAGCGATTCCATTCTGATATTGCCTTACATTGCCTTAGAACAGCTATCCTTGGAAACTCCAATAACCATTAGCAGAACCTTAGCTTTGGTTTCCCTAACCTTATTACACTATAAACTCACTTATGGAATTGAACTGAGTGCACAACACTAGTGGGTTCAGCAGTGAAGTTTAGGCCAGTGTTTGAAGTATAAAGTATTCAAAGCTAATTTACCTTATATGATATCTGATTAAGTAACAACGCTACTTACTCAAAGCTCCAAAACTCACTCCTAGCTTCCTGCACTACGGCTTATACTTATTACTTAACTTACTTATTATACTTATTACTCCACTTATAAGTTATGTATTCCAACGTCGATTCTTCTACTGCTAACTGACTCTTCTGCTATTAACTATAGGATTGCCCCTCCTTTCTTTAGGGCTGGCCTTGCCCTGCCTCTCCCAGGTGCGGTGTTTAGTCTTACATTCCTATCTTGCTTATTTAGCTCCACCTACAAGAAAAGTCTTCCTCTCCCGCCTCTAAGCCTATCGTTTCTGTATCTCGGCCCATATCTTCTTGCTTTAAGGCTTTCAGCTCCTTGGTTAAATTCCTATTCCATTGGTTTGGTCCTGTGCCTCTCCCCCCATACTCTAAACTAGCTTTCCTTCTCGCATTCTTCTTCTTAGTTAAAGAATAATCCAACTCGAACCAAGACTGCGCCTGCTGCTGATGGGACTAAAAAACCTCCCCGCGAGAAAAGAATCTCCCTACGGGTAAACAGGCTTACTGTCCTTACTTCCATTCTAAATACGCTGTGGAATCCACTAATGCTCCTTACTTATTAAATTCCAGTTTGTGAGTTAGGGCCTGCCACTATGGAATCTGATCCTTACTTAATAGGCTTTTAGGCTCAAACACGTAACTTAGACTTTTACTACTACCGGAAAGACCTTAACTCGATAACCGGGTCCTGGCTTTACTGCTTTAACTACTATGATCGGCTGTTAGTCTGCTCTTGCTGGAATCCCATTTTATACCCCTAACAATAGTAATTGAATTTGGAATACTGGATATGCGCCAGAGCTTTAAGACATTAAGTAGCCATTATCGGATTGTAAAGCATAAGTAGGGATGCTAGAAAGGAGTATAATAATGGAATCAATAAGCACAGCCCTAGGGCTTCAACCCACGACTCTAATAATGGGTATACTACTAAAAAGAACCAACCCCTCTTAAATAGTAGAGAATACAAAAGCAGCTAACAAGGCTACCCATCCTTTCTTTTCTTCCTAAAGGAGCGCCTGCTCTTTAACTCTTACTATACTTTATATTCTTCTTGGATTTACTTATCGGACTTACTCGCTTCTTAGATTAAGTCTACCTCCACTTGTATCAAATATCTATTGAACTTATTGGCCTAACTATCCTTGTTTTGAGTCTGGAACTGCTATTTATCAGGCTTAACAAACTATACTACAGAATGGATCTACAGCTTTATATACTTTAATCTAATTTAGGATCACAAACTCATGAGTAAGGCCAATAGACTGTAAGGACAGGGGCAATTAACAGGCTCTCGTACACCCAAGTCAGAATCAAGGCCAGTTCCATTGTTAGAAGCACTAGTTCAATCGGACGGGGTTCTGTTTAGTATGGGTTTCAACCTTTCCAGCAGTTGCTTCAATCTTGTTGACAGTGATAGTGATTTCATTATTAGAAGCACTAGTCAAAGAATGAGAAGCACTAATGCCATCCGGGTAGCAATATCAGTTTCATATTAACGATACCAGTTTAATAGAAGGGAAGGGCTGCCTTGAGAGCAGTAGCTAAAGAACAAGTTTCCGGGTTGGTTTCTTCTTTGAAGTCGGTACTCTATCCGGTATGTCCTATTTAGATTCTTTTTTGACTTTACTACTGAGCTCAATTCTTTTCCACTATCTTAAATGTTATTATTATTCCAATGTAAGTGAATCAATGTTATTATTAATTATTATAATTTAACGGAATCAGAATTCAAAGAAAGGGGCATAAGTTACAGTTTTCAAGCAAGCAAGGACATGCTTATAGACAAGAGCGAGAGAACTTAATTGCAACAAGAACAGGCTAATAGTAAGGAAGGTCAGAGTTAAACCAAAGAAGTAAAGGATCCAATGCAGTGGTAAGAGCTCGATTCTTGCTCTGGTAGTGATATAAATCTCATCAGTAGTAGCTGTTCTCTTAAGCATAGTAGGTCAGCTCAATTCCATATTCCTTTGTTTTATTACTAGACCCCTTGACTATATTCCTTATTTCCGGATTAATACTTGCATCTGGCATTCCATATTAAAGTACTTTACTCAACTGGGCAATTGAACGATTAAGATTAGCCATAAGATTAGTTTCACAGAGGCAGAGGTCTTACAACGCCAACTCCTCCTTACTTTATACTGAACCGTGAAACCACTCACTCCGACGCTTATATCATGGATAACACTGAACAAGTCAAGTCCTTTTTCGTCGTTGAACAAGTCCTTTTTCGCCATTAGGCTTATTGTGCTTGTTGGGTGCAAAAGAACTCACTAACGCGGGGTATTATTGAAGAATTGAATCTAGCGCAGTGCAGAAGAGAACTCCTAACGTTAAGTCGTCAGCAGCAAGTTAAACTGTACACGTACCTAATAATAGGGAAAGAGTCGCCCCACCAAGCCTTATTCACCGGAGCAGAGACCCAGTTATTGTATCTAGCAAATCTATTACATGTCAAGCCGTACTCTCCTGCTTCTCAACCCGGTTTCACTCCTAAACTCCTTTGTATTAGTATAACGCTCCTAACTCGTATTCTTTGACTTATTGCTTCTATTCTTTTACTGTTTTGTTTAAGTACGATAGGTACCAGTTCAATCCTTGGTAGCATTGTTTTAATACTAATAATATATCAGAAGGGGAGGCTAAACCAAGAGGTAGGGAACGCTGCTAACGAGTAGAATATAAAAACTCATAAGTAAGCCTAAAAGCAAGGATAATAAGAATAAGAGATAGGGGAGGTGGACCCAACCTAAGAAGAAAAGGAAAGCCAGCTCAGTGACCCGCACAAAAGATAAAGTATTTGGGGCATCGGCTTCAGCCTTCTCGGTAGTAAATGCAGTCTATCACTTAGTATTTGAGTTTTGCTATGACATCTGGGATTCCTATATAAAGAAAAAAAGAGTTGACCTCCTTTGATACAAGCAATCAGTATAGTAGGGCTTACTTAGTCTAAGAATGTTTACTTCTTGGGTCTATGAATTATAGTTTCAATAAGGAATCGAGCTCGAGGCCAAGCGACTGATAAGCAGACAAACAACTAGGGAAAAGAATTAGTAATTGATATATAAGAGAATCGTTGGTTAGTTAATAGAATCATCGATCTAAGGAAGAGAATAATTGGTAAAAGTAAGCAAAAGACATAAGAAACAACAACAAGTATATTTCATATGAGTTATTATTCCTGTTGTCGGTTTTCCTCTGCCAATAAGAATGGAGCTGGGAACTAGCTATTTCGCTATTCACTATAGAACCCAACTGGCAAAAGCGAGACTGAACCAACAGTAAACAATACTGTAACTTGAGGAAAAAACCGAGCCTTACTTGTATTCATTTCATTTCCCCGATGCTTACTTTCATTATTTCACTGATGCACGGCATCCTTACCATCTTGTACACTAGTCTGTCCTTCCCAGCTATAAAACGGATATTCTCGCCTAGGGGCCTCTGTCCCTCGTCACTCTAACTAAAACGACTAGCCCCCACAGAGCTTTGACTCTTACCCTATCGACCTCAATTCTATAGTTGTAACTTATCAATGCCTAGGTGAGGTTGTCTCTAAACTTCCGTAAGCTAAGCCTTACTTTCATATCTATTATTCTGTTATTTGACCTTACTTATCGCCTTGTCAGTGAATCAAACTAACTTGTCAGTGAATCAAACTAATAAGTATAACTATGGGTATGATATAGCGTATCCAGGATAAGAGTCAGAGAACAACTCATAGGGAAAAGGATCAACCACAGAATTGGGATTTACACTCAAGCCTAGGAATCATTAGTGGAAGAATTGCACCTATACCGAGAAGAGACAAGTAACCACAATACGAATATACTAATGTGTAGCATCAGTCCGATAACTAGAAACTGGGAATTGCGCTACAGGTCATATAATCAAAAAAGATTCTGCAAAGAACTCCACAAGTACCTATTAGATTGAAGCTACAGCCTATGAAGCCTGTGCCCCCCCCTTGCTTCACTCTTTTCCCCTACTTACTGAAATTATGTATTGCTTCCTCGCTTCTTAGCATTGAGATGAGCCTAACTCTCCCTTTGTTTAGTCTGTCCCGCCTAACCTCCTATTCTGGCTGTCCGTCCTATCTTCCAAACTACCACCCCTTCCTCGGAGGCTTACTTTACTTATCTCATATTCATATAAGTATTGAACCTCGTATTCCTCTTACCATTATACTATACTATAATTTAGTTATGATTTCTCATACAAAACCTATATCTTTCATTGCCACTAGCCCTGTCCTGTTATTCCTATACTAGCCCTCTGTCCTGTTATTCTCCTATAGAAATATGGCCCTCTCGACAACCTAGCACTAGTAGGCAAGCGACAACCTAGCGCTAGTGGTAAAGTCAGAATAAACCCTGGCTTACAGAATTCAATTAGTAAGTAAAGTCTACTAAGCAAGTAAAGGATCTCCTATAAGTGATATCGGTATAGTACGAATGAGAGCAGAGTTAAAGGCAAACTAACCGGACTAACGCGCTACTAACTATGTTGCTTGTCGGAATCTTTACCTGTTATAACTCTCATTACATAACATATTTCTTTGTTAGTCTGTTATTATCTATTTTTGTAGCAGTGACTTGGCGGTCATTAGTATAAGCTTGTTGAATGAAAAGAAGTAAAAGCAGAGTTCACTTAATAAGCAAGAAAGTCCCTCGAGGTGGGCTCTACCTTTTTGTTTATAGGTCTGTTGTTACTTACTTGTTTGATTCCGAAGCTTACCATTATAAGTCCATTTCTGGTGCTTATGCTTACTATTATAAGTCTGTTTCTCTCTTAAGAATCCTATTCTTGTTAAAGTCCCGTCGATGTTTAGTGAAGTCTATATTTCCATTATTAGCCTTATAGGGGTCGGTTTATTCCCTTTTCTTAGATTCCTTATTAGAGGCGCTTTGGACCTGTATTGTTTATTCCTTTTTTATTATCTTATAGTGCTGTGCTGGTAGTGACAGCCTCGGGAGCATTAGTCAAAGTCTAGGTTATGAGCTAGCATCTTACCGGTACAGGTTGCATTCTCTATTCTAGTATTTACTCTTTTACTGGTTAGTTCAACTCTATATTATTGTATCATTACGAGAAGCACTAATGCAATTCCTATTTGGAAATAAGTAAGTTCGAACCGAGCAAGCAAGGATAAGAGACAGGAAAGGCAGAGTCAAAGAAAGAAGTTTCAGGATGTAGCTGAGGAGCGGCCGAGTTCAAGTCCGGATTAGAGAAAGGTAAGGCTGAGTTCCAAGCTAAGGTCTTATTCCTAGTAGTTGGCTTCTTTATTAGCTAACGGTATTGAAGTAAGTAGTTGGTTTCCCAGCCCGTTTCATTTTTCAATCTAATCAGATACTAGTCAATTCTCATAATGTAGGGGAGTTTTTCGGTTCCTTTCAACAGTGTAGCTCCATTCCCTTTAGTTGATAGTTGCATTATTCTAAATAGTAGTAGTACCACAGGTTGGAATCAAGTAAATTCCAGCTAATAGGCAGTATAAACATACCGAGATACCACAAAGCGAGGGCAGCAAAGCAGCTGGCAGGAGTCAAAGTGTCATAGGCATTGTTTTTCTTCCAATAGTCCGTTTGGTTTTTCAGCCTTGTCAGTAGTTGTCCGATCCTAAGCTATGGATTAAGGTCTTGTTGGCATTGGTGGAAGCCCTGGTAGCATCGACTCAATCCTTATATTTTGGTGGGACTATGTTAGTTTCAAAGCAAGTAAGCAAGGGTCCGGACCGCCTCGAAAGCAGCTCTCTATAGCAGTCAAGTCCTAGTTCCAAGTTCAATCTGATAATAAGTAGCTCAACTCTCTTACGTATTAGAGATTGGTCAACTCTTGCCGGTAGTGATTTCAGGTCTTGGTAGCATTAGTTCAAAGCCGCTACTTATTACTTATACGCATATTTCTTCTTCTACTTTAGGAGTTCAATTACTTATTCCTTGGTTCGGTCTTGTACGCCCTAGTGCTATTCTGGAAATTTCCTGGTTCATTAAGAGAAGTACTTGCTTCACTCTTTCTATTAGAAGTTACAGTCTTATCCGTATGAGTTGTATGGCAGTATTGATATTCTGAGAGTATGAGTATTCCCTATCAGTAGGGTAATTCTTGTTGTCAGTGTATCGGTATTGGGGGGATATCGGTTAGGCCTATAGAAGGTTAACACCAGTTCTATTCCGATTAACAGCGGTTCTCTATTCTTTATTATAAGAATGCTAGTATTTTGTTTTGGGGTAGCTTGTTAGTTTGCAACAGTATAATGGGAATGTGAGGAAGCAGTGCTAGGGTCAGCTAGTTACTTCAGAATAAGATAAAGTCATGGCAGGCTCACTCTCTCACTAAAGAGTCAGAGACGGGAAAGGACAGAGGAAAGCTTTGGATTCAGTAGTTACAGCCTTTGCGAAAGCCGTTGTTGTTGGTGTAGTAGCCCATAGATCCTACTTCTTCCTACTTTACTTGTTTGATTCCTTAGTGATAGCTGAATTCTTGTTTGATGATTTGATTGTTCCTTCTTCAATCCCTAGATGCTAGGTCGAGAAAGTGTGGTTAGAGCATAAGTATGAGCGTTATTGGATAAGGTCTGATTTGCATTAGTTCGATTCTCTATTACTGTATTGATTCCTAGAAGCAGTAGTTATAGGCAAGGTACTGTAAAGCAAAGATCTGGAATTCCTTATTTGGTGGTGTATTGATTCTGATTAGTATTAGTCAAAGTCAAAGAAAAGAAGGTAAGCTTCCAGGTAGGTAGTTTATTTCCCTGTTAGTTAAGTAAGTATCTATCCGGGGGCATAGGCATTGAATCAAGGAGTTTAGGAGCAAAGGTAAGGTTGAGAGTAGGTAGTTTATTTCCCTGTTAGTTACAATAAAAGAAGCCCTATCCATTAGCTGTGAAAGCCCGAGAAGCACTAGTTACACGGAGAAGCACTCACTAGTTATAGGTTGCAAGCACGTAGAGGCAGACTGATTGCAATTCAGAGGTTCCTGGCTAATTATTCTTATTATTGGTTTGTACCAGTAGTAGTTGCTGGTAGTATACGTTGATTGAATGACAGGTAGAGTCGTATTGCTTATGAAAGTGCAAGCGGGCAATCTTAACTGACAAAGAAAGGAGTGTCAGAAAGGAGTCTAAGGCAGTAAGACAGATAGTTAGAATGAAAAAAGCAAATAAAAGAGTGGATAAAGGAATGGCAGCCTCAAAGCAGTGAGTTAGTTTCGAGTTAAAGTAGTCAAAGCATTGGGAGCAACGGGGCTGAAAGCCTGAGAATTAATAGTTCAATCCTTTATTCCTTGTTGGATTCCAAGTAGTACTCATATATAATATAGTTCATTCGATCGGTTCCAGCAGTGTGGAATTACTAGGCGAGTGTTTTAGTCTGATTAGGCAGATAGTCAATCATTGTAAGTATTGGTGAAATTTCCTATTCCTAATTGCCTGACTATTTAGAGTTTGATTCTATAGGAGTCATATTCGTATTGGTTGTTTAGTTCTTACTTCTTCAATTCCTTATTCGTAGTTATAACCAAGTCCTATGTTTGCGAGCTTTAGTTTCCTTTCCTCGCACCGCTTCTTTTCCAGATGAAGATATAATTGATTCTTCTATAGAGGATGAAACTAGAACAGGAACATTTTAACTTGCTGCTGACGACTTAATCGATTAACTACTTCTTGTAGACCTCGCTAAGGCTTCTTTCTTATTTGATTTACCCACGTAGCGGTAAGCAAACTCAGGATTCTCAACTTGTGGAATCGATTGCTTATGACTTTTGCACGGCGGATTCTCTCATCGACTTGTCTAGTTTCTTGTCGGAACAGATTGTCCCGCTGTAACTCCTTCCCTTGTTGTCTGCAAGAGAGGTTATTGGCTCAAGTGGAAGTCTACTCAATAATCAGCAGTATAACAATCATAAGCAGTTTAGTCGTCAGCTGGAAGCGCAAAGTCAGCTACAAGCGGTTCTTCGAGTGAATGAATTAACTCGGATCAAGACTAAGTGCGCGGTAGGTAAGGAGTGGAAATTCCTGCTTTTACTTGTGCCTTAGGAAAGAGAGTTGGACAAAAGAAGACGTTACTATAGGCATCAAATGCATTCGTTGGCAAGTTTATGAGTTTAAATCAATGAGTAATTGCTAGGAAGTGAGCTTGAAATTCCACTAAGACTCAGAGTGGCCGGATCTACTACAATTTCCGTATTGAATTACCGAGCTTGAAATAGCATTAAAAGAGGGTTTTATACTAGTTACTTGTTGAGTAAACTACTCCCTTTCCTGACTTTTCATCTACTTTTTATCCCGTAGCTGACTTGTCTAACGGATTCTTGCACAGCTGATGCTACTGTTCCGAGTAAACCAGTAAAACCACCAACAGAGTCTGGACTAACGCCTAAACAAAGGACTACGTAGCTTTGGCGGGATGAAACTTGAAGCCTTTACGTGCCCCCGGAGATACGACCTGAGACCTCATTTAGAGATATCTTTTTCCTACATCTCTAGCTGCTGTACAAGGCTTGAACCCTAGTAGCATAGACTTATCTCTTTGGCATCAATGCCGTTATTTCCTTCTGATTCAGCTTACGAGACCTGACGAAAGGAAATCCTAGCCTCTACACCACAGGCGAGTGAAGTAACTGCAAGCTTCAAGGCAAGCTGCTTCAAAGGGGAAGGCCCCGCCCTTACGTTTAGGCTAGCGCGTGTAGGCTTCTGCTGGGGTCAGGTGTTTTCGTCAGCCGGAGATAGGAATAAATCTTATACTCCTAAGAGCTGATTCCATAGCAAAGGAAAGGAGTCCAATTGCAGCGTAGTGAACGGAACCCCCACCTCCATCTTATTTATCGGATTCTTCTGTGGCTTCTGATCTGGTAGACAAGAAAGGTAAAGCTAATATTACAGAACCACTCAAAATGGAAAGCAAAGAACTCAATCCACTTGAAGTAACCACCTCGCGCGTACCCAGTTTATTACTTTATTTTCTATCTAACACCCTTTGCTGCTACTATATATCTATGAAACCAGAGCTCATTCTTCTGTCACTTTTGACCTTTGAGTTTCATTCGGACTTTTACACTTCTCCAGCATCTGATCTAATTACCAAGTGAGTTCTATACTAAATCCCTTTCTTATGAATCTGATCTAATTACCAAGTGAGTTCTATACTGCTTCCCTTTCTTATGAATCTGAACTCTTACTTTATCCAACACCAAGATACTTTCCATCTTCTGCTTAAGATCGTTATCTATCTGAGGTTTATTATACTGTTAAACTGCTGATTCATTATCTGGTTAACTTAACTCGTACCTGGATACTGATTTACTTATAGGGCTAGTAGGGCGCCGTACCATCAGTTTAGCTTTTTCCGATATCTACCTGCCTGTTAAGAATTGAATGAAATCTCTTTATCACCTGGCATAGATCTAAGTAAATACCCGGCTCCGGCTGATGATTCTTCCGCTACAGTTCTAAGATATACTTAACCGCTACTTTGGCATGAGAACAGAGAGTATATGAGGCTTCTTAATCCGGAGAAAACTCAAACTTATATTTATGAACCGACAAGGAGCGATAGGGACCCACTTCATTCATTGCCTTAACCACTCTGTTACACTTTAGCCCTTGCTTATAAACTGCTTAGCTTACAGCCCTGCTTCTAATTGAATTGAACTTTCGTCCCCTTGAAGACCCGCTTTTGATGCTTGGATTGGATGGACCACTTAGCGCATCAAAGCCTTATGATTCTTCCCCAAGAACTAAACTAGTGGAATCGATTGCTTCATATCTTGCTCTTGCAACCAATGTAGGTGCTCTCACGGCTTATTATCCTGCCGATGATCTATCTTCTGCTTTGGATTCAGATCCTCTGCTTGAACGCAAGGCTATTCTCCACTACAACACTCAACAGCTTAAATAAGGGCAGGCAATTCAGGTCATTACTTTGAGCGGCGAGTATCTAAGGTAGGAATATGACCGAGATCCATACGAGCGAGAGACTCTATTCCCTTTTCTTTCCTTTTCAATTTAACTGTTAACTCTAAACTACGTTAGCGCTCAATTAGCATATATATTTGTAATATTACCTGTTTAGTTTCCATATTACCTGTTTAGTTTCTATGTAAGAATCAACTCCTAATATACTAGGGAGCATATCTTCTATTTGCAGGAGAAAAGAGAGTGCTTTCTATCATTAAGTTTAATATCATTAATAGGGCGGGCCTCTCGAACTTAACTTCCATCTGAAATCGACTACTTTTAGGTTACTTTGAGCTACAGCGGGACAAGCTGCAGCACCTGATTAACTTATTGCTTTGAAAGCCCCAATATGAAGTTGAACCTATCGAGTCGACTACAACAAGAACTACACGAATTTGAGCTCCAGCAGGACTATAAGGAAGTAAGGTAAAGAACAAGAACAGGAACTCCACGAAACGACTTAACTCCTACTGCGTATTCTGTTGCCGATGTCGACTTCTTTCAGTCGTTAGTATACGCTTGGCTGGATGAAACATGAACTTAACTTTTAGCTGACCGCTTTGACACCACAGCTTCTTTTGTTGTTGACTGCTTCATTCCTATAGTGTTGGGTGCAGGCGCAAACAGGGAGTTTCAAGTTCAATATGGAAATGGATTTCTGCACGTAAGGGAAGGGAGTTAGAACATAGAAAATATTATATGCGACTTAGCAAAGGTTATTAAATTCCCACTTATATAACATGCACATAAGTTCAATTGAAATTACTGTTTGACTCAAAAGTCCCCATTGAGGCTCGGCACAAGATAGATCCCTGTTTGACTTCGAGATGAGCTCCTTGATTACATTAATTCCTCTTTTGTATGTTAAAGATAGAGACTAAATGACTGGGTTTCCAGTTCCACTCAGTGCGTCTGGGATCGTTTTTGAAGTATTTGTTGATTCGACATCGACAACAGAAGAAACTAAGGGTAAGGGCGGGCTTATCCACTGAAGAATCCACTAAGGCTTTAACAACCGTAGGCTCTTCCTCTCTGAACCAACCTGACGCTCTTTAATGAAATTCTGCAATTATAACTATAAGGTACGATCTAGCACATTAAGAATTAGACTTGTTTTCGTCTTTCTCGCCAAACCTTTACTAGAATGCCAGATGAAAGTTTAGTTCCGGGATAATATAGTACCAGGGAGAATATAGTACCGTGGGGAGAATAGAGTCTCCCTCCACGTCTACGAAGTTTGGACCTCATCTTGCTTGCTTCTGGCGTTAAGGTCGACCACCACACAATTGAGCGATAGGAAAGCCAAGCAAGCCGTATAAAGGTAAGCTGCTCGTATAGCAAGCAATAGCAAACGGCCTACTTATAGCCTATTTTGACCCCAAGAAAGAGGAACTAAAACTAGATTGAGCTTTCTACCACTGGCCTCTAGGAAGGAAAATGGAATTTTGTCCAATGTTATTGTTACTAAATGGGTTATTACTGAAAGAGAAGTAGACATGAGTTAACAGGGACTTATTATAAGCTATCCTTGGCATTATAAGTATGTGTGGCGTAAAGGATGCTTTCAGAATATGCCTGATTTCGGGTCTTTCTACAGCTACCCTGAATAAACCATCTGTCGAGAATAGAAGAGTTAGCATAGTTGGCAGTATAAGGAAAGGTGGATTTTCCTTGGCTATTGAATCAGCTCTTTTAGCAATTGGCTATTGAATCAGCTCTTTTAGCAATAGGATTGGTGTAATCGTATAACCGCAGTCCCTTTTTGCCGTGGTTGAATCACTAACTGGTGGTAGTGCTTGAGTACTCCTAGCCGCTTTTAGCTTGTATGGAGTCTTTCTCCTACCTTTCTTTTGAAGTTGGAACACTTTGGAAATTGTGAGCTGGAAAGTTAGTCTGAAGCGAGTTGGGTCTGGTCTAGGGCAGGGCTTCCGATTCAAAGGCTATGAGAAGGCCTTGCTACTCTTTCATAATCGTTCGAAGAAGTGGCTGAAGAAGGACCGAGTAAGTTGTACTAAAGTATGTTGGTAGGTAGGGTAAAGTTGTGGAGGGGGAACCCCGCCTCTATAGATAAAGCATAGCAAAAGTTATAAAGCATAGCAAAAGTTCGCTCTATAGCTAGCTCTAATTGAAGAGGTTTAGGAGAAGAACAGCTAAAGCCCTTTTTAACAACTAGTGGTTTCGGTATCCTTAGGTTAAGAATACTCATCCCATTTCCTTGAAAGGAAGGTCTCCTCTACCCGAAATGGACACTATGCGAATGTTAATAGAAATAGCCGACTAGATCCAGTTAATCTTAATGACTAATTTCTCAATTACTTTAGAATACATAAGCTAATAAACAACTATTGGAATTCCCTTATTATAGTGGAGTGAGGCATGAAAGAGTTTGCAATGCAGTCGGAAGGAAACTGATTGACCGTAGATGGACTTTATGGGGTAACTTTAACAAAAATGGGGAAGCCTCACAAAGAATGAAGAGGATCTCTCATTCCTTTACCGGTCTGGTCTTACTTCCTAATTCTCTTCCAATCTCTTTTCTTGTGCTCAACCTCTTTGACTCTCCTTTCTCTAGATGCTTATTATTTGAAAATCATGGCTCAAGAGACTCATTTTCCGTCCCCTTCGTCGTCTACCATCCTTTACAAAGAAACCCTAGCCAACGAAAAAGGCTGGTTAATATGATATGGCCTTGTCCCCTTCGAAAGTAACCCCGCTCCTTCTTGAGGTCCTTGCTTTATTAAAAGCCCAGTCTCAGATCTAATCCACCAAATCCTCCCTAACTACCCCAGATAAACCTTCTTTTGAAACCCACCTTAAGGCTCTTCAGGAATGCTTAGATAACTATGGAAGATGTTGCCGCCAATCTATAGCCTATAAGAATCGAGGTATCAACACTCGAAGCTTACCCTCCCCAAATTAAGCATACTTACGAGTGGCCAAAGAAAACTGCATACAGAACAATGATTGAAGAAAGAGAGAGGAATCGAAGGAGAGGTAAGTATACAGGAAGAGCAGTCTTTACCACAAGCAGTACCATAAGCGGTACCACATACGTTCCGCGATTCTTATACGCAAAAAACAGATAACGCAAGAAACGATTGCTTAATGACAATGAATATAGTCCCTAAAGACAAGACGGAGTCCCAAACCCAAGGACTGCTTTCTTTATAGAAGAAGCCAGCGTTATAGAATATACTGCTAGCGCATTGTACTTGCCGTAGTGGACTCAAGCCCTCGTCGATTGAGAGGAAGAAACCCCTCGCCTCACTCGTCAACTGTTCTCATTACCTCTATAATTTAGAAGGGGCAAGGCTTACCGAGATGAGAAAAGGCTGTCCAGATACATAGGCTGAGACTCGCTTTCGAGCTTTCTACTCCCGGAGACTAGCTTTCGAGCTTTCTACTCCCGTCTAAGAACAGGGGGTGGGGTCGATTTCATCGAAAGAAACGGAAATGTAAAGAGTCAAACATTTATTTCCGACCAAACCACTCGGAAGGCGCCTTCTTCGATGAAGAAATATAGATATAGTAGATAGGAAAGTTTCCCTTATATATCTATTCTTTTGGAAATACCCGTGTCCCCCTCCCTCAGGGACTTCTAAACAATGGATGGGGGGTTCAAAACCAACCTTTTGATATGTCGTCTCGCTATTCTTTGTTTGTTTGCATTCAAAGGTATTGTGCCTGCGCTATCGAGTAACGTGCCTAACTTAAAAAGAATTAATCAATGACATATGGTAGAGGAGCGAAAGTGGCCGGCAGCGAAGTAGAGCTATAAGGAGCGAAGCTCACACACACACCGGCGGATGGAGGGTGGGATCACATTCACTTGCTTGCCGCCCGAGTCACAAAGTGGACAGTAGGCCCCCCGCCCCCATAACCACACGGGATAGTAACGAGATTATACTGGATTGGATGGTCCCGCTTCTTCGAGAACAGTTTTTCCCTCAATTTGAAAGCGGGTTCTCTGAGTCGCCTAAACAAGGCAAGCCCAAAATCCTCTTTGATCTTCTCCGTTCCGAAAATTGATGTTATGGTGGACAACACCGCTGGACATGGGATGCAGTCAGTCCTTTTTTATAGATGCTTTTTTCTCTTGATATAACCAGATCAAGATGGCCGAGGAAGACAAGACCGAGAGAGAACTTGATAACCATATCAGCGAGAGAGAACTTGATAACCATATCTTATAGGGGGGCATGTTCTGTTACAAGGTAATGCCGTTTGGTCTAAAGAATGCCGGGGCGATGCGAGCCATGACTGCGCCATGATATGATGCATGAGGAAATGGAGGTCTATGTCGATGACATGATCGTCATGGGCTTAAGAATACCGTTAATTTCCAGAGAGTGTTTGACAGATTACGGAAATACAGTCTTCGTCTTCATCCTCAAAAAGCATATAAAGCCAGGTTGGTTTGGTGCTTCGTTAGGTAAGCTACTCGGGTTCATTGTCCGCAGAAGAGAAATAGAAGTAGAACTGCCTAAAGAAAGCAATTATCGACATGCCGGTACCAAAAACAGAGAAATAAATCCGATCCGAGGGTTGGGAACCCTCCATTTTCACTACTACAACGTTCACCAAGATCCGTGATACGAAAACCACCTCATCAAAGAGTTAGACTAGGCCGTTCGGCAAACTCTTTATATAGAATATACTTAGAGTCCCTGGTCTTCCACTCTCCCGCGACCTGACTGATAACCTATTTCGAGTCCCCAACCACTTTTAGGCGAGTAACTCTAAACGTGATAGCGCTTTCTAAAAGGGCTTGTGTTTGAAGGAATTGATAGAAGCGGGAAGGATTGCAGCTAGATTCAATACCAACAACGCTATTCTCTCCATCAAAGAAAGAAGGAAAGTTGCAAGGGTACGAAACATAGCTATGAAAAGCCATCCACCCAACTCAAAGCAGATAAAGGAAAACCCGGATAGCACATTATCCAAGTGAACTTAAACAGAAACAGCCAATCTCTATCCGTAGCCCTCTTTATTGAAAAAAAGGAGGCTTGAAGCACCTTTCTTTGTTGACCAGGCAAGGCTTACTATCCATACCGGAGGCTCCTGTCGCGCTTTCAGCTAACTTTAGCTATTTAGCTCGCTGACGCGACACATTAGCAGAAAACAGCACTGCCGCGACACCGAACACATAGGGAGTAAGAGAGCAAACATAACAGTTTATGTGCTAAGATGTTTCTAGTTGTCTTTGAGTGTCTTGGCGGTCATTAGTAGTTGCTTGGTGACTGAAACTAGCTACTAGCACCAGCTAAAACAACTACTAAGTCTGCACAGTCAGTATTAGAATGCTGCCAGTGTATCTAAGCCTGAAAGCTGTACCAGCGAGCCTTAACCCAGAACCACTGCTTGCCGGTGACGGGACTAAGAGGGACCTAGTCAGTATCGGAATGTAACTAAGGAGTAAGCGAGGGGGCAGCTAGGTAGTATTGGACTGCATCTAAGGAGTTACAGAATGTTACCTCATCAGTCCAAGAATGCACCTAAAGAGGGAGCACTGGAGAGGAGAGAAACTCCCTGCGGGGAGGAACTCCAGAAATATGTTTGTTAGTTACAGTTGTTACCGAGTCTTGTCTCGGGGTATGAGAGGCTAAAGGGAAGGTTTTTAAAAAGAAAAAAGATCTTATGCTTGTTCAGGCGTTAAAGCAGGGTTAATTGAATAGCTCCGGATAACCTTTAGCCGACCTATCTCTTCTGGAAGTGTATTGCCAGGGCCAGGTAAAGTAGAAAGTGTAGTTGAAAGTCCAGTTAGTTCATAGGTTCTACGACTCCCTTAGCACATGCACATAGGTTATACTAGAGACTCTCCTATACCTTCTGCACTTATATTAAAGCAGCTTGTCTGGAGGTGTTCAATCCTAAAACTATACTAACTAATAGAAGAATATCATATATATATATCATCTCGACTCGAATGGCCTAACCCAACCTTTACGTTCAGGGTTGTGGTAGAAGAAAGTAATCCAAGACGGAACAAGCAATAAGAAAGAAGCTCGAACAAGTGATTTTGAAGTCATTCCATTATTTTCCACAACACAAGTGCTTTTGCGTTCCCTTAGCGAAAGAATAAGATAGGGAGCGGGCCCCGGGTATAGTAAGTCTTGAAGTGAAGTATGGGAGGGGTGCTTGTCTTTATTTAAGTTAAGGGTATTCTAGTTTAGTACGAGTCTAGGTTGTCGGTGATTGGCTTTCTCTTTTGGTGCTTAGCTTTACCTTTGCTTTGCGTGCCTAATCATCCCTTCTCATGAGCGTAGCGCAACTTCTTCATTGAAATTGAACATACGCATTAGTTCTAGCTGTGCCTGGACCCCCAAAAACAAAGTACTTGCGAGCGGAACGGGCTTCTATTCAATGGTTAGGGGTTAGGGGTGCCCTCTCTTCAATACTTGCTGCTGACTTCCTGGATCCCGCTTCACTAGCAGCGTCTACACCTTTAGGGCAATCTGAATTAATTGACTCTATCTCTTATCTTTCACCCCAGGTGAAGAAACTCGTAAATAAACATATGTTTACCTGAGTGAACCTAATGAATAGCGGCAGAGAACGAGTTACGCGGTAGTTGTTCAGAGAGTTGCGCGCGGGAAACAATAAGGCTTATCAAGAGAATAGAGTTGACTTAAGAATCTAGTGGGGTGGTGGAATGAAACCACAAGCACTGAATACGAGTTTGATGCGAGGTGTACTAAAGTCAAGATCCCTTATCTAAGCTTATATAAGATGGATAGAAAGGTGGAAGACCGGGTTCTCTTAGTTAATAGTAGTTATATCAGAGAAGAAGACCAGAGAATAAGACTTATCAAAATACCGGTAATTATGGCAACTGGATCTAACCCTCGGTGCTCTTCTCTTAACCAACCTTAGGGCTATATGACTTTATAGTGGAATTGGAAGGGAAGGTATCAAACTATGTATATAAAGTCTAGGGTGGATGCTCTAGCTCTAAGTCTGCTATAACAGAATGGAATGGGTATGCATCTACCGCATCTTAAAGGAAGGAGAACTAGGGGCATCTTAAAGGAAAGAAAGAAATCCACCAAGCAACTTTTCGAGGGGCGCGGTAGCGCTGTTCCTAAGATCGAAAGAAAGAAAGTGGAGCAAGAGTCGAGGTATACCGAATTAAGTAAAGAACCTAGTAATCAATAAGAGAGGTAGGCCCGGGAAGCTATGTCCTGTTCTAGACCACTCCTTTGACTTGTGTCTGCTTTGCCCACTGAAAAAGATGTGGGTAATCGGATAAACCTGAGACTGTTCGAGTCAGAGTTTCATGATTTGTTGACTTCAGATCCACTGCTGCTATAGTTGTCGATGTAGACTTTCTTCGCCCATAAAGATGTTAGGAATAAATTAACTAGAGGAGCTTACAGTATAAAAGATAGTCGATTGGGCTTCTTCTTTATTGGATAAAAGTCAAGCAAGCACTACTGAGTCAAGCACAACAGCAACTACCAACAGCAACTACATACTTTTTACTGCCCGGAAAGGCTTTTACTAAGAGTCTGGGCCGAGCTGGACCTGGCTGATTCTATTGAAACTTCTTATACTGACTTAGTTTCGCCAACACTGAACTTATCGGTTAATGCAAGATGGAGAGTAATATGACTTATATAGGAATTAAACAAGAGAGTAATGATAAGTAATAGAATTGAGTGCCAAGGCAATAAATAAATTCTATGGGAGTGATTGTTTCAAGAGCAGGTGAGGCAAAGGATTAAACAAGACAAGAACTAGGCGCGAACAAAAACCCAATAAGGACAACCAACGCGCTGAGGAAGTTATCTACTCTACTTCTTTACTTTGAACTTAAGCAGTGCTACAATATTACAATTCTCCTCGATAAACTGATTTAACAGTCCTATAATTAATAGCGGAAGTCGGGCAACTTACTTTCCTGTCGGCTTCTGTCCCTACTCCTGTGCTTACTCTGGCTCCGCCTTAGCTTCACCTTCAAAGAATGCTTAAACTAATATTTGTGAAAGAATGATTCAAGGAGTTTTAGAATAAGTGTGACTCAAATCTTAATAAGAAGGTCCGCTATAATCTCGATAAAGGAAATCGAAAGTGCCTAATTCTGGTATCAAACAAAAGAAGAAAACCCGGAAGGTAGAAAACGACTCTCCGTTAATTGAGATATAGTTGGTTTCCAGCAGTTACGAAAGAAAGAAATCTGTCACCATCAGTCAAAGCTAAGGTACCTAATGCACCGGGTTTTTGTGAAGATACCTCGCATCAAAGCCAGTGAATATTGGTAATAACCTGTTCTTATAGCTTATTGCCTAATTGCAGAAGATGGGTCATATGAGAACTACCTTACTTCACTACTGAGTTCAATTCTTTAGTCTAATGCGGAAAATTGGGTAATATCTTATTCTTTCTTGCTAACCCAGTGAAGTGGGTGCTCAGAACCAACCCTGTACTCTTTCACCCCCGAACACAGGATAGATTCCACTGCTCCGCTTTGAGGTGAGGTGTCCGGAAACAGAATTATTAGCTACTACAGTGAAACAAAGAAGTAATTGAATCCATCTTGCAACAAATACGGATCGAGACCCATCTCCTCTCCTTGCAAAGAAAGAAGACACGGGTAAGAGTTGGCAAGAGGGCAGGTTAGCTATGTTCGTTGATTCCACTCGGGGTGCCTCTCTTCAATGCTTGCAGTGCCTTAGGTATTGTTGCTAGAGGCAGATGAGAGTACAGGCATGGGTTCTACCAGGTAGTAGCTTGGTCTTTTTAAAGTTATCTGGGAAATCTGCTAGGAATTCGCTTTCAATTGCATTTGAAGCCTATAATACAGGGCTAAGTCAACTTGTCTGCAACTTCCTTACAGATGCTCGGTTTGGTGAAAACGGATTGTATGCCGCTGTAGCTCCTATAGGGTAAGCCGGGTCTAGTTCGACAACATCTTATATACCAGATGCTCTCAGTTGTTCGAGATCAAGGAGAAAGCTTAGTTCTTGTTGGGCCTGTGCCTGGACCTGGTGCTATAGAATAAATAGAATGCCTCAGTTCTTGTTTAATCCTATATAGAATAAGAAGAAAGTGGGGATCCGGAGATGCATCTGAAGCTAATGCTGTGAGAGTTTAATCCCGAGTAACATATAGGAAAGTTTGACTTAAAAGACGGAGTTGTGCCTAGTATTGGACTGGAGTATCTCTTACTGATCCCAAACACTGGACTTGTGCCAACACCTTCCATTGCTTCCCTTGCAGACCCGACAACAAACACTGATGAAACTTCTAATTACCTACGAAGTTAAGCCTCAGGAAATTACCCTATAGTGCCTTTGTAGTAGTGGGTAGTAGTGGCTGGGCGTATAGGAAAGGTTTACTTGTTATAAGCAATGATAAATATTACACTTGGATCTTTCGAGCAGTAGGGCTAGTTCAGTCTAGACCGATAACTTTACTTGCTTCTTTTATAACAACTATGGATTGCCCCTCTTTGCCTTTGTCTACTCACTACGCAGCTTGTTCCAATGTTACTAATTGATGTACTTGTTTTGTTTTGTAAGGTTATGAAAGGCCAGAGTGCTAGGTGGGTGAAGTTACCAATGCTTTAGTGTAATTCTTATTAAGTATAGGAATAGTTCCTGAAGTGCTTGTTGGCGACCGGGATTCCACTCTGACAGATCTAACTTTAATAAGATAATAATTCATTTAGCAAGTCCTTAATTTATCCAGTTGCGCGTCAGTCAGGGTACAACCAGTCTCTAGTATCATACCCAGTCCAATTCATATAATATAATAGAATAATAATATAGGTGTGGTTAGTTACCGAGAATACATAACTTGAAGTCCCGAAACAGAAGAATGAGAAGGAGCACTCAAACCCTAATGAGGAAGATCTTCCCTGAGTGAAAAGAGCATAAGTTTAAGTCCGTTTCAGTACTGGTTTTAGCTTTGAAGGAAAGAAGATAGTCGAGTTGGGTGTTGTCTTAGAGAATGTGCTTCTTGTCCCGCTGTAGCAAATAGAAGAAAATAGCTTAGAATGTTGAAGTATAAGTTTACTGAGGTTAAGGTGATACTTCCTTATTTCGGTTCTTAAATCGAAGGATCAAGTTTATAGGTGTAGAGGTGGGTGGGTGCATTCCTTCTTTCTGGATAGATATATAGCATCAGTTATAGGCGGTAACTCCACTCAATTCTTAGAGGAGCACATACGAGGTTTTGGCTAGAAAGAGCACTAGCACTAGCACTTAGGTTGGTATAGATCCAAGCCCAGTAAAGAAATAGCTTCCCTTTTGCCCCAACTCGACTTGTTGACGATGAAGACGGTTACTCCTCTCCAGGAACTATACATTCTCCACTTTAGAACAGGAACTGGCTACTCTCCAAGTGACAAAAAGAAAGGGAAAAAGGATTAGTGAAGTCTCCAGGAAAGCACTCTCTTACTTGTTGATGCCGCGTAACGGGTTTACTGACGCTAGAACTTAAGAATGCTAACGCCTATCTCTCTACCATTAGTATCATAAATAGAAGCAGAATAAGTTGTTAGGCCAAACAACTAACTACTAGTGAGTTTTACCTAGACAATTAGTTCATTTTAAACAGGACATTCCACTTCATCCGCGTCCTGAGTTAACCTGTTTTTATGGCGGTAGCGAGCGGAAAGGACTTACCCGCTTTCTATTAGTTGACTTCCCGCAATAGCGCCGGGCCACTCTCTTTCCTCAATTTCTTGATACCTTCTTTCTTACTTAATGGAAAACCTGTACGGGGGAGTATAGAGCTGTTAACTGTAGTAGTGAGTTTACTTACCGGTCCTCTACTAAACAAAAGAATAGAGTTGACTGAATTCAACAAGCAACTGGCAACATTCCATTACTTACAAAGAATATAAAGACTAGGATAAATAGCTCTGAACCAACCTGAGGGCTATGAAAACTCAGAAATGGAACTTGAAAGGAAAGAACCAGAAACAGAAGTCACTGAATCAGAATAATAAGTAATTGAATTAGATGCGGAGTTAGCTCTTTCTCTTAAGTAGGAAAGGAAGAGACAAACTCATAAGTGTGGAATAGGAATTTCAGAATGCACCCAGGTAGTCGAGGTGCGCTAGTAGTGATGTGATAATGCCCCTAACACCGATCAGACTCATGAGTTAACTAATATAAGAATTGAAGTTAACTGGAAGAAGAGTGCTAGGCAGACTGATGCGTACACCTAACAATAAGGCTGGGGCCTAACACACTCAGAATTAAACTCAGAAATCCAATACTATAACTCACTTACCACAGCTTAGCATCTAGACTAAGTATCTAACTTACCGCAGCACAACTCTACCCGACCCTTACTAACTCTCACTCTTTACTTTCGAACAGGAACAGAACTACTAGAAACTTACAATAAGGGCCTATCCCGTATGAAGGACTTAGCGCTACTGAATTCCACATCTGTCGTTTTCTACCTTAACACAGAACTTGGGGAAGAAACAGAATCCCAAGCAACTTATCTTTCTCCGGATTCTTTACTACCAGCTTCCTTCCTTCCATACGATCTAAACTTTAACTACCTGCTGCTGAAGAATATAATGAATTTTCTCTTTTACTTGCCCCGGATTTAAGTGAAACAGACAGAGGACTTGCTTGCTATCTTATTAATTGCGAGTAAAGACACTGAACAATTTCTTTCTTGGTCGGAAGCGAACGAACACTAATATCTTTTTCCAGCTGATGATCCTTATCTCGCTTCTTCTTTGTTTCTTCGGCTTCTATATGGGATTCCACAAGAAAAGAACAGGAGCAGGCTACTTGCTTCACAGCATACCTTCTGGAAAACTCTGGTAGTGCTTAAAAAAACCATAATTTATTCAAACCACTTCTGTTAGCTTGGGAACTATACTAAAGTATTACTCGAGGGTCAGTAAACTCTTATTTGTAGTTTAAGGCTGGATCACCTAATGGACCTGATTAAGCTTCTTTTCTCTATGACTTAGAGCTAGAGTACCGAACCTATCCCCTACGACAAGGAGCAACAGCCTACTTATACTTAAGCTTTATCTATCACAAGCACCGCTACATAACTTAGTCTTTTTCCAGCATCCTTATCCTAACTTTCACTTTCATGCTTTTTTGGACTGAGAGTAAGGGATGTTTTTTTACCTCTTTCTATACGATATCGGTGTAGCTCTGTTAGCTTTAATTAAAACTTACTTGATCTTGATACAACAACTGATCTAGCTCCTTTATCCTTATTTTCCTTTACGGGGGCAGCTTCCTTCCCTGATCCTGCTCTTCAAACAAGAACTCTCCTTGATGAACCGATAACACCGTCAACGGGCACAGGCAATTCTTCTTCTTCTACTTATACTTAACAAAAGGAATATCTCTCTTCGATCTCAACTCACACAGCTCTGCTCGCGCACCTTTCCTAACTGCTTACTTTACAGCTGGCTCTTAACTCTACTACTTGCTTGTTCACTCACTATTCATAGATAAATGTAATCTCAACTCATTCATTCCTTCGCTGACTAACTTAGTATCAGGGTAGTAAACATCGTCCTTCCTAGCTGCCTCTGTCCTTTATTTATTTATTCAGGTACCTTACTCTGCCTCTCTCTGTCCTTTCTCGATACCTCTGCCTCCGTCCTGCTAGTTAAACATAAACATCTGCCTCTGTCCTTTACTCACGTATGGGGTTCGGCTGCGCAAGAGTTCAAACAAGGCAATTCTATTCAAACAAGAAGCAAGGCAAGAATAGAGTACTACTGTCAAACAAGAAGCAAGGCAAGAAGAGTCAAACTTTTGGATATGGGTAGCGGTACCTCTGTCCTTTAAGTCTAAGGTGAGGCAGCCTTTATTCTCTTCGTTCATCAAGTTCGTTTTCAAACAAATGGGAATAAGCAAAAGCGGAAACAAGTTAACTAGATGCAAGGGAAGAAAGATCTTCCAAGTGTATAACTTCTGGATTCTGAACTCACGCATACATTAATATTACTGGGCTATCCGCCTGGCGCCTCGTTGCTGGCGTTGCGAACATGGCGAAGCACTCTTGCCACGCGCTATACTATCTAATATATTAAATTCCCCTCCTATATTCTTAGTGAATCAAAAAGGATTGCGTGCTCCTACTAAGCTGAAAGGATCTTTGTCAACGTGGCTTGCTTTCAAAAAGCACCTTTTGGCTCAATATAAAATCTATCGCTTGCTTGAAGAGGAGATAGAAGACAGTCCGTCCCCTCTTCCTTATCAATGAAAGACGGATTTATCGATTCGATCCATGGTTTGGAATCCTCCTGCTGCTAAGTTATTGGCGAAGTATCAAACGGATATGTTACTGAATTGTATACTAATTATGGGCCAGGCCAAGCAACCACTAGGAATCTGCTCCTCGCGCGTAAGTGTCAGCAACAAGACGTCCTTTCAAGTGTAGTTGAGGTGGGGAAAGAATCCGGTACTTCTTAAAGCTAATGCGGAATGAGTTTATTCTGTGTTTGTTGTCGACACCAGAGATATAGAATCGTAAGTTCCACTTTCATCTTATACAGAAGCCGAATCCAAGTTATCATGCCCAAAAGGACTCTCATCAAGATGGTGTTGCAGTTCAATGAAAAAGAGAATCAGTATCTTTACATGCGCTTATAAAAGAGAATCAGTATCTTTACGTAATCTTATAAGGGAAGGGGTGCTCGATAATCGATTGAATTTATGTTTGCCTCGGTATGAGCAACTACTTATATTGCGAATTAAGAGCAAGAAATATATTAAATTAAAGGAAGAAGCGATGGCAGAGCGAAAGCAAAGAAAGTAAGCTGTTAAAGCAGGTCCAAGCCCAGATTCTTCAGATGCATAAAAGTCTCAAGGTTAAGGTGCATTCCTTAAATCTTATATAGTATCAGAGTTCCATCTCATTCTGTGCTAAGATCTTTTACTAGTTGCCCCTAAGCTATCAAGTTAAATTCTGGAATTATGTGTTTTACTTTCCACTGTCTTGACTGCGCTTACGGAGAGTTTTCGTCCTTTAACCTCTGTTCAATCTAGCTAATTAGGGATCCATCCTATCAATTGAGGTACCCGAATGTTTCAATCCATTTTTGCTGTATAAGATGATACTCTACCTTCCAAGTATGGGCACTAAATTATTAAAGCGAGCAACAGTTCAATTCCAGCATAAGAAGGAACAGAAGAAGGAGCAGATGCAACAGTCAAGCATAGGCTTTGATGCGCTAAGTGGTCCAAGCATACAAAGTTAAGTAGTTGGTTCTTCAAGTCTTGTTAAGTCGGTTTCGTCAAGTTCAAGTCCACCAAGTAACGGCCAAGCTACTGCTACAAAAGCATAACAAGTAAAGAACTAAATTCATAGTGTAGCGGTAGCGAGTGAAAACGCGAGCTAAAAGGGCGGTAGGCAATTAGACCCTATTCATTCTTAGTAATACAATTATACCCTATTCTCTTCTTTCTTTGTAGAGGTAGTAGTCGCGGTAAAGCAAAGACATGACTGACAATTCTAATTCTGATCTTTATAGCGGAAGCAGACTTCCTATGGCATAGCAGAAGCATAAGGGAAATCAAGGTGCTAAGAGCCTCTTATTGCCCCAACTATTAGTAGTTACTTGTCCAGTTGCTTGGCTCCCCTAAATATCGGTTCGTTTGTGTGTTGGGGCTTTTTGTAAGTCAAGGTCCAGATAGGGTTCATGAAAAGATAGGGTGATGACTGACTTAGCTTCTTTTAAAGGACAGAGACTCTAAGATAAAGGATCCGGATGCCTAGTTTCAGTATGAGAAGTTCAGGGTCGGCCTTATTTGTAGTAGTCGATTTCTTGTTAACACCGGTATCCGTTTTCATATATAGGTGAGGCAGCCTTTTCAAGTGGTAGTCGGAGTCTTATGTAGCGTTTTCAAAGTCCTGTTAGCTCGGGTTCTATTCTTGTTCTCCTTTTAGGCTATTTCAGATTTCAGTAGATTGGTTTGGTATCCTTACTTATGCGTTTTCTTAACTAGGGAAGCAAGTAAGCTTTATAAGTCAGTCAAAGAATGATAGCCCAGAAAGGCATACTTAAGGGAGGTCAAGTAATAACCCGTTAATAAGTATTTAGAGACTGAGAGAAGGGAGTTTCTGAGTGAAAGGCACTTTTTTGAGTATTGATATAAGTCTTGCTAGTAGCAGTCGTATTCCTTTTAGTTCAAGTTTCGGTTTCAAGCAAAGAGCGTAAGAACGATAGTTAAGGGGAGCGGGCTCAAGGGCACAAGGCAATAAGGCTTTGTTTGGACATTAATGGATACAATAGGGCTTGGACCCACAGGTTTTGATTCTTATAGTAATCGTGGATCTCTTACTTATTTGTTTTTTTCTTTAGCCCCAACAAGCAATACTTAAAGATACTAATAGAAGTTTGCAGGGCTGTAAAGTCAGACTAAAAGAAAGGAATGTCGGGGACAACAAAAAGAGTGGTAAATGGACAAGCAAGGATGTAAGTAATGTAAGCAAGGCTATAAGGTTGTCGTTTCCTAATTGGAATTGGTAGTTTCAGAACGAAAGACAGGGGTTTTTGTTTTCAAGCCAGGGCAGTAAGGCAGTTAGGCACCAGTTCGATCCCCCTTTTTTAGTTAGTTCCCTCCTAAGTATTAGTTTCTTCATGTAATCAGACTCAATGGAAGGAGAGGTAGGTCCATAGGCAGTGAAGGCAGACTCCGGGCAAGGATAGGGATACTCCAACCAGTAAGCAAAGATCTGGATCAGTGGTCTTAGAAAGCACAAAAGGAGAGGAAGGCTAATAGGCAGGAGACATAGGCTAATAGGCTGCAAAGTCAGAATACCGATCAGTAGCTATAGAATGCAAATAAGTCATTTGAGTTTCAAGCCGGTAAAGTGATACTAACGTGGTCAAATACAGTCTTAAAGCAATGGATGTCAGAGTGAAACACAAGATAGCAAGAATCAGTGTAAGGAAAGGCTGGCTATCAATCAATCCTATGAGTTTTGGGGTGGAGTGCCAAGGAAGTAAGATTGATAGAGGGTTTAGTAAGGCCCTAGCTAAAAGGTAAGATTTCAAGTAAGGAGAGACTGGCTTTGAAGCCGTAGGAGAGGTAGACCTAGAGTTTCTAGTGGCAGAAGTTAGATCGGGAGCGACAGAATCTAGTGTGAATAAAGAATGCCATTCATAAGTAAGAATACAAGGATAAATTATAAGCCTAAGGTTTCAATCTTGAGTACAATCCTAGAGGTCGGGCTAAAGAATGTGGGTAAGCTGTTAAAGCTGGAAACTCTAAAGCATAACAGAGAATGAAAGTAGGCTTCGGAGTGTCATAGACAAATACAGATATGAGATCCGTAGCGGGAGAATAAGATGAGTAGCTCTACTGCCTTAGTTCTTAGTTAAAGAAGGAGTTATTTCTAAGTTATAGCTTTGAGTACGCAGCGAAAGAAGAGCATTATTGGATTCATTCTGGAACTTTTGAATTGAATTCTTGCTTTACTGAAACTAAATCATAGCTTCGAGTTGGATCCTTACTTTACAGCTTAATTCCTTCTATCGAGTTGGAGACCAGTAATATAAGATTTGAGTCTTGCCCGGTATCAGTGGATTTCTTGCTTTTTAGTTTAGTTATGTCTTTATGAGATTAGTTATCGTCTTATTGTTTGTATTTCAATTCCTAGTGTTGAGTGCCAATGTTTCAATACAATAGGGGGATTTGTTACGCATAGAAGAGATACATAGGTTTTTTATTATAAATAGAAAGAAAAGTAAGAGTGTAAGTGCTCTAGCTCTAGTTTAATACAATGAAAGGTATAGAGGAAATAAAGAGGATTTCCAATGATAAATAGGAATGAAAGGGTAGAAGTTCATCCAACAAGTAAGGTAAGGGCAGCAGCAATTACGCGTTAGTCGGAGTTAGTAGCGAGTCCACCAAGCAACATAGTAAGTATAGCGTTAGTCTTGCCAACTCAGCTCCATTCTTATATCTACTAATGAAGGTATTGTCAGCCTCGGCTCCATTCTCTTACTTACTTATTCTCTTCTTGTTATCGGTAGGGTCTATCCCCCTATGCGCTAGGATCATACCATACCCTACACTGTTAGTCACATATCCTATATTCTACTTACTACACCTTTTATTCTATTTTCGAGTATTTATTTCATTATAATATTATTCCATTTTAGAGTGTTTTACTTACACACATGATGTTGTTCTAATCCCTTGAAAGTAATAACTGCTTCGAAAGTTTCTTATTATGTTGTTCTATTCCGCTCGCTAACGTCTTTTTAGCCGGGCAATAAGCAATGCTGTGTTTCTGACTTATTTTACATAATGGTTGGTGCACTCACATTCTATGATTTGACCGATATTCTTAAAGGGCGCAAGCCAGGGTAGCACAAATAAAGGTAGCATAAATCTAGTATTTATAGGGTAGCGTTAGTGAGAGAGTTTGTGCCAGCAGGTAATAGGTTTGTTTTGGAAGCAGTGAGCAGTCGTCCGATTAGAGTAGGGTTACTATATTGAAATGCCTACATTCATATGATTTTCGCTTGGTGAGTCGGGAGTAAGCTTAGTTGTTTACTATTATCTCTTAGTTGTTTACTATCATCCATTTGTTGTTTACTATGATCTCTTTGAATTTGCTGTTTACTATGATGTACATTATTATACTTCTTTTATCTTCATTGACTTCTTTTCATTCGAAATGAAACAAGCGAGGATCCGATCCGCTCACGTTAGAAATAGTAGTAGCTAGTTTGGTTTGCGCTTACGAAGCTGGAACAAGCCTTAGTTCGACAAGGAAACAAAGCAGTAACGCTATCAACAAAAGAAAGGACATTCTCACGGTAAGACCTCTGTTAACTAGCCCACGGAGCGAACTGGAACTCTAAGATCCGCTTGCTACCGACTTGCGCACTTAATCTGCTCCTTTTAAAGATCTGTCTTTTTATTCTGCTTACTTTATCACTGCCTCTATATAGGATGAAACTCGGGATGAAGCGGAAACTGCTTTGTGTGAGGGGCGGGCAGCTTACTTACTGGATACCCTTATTGCTAGAGCCGCAGGTTTGTCTTTTTTCCCTTGGTTGTTGACTTGCTATCTTATTAATTTAGAGTAAAGACATAGCTTACCTTGTCTACCTCACCTCTCCTTTCAGTGAAGTTAGTTCAATTCCAATTCCGTATATGGATATAAGATAACACTTACTCGAAACCTAGACTACACTCGCTAAGCTGGGCACCCCGAGACTCACTTTAAGAACGAACGCATAGGCGCTGCGCACCCCTCAGAGACGAGACGAAACCTTGCAACGCCCTCACTCCCTAAACATAGACCGGAACTAGAACTACACTTTCAATAGGAGAAAAGTCAAGCACAACTGAGTAAAGAGACACACAAACGGAGTAAATAGATGCTTTATTTCACACAAACCACCGCATAGTAACGTGGGCATTATAAAAGAGGCTAAGCATTCTGTCTACAATGACACTGGCCACCCGGACCTTATACTTACGCATTCGAAAAGAGCTCATATATACGACGAAACAAGAACAGAATGATACAACTTTGAGCTAAACCCTCCCGGAATCATAGGCCGACTCAACCTCGCAAACACTTTCCACTCCTAACACTTACTTTCCGGGGTGCTTATATTCAACAAAGAAGGAAAAGGGAAGCAGGGTTTTAGTGAAATAATTCTATCAGTGGTGCAAAGAAAGAGAGATTCAATTTTACGAATGAAAAAGGGATGGTGTGTCTTTACTCGCTTATCATCCTGCTGAGGCTTCTGATTCAATCATATATTCCACTCATTCACGGAACTTTGCCCTGACTTTCGCCCACACCTTGAAACTTAATAAGCAACTACGGGACCGCTAATACAGCATTGCTTCAAAACGGACATATTACTTTGGATCTGCTTCATCAGCCTTACTTGAAGCTTTAATCACTCAGAAGGGCAGCCAAACGCTAGACTCTTATAGGACTTGACTTATTGCCTGGCGCACGAGGCCTTGTTCCGTTGAGATACCTTCCACTTTATATTGAGAATGACCTCCCGACTATATCAAATCTGAAATTCCATGATTGGATTTGGCCGGTAAACTTTCTTAGCGCCCGGCTTCCCTAGCTTGTTACTAGCCTTACTAATATGAAGGAAGAACGTAAACAACCAGCATTGCTTCAAAACTCACTTATGATTCGGATCTTGAAACTGCTGCCTCACCTGCTTATGCTTGAGACTAAGATTCTATCGCAGACAATGCCATTAACTTGAAGGGCTGCTGATCTGATTATCCAGCTTCCTTCAGCTGCTCTTTCTTTGCTTACTCTCTTTATAGTGCTTTCGACAACACTTGCACAAGAAGTAATTCACTTTATTACTTAGACACAAGAACTCCACTTTATTATTCTTTAGCCTAAACAAACACCTTGATACCGCACTATTAAAGCGCTACGTCGGCCTTCCCTTTACTATCAACTGTCTGAAGAATTGAATTCGGAATGCTTTGACGCAAGTAAAAGGTATGCAGTAAATTCTTTAGAGTTTGGGGGAGAATCCGAATAAAGTACCGGTGTTCGGCGTTAGCGAGTTCTAGTATAGCGTTAGGAATTTAGTCGTTGCCCTGTGCCCTTAATTAATGCACCTGTTTTCGAGCTCCTTGTGATAGAGTTCCAAAAGCCCAGATTGTAGAGTATCCTGCGCCCTGTTATCAAGTCACCATTAAGTGCATCTGTCTTTCTTTAGAGTGATGTTCGCCTAGTTCCAGTGTAATCTACCTAGAAGCTGGATCGGGATCTGAAGCTGTATAAAAGGAACTGGATAGGAGTAAGTGAAATCGACAAGATAATCCCCAGTGCGCTAACGGGACAGGAAGGGAGTTGAGTTAGAAGAGATCCAATCTTATCTGCGCTAACGGGAGTTTGGCGGAAGAAGAAGACTACATGTCTGTTCTGTTTGCTCGAACCCTACAAGCAAGGGCGTAAGTGAGCGAGTTGGCGGGAGTTCCACTTAACTTGTTGAATGGAGTTAGGAACCCTGTACTGTACACATTATTAAAGAAGAAAAGAGGGATTCAGTGAAGAGTTGTGCTCACGGGGCAGAGTGGAGTGAAGTTCTTTGTTGTGCTTACGTGAGTCTGCATGAAGTAAATAGGGGAGGTTTTTCTCTTCGTGGTGCAGCCCTCTGAAAGCCTAAAATAATGCAATTGAAAGCTAATTTCCTAGCGTTTTCCCTAGAATCTGATCTTCCCAGTTCAAGAAATGAATTTGTAGCCTAGGAGTCCTAACAGTATTAGTAGCCAGAGAAGAGAGAGGAAAGGGATGCAGTTAGAGCAGAGACAGCAGTAGAACACAGCCCCTTGAAACAAAGAATTGAACTAGTAAGTATAAGAATGGAAAGATAGTTTACTTAACACCTTAGGAATAGCTAAATTCATCGAAAAACAGGGCAAATTTCTCATATACCCACTAAGTAGACACCAGGGCTAATTTCTCATATACCCACTAAGTAGACACCAAGTATAAGAAAAGTAATATAACATTCTATCTCTTCTTATTAAGGATAATGTTTAGAAAGATCTTCTTATTAAAGATAAAGATTAGAAAGAGAGAAGTCCTGTGTTTGCCGGTCCTATACTATTGGCTGATATCAAATAGAGAAAGTGGTCGACTCTCCTTTTGCCCAGAAGCGGGTAATTAACAGTTCCATTCTGAAGTAGTAGCTTTTCCGCTTTTCTCTTGCTCTAGTACTGTTTCCACTTATATATCTGCGAATCTTGAAACAAGCCCAGCAGGGTTCAATGAATTGGGACCGATCGCCCGAAAGTTAATTGGTCCTTTTTTGCCATACTAAGCTTGGCCCAGGAATTCTACTATCTATTACTTATCAGACGGAAACAAAGAAGAAAGAAGTAGCTCGATTAGCGGGCTCAACACCCAGATTGAGAGTACTTATTGGTGAAGCTGTCAACCACCTCTAGTAACGAAGAATAAGCCGCTTACGGTAGTCAACAACACTCGCTCGCCCTACTGCTCCCCTACCATAATTGCCACTATGAACCTTTCCCTACTGATTGTCAAGGAAAACTTTTAATTACCGCATTTTCTATCTCTTGCAACTTTGCTCCCTCCACTACTGGACTGCACCCCGGAACAAGCAATGGCGATAAGTCAAGTATTTTCAGTCAACAACAATCGGTTCATCAAGTCGAGGAGAGGTTAGCGCGTCAAGAAGAGGTTAAGCGGTAAAAGAATCAAATCAGTATTAGGAACATATGATAAGCGTCAATGTCGTGGAACATCTGATAGATACCTTCGATACAACTATACTATATTAATTCTATTCCGCCTCTTCTCCTGATCTAGCTTGAAAATTCTCTTGTCGACAGCACTAGCACTTAAGTCTACTTCGACTTCTTCACAAGACACTGATTGAATTCCTACTTGCTATAAAAAGAATGATTCTGTTGCTTCCTTACCCCTATACTTATTCTAATATAGGTTCGGCTGCTAACCAGAGGATTCCACATAAGATGAGTTTTCTAATCTTGCTTGCAGACTTAGATACAATAACAGAACTTTCTTACACACATCCCGAAGAACATAATATTAGTATAACTCGGGAAGGTAAAGTACCCGAACTCTTGTTTAAGAACCGCCAACACCCGAAGAAAACTTTAACGCATCCCGAACTCCTTCTCTTATTCCTGCTTCAATCAAAGCCAGTACCTTATCAAGTTTATACTTTTACTGAAGATCAAATCCACTGGTGCCTAGTCTAGGCCCTTATAGTATGTTTCGGGAACCCTGTTTTGAATCAGTATTTGTTGACAGTGAAATCAGTATTAGTAGCCATAGGTATAGCTCTTTCAAGAAGTATTTGTTTACAGTTTCATCAGTAGTAGTCAATCAGAAGCTCTTAGCACCTCGGTGCCAGTGGAATTATGAGTGGAAGACCTGATTTAGAGTCGCCAACAAGCACTTATGGTACTATACTTGAAGACAAAACTCGGGATGGCACCTAGACTAGAGAGAACCTGTCCTGTCCGATTCCTGCCTTTGTAGTTGTAGCTTGGCGGGTCAATACCATATCTGGCCGAGTTGAATCCAACAAGCAGACAAGCGTAACTCCCTCTTACCACCCAACCTTCTTATCTTGAAACAGCTTATCCATCACCTGATCTCTTACTTGCACCAAAGCATTCTTCATTCTTTTAGATTACACTTCTTGACTTACCGCTTAAGAAGGACAGAAAGAGGACCTTAGGCTTTTTGCTAACTCGGGTCAACTCAAATGCTAGGGAAATACCAGAGATTCAGACAAATCTTATTTCCTTCCTTACGCTTAAGTACCGGTGTAAGGTTACTTCAAATCTATACTAGCTAAATGAACGCTAAGCTAGATGAAATGATGCAATACCAATATTCTGTCGAACTAAACTTGAAGCCGAAGCTGTAGCTGTCTCAAGAGCCAGTCCTTTTTTTGGTGCTTTTGTAGTAGTAGCTTGCACTTATTAACGCTCCTTGTCTAGTAGTATCCTTCCACTGGTAGTCCTGTTATTGTTCTTGTTGAATACCGAGTACCGAGTGGAATCAGTGAGTGTCTTGGCTGTTGACTACGGTATAGGATCCATAGTTAGATGAGTTCAAAGAGATGGAATTGATTATTTATTGGCTTTACCATGGTCCTTAGTTAGAGGCTTTGAAGCAATAAGTACTTAAGTGAATAATTGAACTAATATTACC
This sequence comes from Musa schizocarpa, assembly GCA_900464855.2. Classification (NCBI taxonomy): domain Eukaryota; kingdom Viridiplantae; phylum Streptophyta; class Magnoliopsida; order Zingiberales; family Musaceae; genus Musa; species Musa schizocarpa. Next base: position 250,320 of record LR890027.1, read on the forward strand.
CATCTTCTGAATCTAGTATACGCTTGGCGAGTTTCATACCAGCCAAGGAACTACTATACGCGCAGACATCTGGAAACTAGCAATCCTTCAAGGTAGGCTCACTTCCACTAGAGCACTTCCCCTAGAGCACAAGAACTCCCGCTCCCCTTTCTGACCCGACTCGCTAACTGCTTACTTGAGAACGGAAACAGCTCTGGAATCTTATACAACTCCCAAACACAGGTTAACTCGGGAATAGGCTTCAACAACGGATTGAGAGTCACCAACAAGTGAACTGCCTCTGCATGAAGGGCTTTCTCTACTAAATTAAGTATTTCTCCTTATTATATAGGATGAAATAAACACCTGATAGAGAGTCGCCAACAAGCACTTCAGGAACTCTTCCTATAAAGTAACTTGACTCTTGATAACACTTATGATCCTGTGAGGAATAACTTGAAGCTTCCTTTAGGGACCCTTACGCCCCTAATAGCTAGACAAAGAGTAAAGTTGTAAATAGAGAAGTAGTTTAACGAGTCCAGTTTTTTGCCTTTGAAGCGAGGCACCCTCCAGCTGGAGTATCGGGTGTTTGACTGGAATCTGTCTTTGTTGCAAGAGAAGCAAAGGGGGCAGGTTAAGAAGCCCATCGAGTAGTTACGCGGCAGTCCGGGCAAGAAACCCGAGTTAAAGAGCAAGCAAGTCCTGTTTTTGTCCTAAATCACTCATATAATATAGTTAGTTGCTGTTATGCACAAGTCTTAAAGGTGAACGAAGATCTTTTCTCTCGACTAAAGTAAGTAAGTAGTAGTTCTGGGTGGGTGCACCTCTGACTCTTCTCCTGCCCGTAGGCAACTAATATGAAACAATAAATACAGAATGAAGGAGCAGCTAAAGGTATGAGTTCGGGTCGATGTTGAAATGAGGATTTGCCCATAGGCTCCGTTTCACCTATCCTTTCTTCGGGCGGCAGGAGCTCAATACAAGTATTAAGTATATGAATAGGTAGTCATTACCGGTAACCAAGCAACTGCTACAGACGCAACTGCTGCAAAAGCAAGAACAGTAATAAACTCTAGGGAAACTACTTTATTAGTTTACTTAGGTATACGAGTAATTCAAAACCCTCTCTTGATGCGTTGAAAAAACCCGGCAAAACGGGCCAAGTAACGACTATACAAGCTACTACTTTCGAATGGAATTGATTACTTTCTATCGGGGGCCAAGCAACTACTACAAAAGCATAGAAGGGGAGACAAGCGACTACTTCAGAATGGAATTGACTACCCAATGCACTAGCAATTATGTACTATGGCCCAATTCCCTTCCCTGAGACCGAGTAAGAAGTAAAAGAATTCAACTACTTTCCCTTGACTTTAGCCCTTTTACTAACTGAATTCGGCTCCTATACATATAGCTCAGCTAACTCAGGATATACCTACATCTCATCTACTTCTCCTCTGGCTACTATCTGATATAATACCCATTGCTCCTCTCTTATAACTTATATGCTACCTCTTACCTAAGTTCAACTAATTCATATTGATTACGTAAACTCCGAGCCTTAGTATTAAGCTTGTTTCTTGCTATAGTACTCGTAGTAGTTTGTCTCTACCTTTCCTTGCAGCCAAGTCCAATCTCTTACCTTTGGAGTTCAGCTAGTTTCGTTTATTTACTTCAAAGGCAGTGCAGTTTTTCAATAAGTAATCTAGGCTACAGGAAGTTCTTTATACTTCGAGTGCTGTCACCCTTCTGAATCACCTAAGCTGTGAAAGCCCGGGTTCTGTGCTTCAATCTGATAGTTGGCAGTGGAATTCCTTATTTTAGTATGGATTCCCGGTTTCGAGTGAAGGTCTCGCCAAGCTACTGCTAGACAAGTAACTACTCAATCCTTAGCCAGGAATTGCTTCCCGTCAATACCTAAACTCTGGAATTGCTATCAGCCAAGTAACGGATAGACAAGCAAGTCAGAATGAAGTTCTAGTTGACAGAGCCTAGCCTGTAGTTTTTGAGTTTCATCATAAATTTAATCCTATAATAAGATAATATATCGACAGCCAGAGAGGCATAATAGAAGAAGTAACTAACCCTGTACTACAGTAGGCATTTCTGAATGGGGTTTCCGGTTTCAATACATTTCAATACAGAATTCAAATACAGAATTCCAGAATATGGTTTACTTTACCGCAACTCTGATAAGGCAGCTAAGCGAGGAAGGAGGATGTTTACCACCCTAAGCAACTAGAGCAACTAATACTTCTTTCAACTAACCTAACTCCGGGTTTGGTGCGTTTGGTATACAAAGTGAGTCTTTCCGGCTTTGCTGTGAGGCTGAGTAGCTTAAATTGATCTCTACTACTCAGTAGCTTAGTACCCGCAGGGGCTTCCACTCCTCTCTGTAGCTACGTACCCGATGGGGATTCCCTAGTGTTTTCTCCTCCCCAGTCATTAATGGTTATAACTTTATCTCTTTTCTTTTTCGGTATATTTGTGCGTATCCTTTTCGGAGGACATTTCTTTCTTTTTTCAGTACAATGAGCACTAGCACTCCTCCCGTAACTCCTAAGCTACATTATAACTAAAAGAAGTACATTCTACTTACCTTTTCAAGAGCTGATGCCACTGCCGAGCTACGTTCTTTTACTGCCTCTATCATCGTTAGTAGGATCACAACAACTATCCAGCACAGTGTTAGCATCATTGTCTCGAAGGAGGGTCATAGTGTACAGGGCCACCACTTGAATGTTTCTATTTTTCTTGATGCTGTATAAATCTTAGTTTGCTGCAGAAGAATGTTGATTGGAGTAATGCCAAACAAAGAAATCTTAAATATAATGAACTGAAAGGCGAGATCCACCTCTTCCCTACTTAACTTTCTTCTTCTAATTATAATGATATTATAAGATTCAAATCCACTAATAGTCCCGAGCTTACTTTAGAAGCAGGCTCACTATTGGAAGGTAACCTTTCTGTGGGTGATTCCGGCTTTATTCAACTATAAAGATGACCTGAAGATTCCCGTGTGTGTCTCTCGTGTCATGGAGCCTTCTCGGTATCTATCCCATGAGCGTATCCACCTGACTGCTCAATTACATGCGGGTCATATTCCAACCACCCACTCCTCTTCAGTCGTCCGTCGCTTCAAGGAGGAGTTTTTCTCTTTTCTAGAATTCGTGTTCGTCCCTTGAAAGTGTTTTTAGCAGCTACAGTCAGAACAGGTTCGGGAGTCTTGTCTCAAATGGGCACATCTGAATAGCTTCGATCATCAATTGAGTCCTTTCGTGTTGGGTCTGCTCTTTTCTGGCGAGCTTGGTCCTCATTCTAGTTTTAAGTCTTCTTTTTAAAGTTTGGACATTACGCTGGATCCTTCGTCTGCCTCCTCATCAATAGCTTGGTACGCGTCTTGGCCTTTACAAGCGTATAGAAGGTTAGATTGACAAATATGCTTTTTATCTTACCTACACTTCGGTGACGTGGACTTGCCGGTTGTGGTTTATGATTGTGCCTCTTCCTGCCCTGTGCCTTCAACAGTTTACCCGATTACCATTAAGGTTTCCGGTGGTACTGTTCAATCTTTTGTTGTGGACATCGACCCTGTGCGTCGTCTTTTGTGCACTCGTGAGGCATGGGCGCGGGAGGACTCTTCTTCGCGTTGATCGTGTTTCGTGTGTTTAGTTTCTCTGGGTGCTGTTTTATTGCTTACTGTACTTGTTTCGACATCCTAGCGACACCCCTTAATACAGTGCCCTTAAGTAATTGGTGGCAGGAACCGCATCTGAGTATACGCTTGGCTCGGGTGCAATGATAGGTGTTGGCCTAGAAGAAGCTCGTTTCTTTTCTTATATAATAGAATAATGAGAGATAGATCCAATTATTAAAGTATAGAGTCCGGGTTCCGGGCAGAATAAACTATCGGCAAGGAAGCATAAGTGGGATCACCACACCACCAGTGGAAAGGAATGAAATCAGTGAAAGTATAAAGGGTGTTGCAGTAAGAGAATCAGAATCATATAATAGCATGTGAGTAACAAGAAAGCTCTTTCCTTGAATTTAACTCGAAAGGAATCATTCCACTAATTATCACTCACCTATACGCCTATTTATTGCAAGTAAAGGTGTTTTGGCTCAAGCCCTGTTTATAGCAACTCGAAAGGAATAATTAAATTGGAGAGCATCGGACACGGAGCCTGGCCGGAGAGGGAGCAGATTCACACTAAGTAGTCCAAGAGTCAAACGAACAATACGGAATGACAGACCAAAGAACGACACTAGGAAACTTTAATGGTAGACTCAAACGTTAACATAGGAATAATAATTTTACATAGGTATCATAAATAGTAGTATGTGGAAGAATCAATCCTGCAACAAAGAATTCCACTAGTCAACCTCTAATGACATGGGATGGAGCTGACTCAGAAGTCAGAATGAAAGCACCCCCCACCCAAAAAGAAAGAGTTAAAGTGACAATAAAAGGAATCAAACAAAACAGTAGGAAAACTACTCCCAGAAGGAAACTCTCAACTCGGGATATGAAACAAGGGTCGATTACATTGAGCTATAACAAGAACAGGATCGGTATGACACTCTAACTCTCACAAGATCAGGATCTTCAGAAGTTCAAAAGTAAGCCGATTCAGAAAGGACTTGCACGTAAGGAGCCTAAAAAGGACTTTAACTCTGGGGACCGGCGCACCACGCTGAAAGAATGGATATAATAAATAGCTTTGTATAGATTTTAGTAATAGAAGAGGATAGGAGAGGTGCTCAAGTAATCCTATATGGAAGCCGAGCCGAATGCTCATCTCACCACTACAAGGTAAAGGTTAGGCGAAAAGTAAGCTATCTATAGTTACCCCAAAACAACAAACAACTTAGAGCAAAAAGAACAATTGCATCATTGGCATCAGAACAAGAAAAAGTGTCTCATCGGCATCAGAACAAGCAAGCACAAATGTCAAACTCACCATAACAGAGCTCTATGGGTCAATTAGATCTTATGGATCCTGCTCTACTTGGCTCTAAATAAAATCATGAAGCCGGAGAGCAACTTACTATGATTCTGTTTAAACAAGACAAAGACTAAGTGCGCCAAGTTCAATGGAATTCCGCATGTCAGGGGAGAAACATAATTTCCTCGCACAGCTTCATCTGTTGCTTTCGTTGCCAATACAAGAACGGGACTTGGAGAACCGATTGTCGCAAACAACACTGAGTCTTGTGCCGAACTTTCAATATTTAACGCTGAAGAATACCCTCTTTGGAGTCAAAAAAGAATTTGATCTTTCTTGCTTAGAGTTAAGCAGTAACTCCACCTAGCTAACGCCACTGACACACTTGTTTTTGCCCCAACTCCAAAAACTAAAACTAAGCTTTATGAAGCACTTAAAGAAACAATACTCTCAGGGAACTTAGAGCGCTTGCTTATTCTCGAACTACATCTTCTGTTGAAACCGATCCTACTCATTTATGGGAGACTTGAAAACTTGACTTTTAATATTTCTTACGCCAACAGCTTTATACTTGACTTCAGCAGTTGATCATGAGCATGAGATAAATTATATTGAAAAAACAAATAAAACGGATAATAGCACTTGAGCAGGAAAAGAATTAACTTTAGCCACTGAGTATGGGCCTGTACTATATGCCTTTAAGGCTGCAACGCCCGCCCGTCCATAGCTCTTGTACTGACTTCTTTCGTTATGATGTTAAACCTTTAGTCTTTAGCTACTGTCCCGTATTCTTTAATCGAGTGTGGGGAATGATAGCAAGGAAGAACGAATCTACTACTTCAAATAACGAATGAAATAAAGGAGTGAGTGTAGGGCTAATAGTTATACGTTGCTTAGTGAGTTAGAGACAGTCAAGTGATACTCAAACAGGTGAATAGAAGGTTTTAGTCTATTCCCGATAGCGGCAAGTCATATTCTATATCCGTTAGCGTGGGGCTCTTCTGTGTTTGGTTCCTCTGCTACTTAATTGAACATTCTTCTGCCTCGATGCCCGCCAAGAAACTAGTCTTATGGTGCATCATCTCAGAGTGCTCCCGGGTTTTTGTACGATGAGTTAATAATATACTGTAAGTAAGGGTAGAGTCCTGTAGTCAAAGAATTGAGGACAGAGTATGGAGAGTGAAAGCGGCGAGGCAGGGGAGACCCAGAATAGAGACAGAGAATGCTATCCTTGGAAACAGTAGAGGTAGGTTGATCGAACATTGTATTGAGAGCGGAGGAGTCAAGGAAGGGAATACTTTCACTATTGAGTAAGAAGAAAATAGAGTGGCATTGGTTTAAAAGCAAGTAAAGCCCGGTCAGTAGTTAGAGGATACGAATCCGCAGTGGCTGTATTAGAAACAGTGTTTTCATCCATAGTTCATTGTTTCATTCCGGATTGCTTGACTTCATTCCAATACTTACTTGTTTGATACTGGGTGCACCACATCGTACCCGTATTCTACGACTTATTGTTATTACTGTTACTAGTATTCTTATACTTATAATTATTCTCTATATACTAATATCTATGGGTTGTATTAATATTATTATTCCTATAGGCCCCACAATATAAGATTACTTCTCCTTTGTTTAATCCTAACTGCGCTACCTTGAATTCTGCTTTCTTGATTTTCTTGGGCAACCGGTATAGTTAATATGGCTAACAAGAATTTAACCCCTAAGCGATAAGAATCAACACAAAGACAAGGAAAGACGGCTTTCACTCGGACTTCATAAGACAACAAACGGAAACTGGGAACCTCTAAACTCATACTTCATATAAAAACAATGACAACTACACTTGTTCTGAGAAATAGGACTTCCCCTACCGATCTCGAACCCGCTCTGACAGCTGCTCAAGGCTTGCTTTACTTGCTCTCATGCTTTAATTACTTCTTTTTATTCTGACTCATTTATATGCTTTGCTTGGACCACTTATCGTTTAAAAATAACAAATTGCATCTTTCTTTGGGAGCGTAGAAGATAATCTTGCAGGATAAGAATGAACTTACGCCTTAAATACTAAGTCTTGCTATGAAGATCGTATTGCCTCCAACAACCCGGCTTATGATCCTGATCCGATGAAAAACGACTATACTCATATTGTGAGTTAGAGGTGGGCGCCCGGAAGCAGGTAAGCCCCAGGACGAGTAGGTCAGCAGCAAAGAAAAGGTATCTCGGTCTCGGGTTAAAGTAAGAGTATAAGGCCTAAGCACAGCAGGTCTAAGTCTAGGTCTAAGCTCAACAGAAGAAACTTTAGAAGAGAAGGGAAATCAGCTGCAATCGGGTCAGAAAGGGGAGTTTATAGTTGAAAGTCAGAATGAAGTTAGGAGCCCGCAAGCTCAGAATAAGGAATTGAAGAAGAAAACTCAAAAGGTAGGAAAGTAAGACTGGAGCTCAGTAGTCAAAGAGTGGAGTGGTCAAGTTTCATTCCATTACCCCTAGAGACCTTCCTACTTTCATATCATAGAGTTTATACCTTTACTACCAATAAGTAGATACCTTTACTACCAATAGACTAAGGGCCAAGTCACGTATACAAACACATAGCGCCAAGCGTATACTACAGTAGCGCGGCAGGGCACTCGAACAGGACTACTGGGTTTAGTGATAGGGCTTGCAAGGTTTACAATAAGGGTTTACCCGAGTTTAATAAGTTTTTAATTCCCTGGTTTTGAATCAATAGCTAGGTTTATTTAGATCAGTAGCTAAAGTGTCAAGGCAAGGACCTGGACGTAAAGTTAAAGTCCCATCCCCTATAAAGTAGTTGAAGGGCGAAAACTAGGGGAGGTAGCCTAGTAGACAGGAAAGTCCGGTTTAGCTATAGTAGTAGCAGCCCAGTAGTTGTAGTCCTGGTTGAGTTAGAGTTTAAGACCGGTGGTAGTCCAGTGGAATCTTTATTTTAAGACAGAGCGGAAGTAGATGATAAAGCAGCTCAGTAGTAAATATCAGAATGAACCACAAGTCCTGTGTTCATAGCCGTAGTCAACAAATTCAATAATTCTTTATATTGCTCTTGTCGTCTTGGCTGTTGGCTCGGTGCTAATGGAAGTTTACAATTAAGTCGTAGATGGAAGTTTCGTTGGGCTTTTCTCTATCCTATTAAGAATCAGAGGTGTTGCAGTTCAGTTGCTTGGCAGGAGTGAGTTCGGCAAGTCATAGGTATATCAGCAGAGTTAGCATCAGTGTAATCTTGTCTAGTATATGCTTGGTTGACGACAGTTTATCCACTACAAACAAGAGAAAGCTTTCAAATAGGCCATTCTCTTTTCAAAGTCAAGATGATAGGCGTAAAGCTGTTAGTTACGAAGCGGGAATATCCGTTTTCTCATCAGCGGGAAGTGGTGTTTCAAAGGGGAGTTCGACTCAAATCCAACAAGCAGACAAGAACACTTCTTTTATTTAAGCTGATGCTTTAGTTGCGCGAGGTAGAGTTCGGATAGCCCCTAAAGAATTCCACTTGAATGTCAGAAACAGCAGAATTAGCCGTTAAGAAGCCAGCTGACCGCGAGGCGAGAGATGGGCTTTCCTTTTTCATTATTTCATGCCAGTTGATATAACACTCGCATCCGAAACGGATTATAGAGACTTCGAACTAGACCACTCCTGTGACTGAAAATCTATATGTTGCTTATCCCCTGTTACTTAAATCTAGAATGAGGCTTGCTCTTCTGCTTCTTTTAGTTCTTCCCCTTTTTCATTTCCTCGACTTTCAATTCATAATGGAATTTTTTAATCTCATTTCTCACTCTGATTACCGAGTTTGATACTCATGTTGTAGTTGCTAAGAGGTAATGACTGACGCTATTAATGCAGACTCGTTACGCATAACATACTATGTGAGTTCCCGAACCGAGTTATGTCTTTGTAGTAGTAGAAAACAGGAACAAAGGACAGGACAAAGAATTCATTACCACCCAACAAATACAGGAAAAAGAATGAAACTAGAAACTCGCTAACCTTAGCAACTAAACTTCAACACGTACTTGATTCGAGCAGACTCATTCACACCAGAATTAGGACTTGTTATGGTATAGAATTAAATAAATATGAAAGTCAAGCACCAACCTCTATAGGGGAAAGCCGACCAAGAACTCGAAGAAGCATCCAGAAATGGAACTGACACCGTACTGTAAACTACTCCTTTCCCTTCCTTCCTTTTAGCGCCTTAACTAAAATACATAATGGAACTGGCATCGACTGAAAGGACTGTTAGCACCGAGGTCTAAACGGTATTATAGTAGTCTTGCTTAGCGCCCTTGCCTTTGAACTAGTTAGAAATAGGATACAGCAAACTAGCAGGTCCAGTGACTCATGTGTTGTATTTGAAACTTCTTCCCTGTTCCTCGGCAGCACCTACATATTCCTAAGCTAAGGAAACACAGAATTATTGAGTAAATCGCTTAGACTTCATTCTTTAGTCAACAGCGCTTACCCGTCTTCTGGCAGTTAAGAAGCTCGTATTTATATATATCTATTGTATTTTCAAGTCTAATGAAATAGTCAAGGTAGATAGTATGTATTTTCAAGTCTAATGAACTCTCGGGGTCAGTATTATTGATTTCTGATTCTTATTAGTATAGTATATTAGTATAGTAATTATTTTATATGGAAGGTACAGAGGCAAAGGAAAGAAGTAAAATAACTGCTTTCAACAAGCTTCTAGTATAATGTTGCGCTAACGGGCATAAGCACCTTTATCATCGACACTCACGTACTACTAATCCGCAAGACAAACTACATTGCTAACCTATCCTTTCCTATATGTCCTTTTTCTGACTGTTGACATGTGTGAGTTTCTTCTTACTGTTGACATGTGTGAGTAATGATAGTATGGAGATGTATTGGAAAGTGCATGAGATTGAGATGTTTGAGCGTAGGGTACATGAGATTAACAATACTATAGTATACAAGCTCCGGGCGTAGTTAGGGCACTGGCTCTTCACTACTGGCTGCTTCCAAAACTCGTACACTTACTCTAAACTCCAAAGCAAACTAACACACTTGACTTTGGCGCCAGTATAAAGTATAATGCTACTAAGCGTCGGACCTACTACTGCTCCACTACAATATTGATTGCTCGTGTCAAGCAAGTAAAGTCTCCGCTTGTTCACTGCTTAGCTTCCTTATCCGGGTATAGTAGATAACCTTGATTCTCCGCCCAGCGATGGGCAAGTCCTGTGCTCGAGCAACAAGCAACTCGGCTCGGGGTGTCTCTATTCAACAAGCAACAGAACCTAGACTAAACACTCACCCAAAGATACTTTAAATACCTATACAGCGGCCGGCACCCTCACAGAATAAAGCTAAGCAACTTCGACCACACCTAGCTTCTGTGCACTTCTATTCTCCTCTCAAATGCCTGCAAACAATTAGCCTATGGACCATATTCCCTGTCTGGCTCTGCATGACTCTAAACTCCAGCTCTAACAGCAACTCGAATTGTCAAGAGGAAGGAATAGATAAAATATAAGTAATACCAACTCCAACAACTGACTCAAAGGCATAAACTTGCACTTCTCTATAGCTCGCATGGTCATCTTAATGCATACGGACCCATATTCCCCATAATTATCTGGCAGAGAACTAACTCGCCTGGACAGCATCCGGTTATAGGCTCGCTTACTGTAGCAATGGTACTAGACCCACAGTTCCCTGTCACAGCAATTCAATTGATTAAGCTTTACTTGGATTAGCACACTCCAACTCGCTATAAATATGATATTACGTAAGATGCCATATTCAGAACAGAAAAAGTATTGGTTTGAATAAGAAGGATTGCACACTCACTGTGTTGGGCAGGTAATACGCCAGCCACCACTTCCTATAAGCTATATGGATAAGCGCACTCCCTATTAACTAGATCGTGGATAAGCTATACTCCCTATTATTCTTTTACAATAGATCGCTCCTCACTGGCAATGGAACTCTCTATATGGTTATCTGCCACAGGAAGAGGTGCAACAACTAATGGTTATTGGTAGTCTTCCACGGCATATCTATAGGCTCCCAGCAAGACAGCCTCAAAAGGTCAACTATTAGCGCAATCAACTAGAAAGAAGAACTCGCCTTGACTGTTCATATGGCCCGGCCTACTTTCAATTAATGCGTTTACAAAAATACAGTAATAGGATCGCTAGATATACAAATAATATACCTTCCCCAACAATAACATATTTATTTACCAATAAAAAACTGTGTAACTAACTTGGTGCCAAGCGCCAAAGCCCACCACACCCCTTCTCCACGCCCTTAACTAGGTTTTCGCCGTCCGCTCACTCTCCTTTCGTTTGGCTACTTAGGCTCGTTCCCTTTGTTCCGCAGAGCGAATAAGACTGATGACGATATTACTACTCAGAGATTGCTTACGTGAGCTGGTGAGTTTTAGTCGTCTAGTTCTCTTAGTGGGACCGTCCGTCCCATGGATCATGGCATATATAGGGACCCGTGGCTTTCGTCAAGGTAAGCTTTCATAAGATAGTCTCCTACTCTGGTCCTATTACTTTTGGGGGATGAAGCGCTTTCTACAGTAGCTTACACTTTCCTTTTCATGATTTAGTCTATCAGAAGAGGTTTATGGTTGTGCCGAACAACCTAATGTTTTGCTTTCGTTGACCCTAAAGTGAGTTGGGCTTTCGTGTACCTACTTGAAATAGTATACTTGTGCTAGATTTGGTTCGCGTTCAGTGTGAACCGATGTAGGCAGCTTTCGGTTGATTTGTAGCTCCCGATGATGAAGTAACTCGCGTAAGCGCAAGGGATTGCTTGACTTACTCTACCCACATCTCCATGTGCCTACTGCTCAGAACGTTCTTTGCCGGTTGCACCTAAGGCAAGGCTTCAAATTGAAAGAAAGAATGACCCGTTTAACACTGGCGGATTTAGCAACAGTAGCATAAGTAGCTTGCTTGGCTTTTAGGACGGAAAGAATAAGCACTTGATTCCTAGGGTGGAACCATAAAGACACGAATAGAACCGATTAAACGGGGCAGGACAAGCGATAGAAAAGTGAGGCAGGTTGAAAACCATAAGCCTAAAAAGAGGAGAACCTGGCAAGAGCAGGTCGGACTGTGAGACCACGTATAGCACTCCTCGAAAACAGGACTTGAAGTTAAGAATGTCATTGAAGATTACCCGCAACAACAAAGATTCTATTATTACCCATTGAAGACTACCCGCAACAACAAAGATTCTATTATTACCCTATTCATATACAATACACCGTACCCTTCATTTCTCATGGAGCTTAGAACTCGAGTTATTTCTGCTATATTTCTAAAAGGGCCGACAGGACAGGACGGACTCCTTCTTTCCCTATGGGATGCAGCTTCTCTTGTTGAGGCGTAAGTTAATAGGGCGCTAATGAATTGGTGTTTTTAGTAATGGTATAAAAAAGCCCATTGCCTTGTTTGTTGTTGTGTAGTTTTGATTTGAGTGTGTTCGAGCTAAGCTGATTGGAACTTGGTTTGGATATTTCCGAAAGCATGTTCAAGGAAGTGACGTGAAGGTAACCCTACTGAGCGGTAAGGACGAGATAAAGGGGTCTCTACGTCTTTTGGTAGTTGGGGGCGGGCAAGATTTAGTTGTGGTTGGGGGACTATAGTCTGGTATGGGGCTTGAAAAAGAGGGGAATTAGACTAATCGGCCGCTGCAATGCAAAGCTAGACGAACCCAGACAGAGTCCAGCGAATCTAAGCAGAGACACTGCCTTACTTTCGGTCAATCAAGGAAGTGCTGCGAAGTGGCTTACTCGAAAGAAGCATTAGCGTCACGCCTGCTGTTAGTAGCGATCCGTCTTTTAGTAGAAACCCTGCTCATCTTATTAAGTTAAAGTTATGAGATATTCTATTCGGGAAATGAAATGCTATAAGAAGCTTGAGCACAAGCGCCTTCACTAATTAATTGCGAGGGTAGTCGAGGAGGCGCCTTAACTAAAGAATATGGAGGATGGTGGTCGAGGAGAAGTTCAAAGGTGAGAGCAAGCCGTGCCAATGTCCGGGATATTCGGGTTTTGCCTGACTGAAGTTGCGGTAGAGGTCCTTGCCGGTGCAGGTTCTGGTATAGTTTTAAGGCAGATCAGGGTTCAACGGAACAAGTCAAGTTTTAGTCATCGGCTAACGTATGAGCTCCTAACGCGAGTGTCAGCTAATGTGAGAGAGTTTGCCTAATCAGTCTAAAGGCCTAGCAACGTTGCTTGTCCGCTGGGCTGGGAATATCACTGCTTACAGAAACTATAAAAACTCATCAATTTATTAACCCGGACCTGGCAGGCTATACTTAATGCTTCTGTAAAGTAAACAAATCATTCGGAAACTTTCCCTTTTGCACAACACTGGTTTCTTCCTTGTGCCGAGTTTAGTAAAACAGTCAAGTCAAATCATTAAAATCAAAGAATTCCCCTTTATTTAGCGCTTCCGCTGTAGAAATTACCTTACCCTTACCACCCGAAACTCTATTACTCTTTAAGCAAAGGAAGGGAAAGCCCATAACGGAACGAAACTAAATCCATATTAAGAGTAGCACCCAAAAACCTCTGATCGACGCGCCCTCACTATACTAGTTGAACCGTGGGCAGCTGACTTGCATTCGGCTTAAGCTTCTGCACTCGATAAGAGAGATTCGTAATGCACTACAATTCTTTTCAACAAGCGCGGATCTCAACTCCGTGTCGATTAAGGCACAAGTATCGATCGTATATACGCCGGGTCATCCTAAATTCCATGATTACCTTTCAACTCAAGGCATCCTAAATTAAATGATTACTTGAAACTCCACTCGCTAGTTTAAACCTAACTACTTACTCACTTAAGAAAAGGCTCACTCCACTCGCTAACACCGTGACTTGTGCGAACTCCTTCTAATTAAAACGTCCTGTGCATCAAAAATGATAATTAGCACACAATGGAACAAGCTTTGTGCAATGTTGCGTTAACGGAGCGGAACTGAACTCTACTCGCTAATGTCGTTACTCATTTATTGCATGTTTGTTTGTTTCATTGCATGTTGTAGATGTTGGTGCGAGTGTTGTCCAAGTCCTGGGTTCGGAAACTTGAACTGAAACTACTTATTCTGCAGAAACAGCTTCGTGTGAGGGGCGGGCAGCGGACTTACTTTCAGCCTAACTTCCCGGTACAGCTTCCTCAATAGCTCTTTATTCTTCTTAATACGAGAAAAGTGGAACTCCACCGGTTCTGGTCTTGCTTCTTCTTTTGATACTGGTTATTTTGTGAGTCGACTTAACTCGAACTGCTTAAGCGTGTAGTGGGTATTAATTCTATTCTGAATTCTATAGGAGAATATCTATATATATATAGGAGAAATATAAGATGAAACTCAAACTGTTTCTTCTCCTTATCCTGTCCTGACTCCTATACTGCCTCTGATCCAACAAGTAACTACAAATTTATAGCGTTAGTGGGTTAACCTTGAAGTGAAGCTGACCAACTTATCATATTTATTGAGGAACCGACAAGCCCAGACTTCCTATCTTATCTCCTTTCTTCGCACCCAAAGAAATAGAACTCCCCTTTCTTATTACCCGGACAAGCAGACAAGTAGACAAGCAACAGTACTAGAGCGAGAGACAAGCAACGGTAACCCTAAATGGGGGAATTGAGGTCAGTCAACTAGTCTAGTTCTATTACTATATGCGGAGTAGTCCAGGGAAAGATTCTATTGTTTCTTACTCTCTTCTGGAAATTTCATCTCTATCTTTTGATCCATCTTCTGCCCAACAAGACCCTCACTGGAAACTAGGGCTTTAACTATAGTTATTAAGTCCGGGGAGAGAAAGTATTCTTTTCTTAACTTATTAGTCTAATGTGCACTAGATCAGGACAATTAGTTGACCTCTCTCCACCTAGTCTTGCCCGACCTATACTTGAAGGAAACTGTTGCCTTAACCGCTACGTGTATAGAGAACTCTATATAAGGATTTCCACTCTAACTCGACAGGGGAACAGGTAAAATTCTCCACTCCCCCACAAACAATGAAACTTTAGACCCGGCTTGGATTCTTTTACTGGTATTATTGAGACTTATATTTCTCCTATGATCTAGCACGTACAAAGATTAGAATCAACCTATGGTGATAACAAGAATCGAAGCAGTGCTATGAGAAAACCAACTTCTTTAACAGAATCATAAAGGTATGCCTTTCCGTCTGCTGCTCTTGGATCACAATCTGACTTGACTGTTCCTTAAACTAAAATAACTCGTAGGAAGAATTGAACCACAGTGCGTCTCACACTCGAACTGTCGCTAAACCTAGACTATACTCTCCGAGGTGCGTCTCATCCTTTGACTAATATAATAAGGAATTGCACTGGTGCCAACAATACTTTTACTTTCAAACACTGGGGAATCCCAACACTGCTTTTAAGGCTTTGGCTACTGATCTAAACCTTGACTTACTTTATCTAAGCCTGTCGCTACTTACTTGAAAACTTTGCGTTACTCGACCTCAGACTTGCTTTACAGGCCTCAAATCTGATTCCTAACAAGCAAATGCGACTGACATGAAATCAACAACTACTGGATACTCATCTTTATTCCTACGGGCTCTAAGCCTACCTTCACTAGCTATCAAACTAAAACTCCAGTTTCTCGTTCTCCCCCGCTACTGGCTTTTTGTCTGACTTGCCTGACCAGCAAACTCACTCTCCTTGATTTTATTCTACATCGACACCCCAACTAAAATTAGATTCTTATTAACCTGCCGATCAGTCACCGAGTAACTACTCACCAAGCAGGCAAGTTACTACGCAACAGGCGGGCAGAGCCAAGCCACTAAAAAGGAGGAATTGAACTCAAAACACAGAGACAAGCAGATAGGTAGACAAGCCCAGGGCAAGCAACGACTATTCTACTCCATAGACATTGAACTATGGCTCCTAGAGCTCTGGCTCATAACTCGAACTATAACCTTCACCTCTCCTCTGGCTCCGCAAAGCCACTACTTAGGAGTTATACCCTAAACAACTATAAAAAGGGGTTTTCTAAGATACCAGGAGAAGAGAAGGAGAAGACCCACTTGCGGCAGGCTACGCTCTAACTGCTTCCTTGTAGTTAAGGCTATAGCTCTACTCCGGATGCTTTCGTTTTTCTTGTTTTTGTCTTTGTTCTTAACTTGTAAATGACATCTTATATAATTGAACGGATGAAACTCTGGATTAAACAATAAAGTAACTTCGAGAAGCCGAGCCTAGAGAAGAATAAGTTGAGGAAACTCTAAACTCAGAGAGGAGCAAAAAGCACACTATACCACCAGACTAAAATGCGGGTGCAGGAGATGTTGTATCGGAATGGAATGGATTTCTTTGCGAAGAAAGTCCTGTTCGGGTGCAGAAGATGTTTTAGCAGAGAAGTAAACTAGTTAGCTATATGACTTATAATGTGTAGCGGCAGTCTGGGTATGTAAACTCGCCCCGCCCTCTCTTGCTCCTATAGCTCTTTATGTAGTAGTTTAGTTCGGTGCCATTACCAAGTCCTTTATTGTTAGCTCCAGTCTTGTTTCGGGTGTTGGTGCTGCCCCAGTGCCTGCCCTTAAGTTAATTGGTGAGAGTGGAAGACCGATAAGAATTTAACTCTTTAGGTTCAAGGGAAGAAAGAGAAGAACCTGTTCTAGTTAGAAAGTATTGTGTTGGTGCTTACCCGGTAGCAGTTCAATCTCAATAGGATCCCTTCTTAGAAGAATTACACTCTAATGACACTCTTTAGTCTAGTCGGAATGGAATTGATGAATTGAATCCATCTCTCTCTCAGTACTAAGTGTTTTTCTAGGCTCCTTTCTATATTAAACGGAGGAATGAGCGAGATCAGGCCTAATACATAATTCGGTAAGTAAAGGAAAGGGTTTATATAAGAATGAAAGCTATCAGAGTTCAGATAAGATTCCGCTCCAAAGCAAGGTTAAGGCGCTTCCTGTAACTTTCCTAGCAATTCTCTTACTGAGTTGGTTACTTCTTACAGCTAGCTAAATCCTCTGCTCTGATTCGTAGTGGGCATTCTCCTCGGCTTCTTCTGATTCTATCGTTGCTTATCGCCTTTCGAGCTTTGGAATGTCCTGTTAATTCTTCCATACTAGGAAGTAACTGCGTCAGCGAGCGGGGGGGTTAGTTACCTCTTTTTCTATCATACCGTACCTAGCTCACATACCAGTACTCTTAGGATTTTCTACTATAGCGTAACAGAACATCATTAACCTTTTGAGTTAGAAGATAAATGATACACTTACCTAGCACAGAAAGCAGTACACAGACTCACTTACTACTCACTCGGGAAAGGGGCCCCGGAAACTCACCTCACCTATGAATTTATTATATTACCTACTCGCGAAGATATCTCCTTGGTTGGGTTGAGAGACTTCCCTCAGACAACAAAGATGAGACCCACTACAGACGGGGAACGACTGGCGTAGGCAAGAGCTACAGCACAAGGAAAGAGCGGATAGCTAGGATTATGAGGACAGAGAACAGGGGTCAAGATTCTAGGATGAAATGCATTATAAGGAATGCTTCTTTTCTTAGGTTCACACATTTCCCATAAAAGGTATTTCTCGGAGGATAAACAACGATAAAAGATGGGGTTAGAGACTAAAGCGATAGCAGTTGTGGGACGTCGTCATAACTCTCCTTTGGTTGGTAAAAGCAAATGGAACAAGCAATAATTACGGTGTACTCAATACGAGGAGAAAAAAACGACCTATGCTCTTTGGTTAACACCTTAGAAGGCAGGCAAATTATAATGAAAAGCAGAACAGTTGTGTAGGTAACTAAATCTATTCTATACAAATGTGCTCGACTCGAAAGATTCAATAAATGATTAAACAAGGCGCTCTCAAGATTCAATTCATTCTGAGTTTTCCTCTGCGCTAAAGGGGGAAGGTAGTTTCAAGGAGTTGACAGTTGGCGACCAGAGAAAGAGAGGGAAGTAGTTGGCTTTAGGTCTACGATAGGCTTTCCCGAGGAGAGGTATAGTCCAAGCATCAAAGTTAAGTATAGGCCCTTCATTCTGAAACTTATATCCGGAATATGAGTCTGTTTCCGTTCGAGTTAAGAACAGAAGAATCCGGGTCCAGAGAGGAATGCCCAGATGAAGCTGTAAGCGGGAGGGAAAGGGATGCCACGAAAGTAGAAACTCCAATAAGGGGTTCTTTGCGTTGCTAACGCCCGTTTCATTTATCATTGAGCGCAAAAGAAAGAATCGAATGTGAGAGTAAGTTTCAAACGTGCTTAACTATACATTGCTTGTTCCATATAAACTCCGTGTTAGTTAGTGACGAGAAAGCCGTTGGTTGCTTGGCTTATTGAGTCTTAAATAATTGTAGCAGTCTGGTTTAAAGGAGTAGCGGTTTCAAGGAAGAGTATATAGTATAGTGGATAGAATTTGTATATCTCGACGCCCTGTAGAGTAAGCTTGATTCTGTCCTTATTAAGTTGATTTGCTTGTTGAATTGAGTTAACCTAAGTGCTAACGTGTAATTGGTTGATGGGTAGGACATAAGAATCATAAATATGATGAAAGCTAGGGCGCAAAGAGAAAGCAAAGAACCAACCTCGTAGACAACACTCGAAGGAACATCACTATACTAAAGTACTTTCGGATACATCGGGACAATCAGGCAAAGGTAAAGCCAATCACCTCTATCTACGACTGTGAGCTCCAGGAACAAAACTCGTTATTGTTATAGCAGCTTGCTACCTTGCATCTTCTGCTTCCTCAGAGCATAGCTTCTTCTTAACGCGCTTATTCCCTCTGAAACTATCTGCTCTTGGTAGGCATGTTTGGCCTCTTAAACTATCTGCTCTTGGGGCATGTTTTGTTTGAGCAGACATTATTCTTAGACTTCTTTCCATTTCATTTCACTGACATGGTTCTAAGACATGAGCTCCGTTACGTGGGCCATAAAAGATGAGTTTCAAATAAGTGGGGCGACTCTCAATCTTGGCGTTCAAGCCTTTTACCCTGACTTCTAAAGTGAAGCGCTAGGTGGTAATTCATTGAGATGATCTTCGGCTTCTGTGTAGGATGAAACTGGAACTGCTTCCTTATAAGATAAAACTAGCACTAAAATCTACTACTTTATGAAGGAGACTAAAAAAGGGCTGCTGACTTCACTGTGGATTCATTCTATCGGGCGAACTGAACAGCTTATAAGCCTTGTTCTAAGCCGGATCTTGAGCTTTGAAGGTAGAGTGGAACGTCACGTGGGTGAAACGATGAGAATGCCCTTATTGACCTAATTTTATAGTAAAACTCACTCCATTTATGCGGTCAGTACACTTTCATTGAAGTTGAGTTCCAGAAGATAAGTCCAAAAGATAAGTCCGCAAGCTACTGTTCTCATTGGCTATAGTTTCATATATCGTTTATAGTAGCTCGTAATCAGTTAAAGTAGAAAGTCAAGGCAGTGAATAAGCTAGGGAACAAACAAGGGCGAAGCAACAGCTTTCGAACACGAAGCAAGGCAATAATGATCTTTTTCAGCGGTTGACCCTTTGCAGAAATTCCATTCTTTAGAGTCACCAGCCAGTGTTTTGTTACTTTTGTATATCATATGCTAGAGAGAAGAAATGATTGAGAGTTTGGGAAGAATCTAGGGCGCTAGTGAGCGAGTCGGGGTGCTTTAGTTTTTCGGAGTTTAGGGACTTGAATCTATATGTGTCATTCAGAGTTTAGGTGACTTGAATCTATATGTGTCATGTCACGCTCAATTCTATGATTTGGCACTCCATTCTTTGGAGAACAAGCAACGGAACAAGCCTATAGCTTACGCTTATTGTGTTCGGGCGGGGTGCTTCTTTATAGTTTCGGGGCGCTGGAGCTTACTTGAGTTCCAAACTCTCACTATAGGAGTAGGGCGCGATGCAGAATGATAATAGAACAGGAATATAACAGTAAGTGTACGCACATCTGATAGAAGAAAGTCATTTAGTAACAAAACATACTTTTCTGCTGCCTTTCATTGTGGTAAAGTAGCTAACACACCTTCGCTTCGGGCTTTTGACTAAACCTATTCTTTCCGTCTTTTGCGCTTACCCTTTCCTATACTGTTTACTGATTAAGCAAAGACTCAACCCTTAGTGTAAGAAATAAACTTATACTTTCAATCAAACGGATGGGAAGGAAGGATTGGTAGGGCTGGAATAGAAGTATCACGGGCAACTCCCACGGGACAGAATGCTATAGGAGGAAGCTGAGAATCACTTATATCCGGTGAAGCCAGGAGTTTAATTAAGTAGCAAGGTAGGCTCACAAGTTAGTTAGGAAAGAATGGTAAGTTGTTAGAGTAGTAATTTTGTAAGGATCCTTGTCCAGGACTAAATATGCTACTTACTAGAGAAGAAAGAATATATGCAATGTAAGAGGACAATGGCTCGGAAAAGATTGTCATTTACCTGCTAGATTAAATAGGATGATTCTTTGTATTCAATCGAAATCTCTGCTCTTAGCTAATGGGATTCTTAGGCATATAAGAGTTCCTCAGAATAGTTAGCTGCTCTAAAAAGGGGAAAAGATGGAACCTTCCATAGAGAAAGAAAAGATTTGACCTTATGGCCAAAAGAGATAATTTGGAGTATATACCCAAGCCCCCCCAAACTCCCTTGACTCATGTGTAAAAGAAGCCGGAACTGGAAAGATGGCAGTAGATAGTAGCGCTATTACTTTCGTTAACTTGTAGATAGCTGAATCCTCCTTTCAAACTTGCTATTCTCTGGCTGTAAGGATAACTGGATATGCTCGTGTGTGGGCTTACCCTTTATTCTGCTATTTGCAAGGCAAACTCAGAACTTACTAATGCGGCTTGTTTGGTAGCTCGGCATTCTTGAGAAGACATAGCATAGAATCCAGTATAGAGTAGAAACAAATACCTTATATAATCTGCTATCAAATAAATTGCCTTTTCTTTAGGTTATCCTCTGAGTATTTACCTTGACTTACGCTTACTTAATAGAGAATATAATAATCTCATGAATCCTAAGGCTAGAATATAAGAATCTAAAAGGGCAAGCCCCTTGTTTAAGATGTGCTCCTATAGAAGATAGAATATAATAATCTAATGAATCTAATAAGAATAAGGTATTGGGGGAAATACTAAATTGATTATATTCCTCTTTAGCCCTAGCTTTCACTAGATCGAAGACATGCCGAAAGTTTTCTCTTGGGGCAGGCAGAGAAGGGGAAGACAAGACAAGACACTTTCCATTACTATTGCTTATATGAATTAGCCTTCCTTAGTGCAGTTCCTTGCCAGTAATCCATATATATGTTCGTGCCCCTTCTTTCTGGAAGACTCAGTTAGAGGATAAGAAATAGAGCTGGAAGACTCAGTGAGTGAAGAGGGTATAATAATAAATAGATAAAGATAAAGATATTGACATTGATTTGAAGTATATTCCTATCTAAAAAGAATAAGAGAGCGGGACAGTGAAGAAGATATTGATTGCTTTAGGTTTACAGCTTATACATTCATTCCTCTTTAGCATCCAACAAAACCTATAATGGTGTATAATGTTGTTATCCTTCCCAACCTAAAGGGCACTAGACAGATATTTAGAAGAAATTCATGCTCTCTCTTAAGAGAAAGAGAAGATAGAGTAGCTAAAGTCAGCTGGTAAAGAGAAGGAGAAGATAGAGGAGCTAAAGTCAGCTGGGGACTCTGTTTGCCATCCAAAGAATCAAGGGCGTTTTAGGCATCAAGGATTGGAATAAAGCCCGTGTGATGAAAAGAGCATTGGGTCTTATTCAATAAGGGTAACTATGGCTTGCTTGGATGGAACCTATGCACTAAAAGAAAGATGTCTGTGTGGTATTACCTTATCACGTGATGGAAAATGTGGGGGTCGAATTAAATCCGACTATTATGGCTTTTGGCCCCTTGCCGACCTCAAATCAGTCCTTTCTTCGTTGGGAGCTAACACTGCTTCCTCAGATCCCGAACTTATATTCCCGACCCGATCCAAACTAAACTTTATGAACCGCTCGTTGCCTATACGGATTCCAAGAAAACTGTATCAGCTTCATCAGATGTACTAGATGATGCCCCCTTCCTTCACCACTACTTGGGGCTGGAAACTGGTATATTGTTGTTTAGGCTTGAACACCCGCATTTTGTAGAGTCCGTACTACTTTATGGGAGACAACACCGCTCCAGAGGCATGAGATTCGGCTTCACTACTTACTCTCGCCATTAACTTAAGGGCAGCATACTTTCCTGACTTATCATCCTAATACTATTACAGGCTCTGCTCTAACTGATTCCTTTGGCACTGCTTCCTCACTTACACCGTTAAACGACATTAGCGCAAGTCAAATCACTGAATTCCAATAATTCGTTTAGAGCACCACTGGTATAAGTTTCTAAAGCCTAGCTTCCCTCTTTCTTCGGTATAAGTTTCTAAAGCCTAGCTTCCCTCTTTCTTCTTCCCCCCGACCCGAACTCTTCTTGATTGAAATGCAGAAAATCATATTTATTGAGAATGACCCGCTTCTAAGCTGGCTACTGTACAAGATTCCCCTGCTTCTTTCACTTGCTTTATACCCAGTTTCGCCAACAACTATCACAGTTACTGACTTTCGAGCGGAACTTTAACCAACTCCCTTTCCAGTTAGTGTGCGGATCAATCCTCTTCTTAAATAATGACTTACATCTATATGAGACTCCACTCTATCCCCTTTTGCCGAACGAACTCTACTGTCTGAAGCACCCAAAGAGACTGGTTCGGTGCTTTACCAGAGTCGAGGTCGGCAGACAATAAGAATCCAATGGGATGAATAAAAACCATCAAATCATAAATAATCCAGAAAAGTCGACATCATTTTTTACTACCTTTTCTGTACTAGTTAGGAAGGGAAAAATAGATATAATTTGATCTCTTCTTTATATAGTAAACCGTTAAAGGGACTGCCGCTACACACTAGTAGTTGCTTGGCCCACTGATGTTCCGATATATCGGTATGCTTTTGGGAAGGAGAATGGACTGGACTTTACACCTTAGGAATATAGAAACAAAGAAGAAAAGTAGTTCGATTTCTCATATACATACTCAGTACAGACATAGTAGGGGAAAATCTATATCCAAATCTCTCTTCTTATTAAGGATGACAGATTGATAGACTCAGAATTAAAGTAGTCAGTATAAGAATTTAACTAGTAAGTAGGAGTTACAGAGTAGAACTAGGGCTAGCAAGACTCAGCCCAATGCCGCTAAGCCTGAAACAAGTGCTTCCAATCCTGATGCTGAGTATACTTAGGCTGAAGCTATAGGGAGTTAGAGTCAAACCAGTGAGTTGCAGGCTCCAACCGTTAAGACTTAGAATGAAGCCAGGGAGTTACAGACCGAGACAACAGCTACTAAGAACCAAAGCAGTGCCAACAAGCCTGATAGTCGCTAGTAAGCCTACCGATTTACCTCTTTCCCACCGATTGCCTGATTGAAGTAACAAACAGGGGTTCACTCACTGGTAAGAATCAAAGGCTCAAGAATCCGCTGTTCGACTGAGAGTGGAATAAAATGACTATAAGTCCCTTAGTTGGTGTTGGCAAGCCGGGTAGTCATAGTTACTGAACACTGTATTAGTACTAAGAGAAGTTAGTATTAGTAAATGAATTGAAGAGAAGTGAGTATTAGTAGATTAATTGGGTACTCCCTAGCGCATCTAGTATAGTATAAGACAAAGAAATGAACTCACCGGACCCGGACTAACGCTATACAGTAGTATACGCTTGTTGAATGAACCTAGTTGTCGACCTGTCTATCCGTGTCTTGGTGGCTTAAAGCAGTGCCACTCAGAGCCAACCCACTAACGACCAGGCTAAGGCACCTAGCGACTATACTTAAACTAGCGCATCTAACAACCCAGGCATCTAACAACCAGACATCAACTACTAACTAAAGGACTGAGGCACCTAACAACCAAACTAGTGCCTAACCCCACCTAACAGGGCTACAACCACTGAATCCGAGGCTTCAATCACTCCCAACCAGACTTATACCGGGTAGCCAAAGAATCCAACCAGTGAGTCCAATACTAGAGCTACTATGAGAAGAATGCAACCAACCCCACAAAGACATCAGAATCAAACCAATGCATCTCAGCCTGATGCGGTGGACTAACAAGTATGAGTCTGTAGCTGGGCAGGCTGTTGCTATGTAGCTAAGGTCTCTACCAAGTACTGCTCGGCTCGGCATGCGGCTAGTGAGTCAAAGGCTTAATCCAGTGCATCCAAGCCGGATACTCGGTATTAGCAGACTGATGCACCCTAATCACTAGGTATTGGACTGATTCGGTGCCTATGTAGCTAAGGTATGTAGTGCAGGTATTGGTATGTAGCTAGTAAGACTTAAACCAGTGAGAAACATCCTAGTACTGGTGCTGGGCTAGGTCAGCTAGTCGTGGAGCTCTCAAGGGTCATATCAGAATTGCACTCCTTCTTTTGAGTCCTGTTTTTGGGAGCTCTCAGGAAGGTAATAAGAATTCCACTGGGTTGTATAAGAATGGAGCTGCTAAGGGAAAGAATTGCACTCTACAGACTAAGACTGGAGCTCGCAAGTAAGAGGCTGAAGTCAAAGTCAGTTAAAGAATGGAGCTGGTGAGGAAGCAGTGCTTGTTAAGTCTAGGAAGGGTGCTTGGCTGTTGTCGACTGGAATTGCCAGTGATTGTTTCATCCTAGTGTGATACGGGCCAGTACGAGATACTTGACTGCTTGCTAATATTGTGTAGTGGGGGAGCTACGAGATACTTGTTAGGGTATGGTGGTGAAATAAAAGGAATAAAATAACAAAAACTATAAAACAGAGGGGCAAGAGGGCCTCATTAGAGAATAAGCCATGGTAAACTCATAGATACAGCTTAGCTTATTATATGGATCTTGCTTTTCATCCTTATTCAGAGTCATATTACTAATCAGTTCTATACTCCCCCAACTCCTTTATCCTTTGATTCCTAAGCTGCTTTTTATCAAGCATCTGAACCGACTTCACTGTAAACTCTACCTTTATCCACTTAGTCTGGGTGGGATAGTTCTTGGAGTGCCTGTCTTCCGCTTCCAATCCAGTATAAGACAAATACATTATAGCAACACTCCCTCGTCCTACTGTTTCTGAGGGATAGTTTAAAAGAGGGCTCAATTAGTACTAAAAAAAGCAATGAGTTTCATTCAATCGCTCGTCCTACTGTTTCTGAGGGATAGTTTAAAGAGGCTCAATTTGTACTAAATCTTTAGCACAGAATCATGAGCGGGGGTAGTATTATATAATTGGGTAGCCAACCCAGTCACCAAAACTAGAGAACCCGAATCAAAGAATAGCTCTCATACTGGGAGTTCTCTGTCTCTCCTCTGCGTCTGAAGTAGTAGCTTGCCGACTTGCCTAGACCAACTCCGGTATTGCACTAACCAAGCAACTGGGAAAGTCACTACTTGTCGGACTTGTACCTGGGCCTGTCCTGTCTTCATGAGTACTATATACCTATACCCACTTGGTGCCTACTTTCGCCTTTCAAGCTTTAGAGTGTCCACAACAACAAACACTTTCTTTCCATCTTTCGAGTCAACATGTGGTATAGATCCAAGTAAAGACACTGTATCCCTATCTTATGTTATGAATCAGATCCAACATCAAAATCAACTTCAACGATTGGGACAGGATGTGTAATAGGCAAGAAACTACTGATTTACCGACTCAGTTGAAAACATTCCCTACTAATACTTATTGAAACAAGAAATAAAGAATACTGCTGGAAACTATCATACCCATCCATACTAACTAGCAAGTAAGTAAACTACCCGAGTAAAAGAATGAAACCAGCCTACCCTAGCCTAGTAACTGACTGAGGGGAATCGGTGGACTAGTTCCCTTCCTTCTTATAGCCTCTTCTCTTGTATTGCAACACCCGTTAGTGCTTCCTTTCCAGTGTCATCTGTCTTTCGACTAATACTTTTATTGCTCATATACTTATCCGTAGTCAACTAATTCAGTGGTTGCTCATCTACTTCTCCTCTTGCTACTTAAACTTGAAACTAGGGATGAAACTCACACTCGAACAGGACAACTACTACCGGTATTAAATGAAACAAGAACCAGAACTGGAACAGGAGAAGGATTAGAACAAGGATCTTCAGCAGAAGAATTAAAGTATACAACATAATCAGCTGTTGGCATAGGGGAGTGGAGAAGTGAGCTGCTTGCAACAAATCCTGTTTTCGGGCCAATACACTAGGGGCCAAGCAACGAATACAGGCTGTGGGTCTAGAGGAGCAAGCAGGGTTCAATTCATTGTAGCCTGAGTTCAAAGATATATAGTTAGATGAGCCGGAGGTGTATACGAGTAACTTGGCGAGATAGGTATAGAGTTGCCCTTAGTCTAAGCAAATTAACATTCATGAGTTGCACGGTTAGGAGTTCAAAGTATAGATAAGGTTCCGCTCCTTGGGCTATCTGAACTTCCAAAGATTCTATTCATGTTTGCCAGAATAGAGAAACCAAGCGCATCAGTCAAATATGGAAATGTGGCAGTTTAGGCATAAATGAAACAGTTTTCGTTTCTTGTCTACTTGGCCCGGGCGTAAACAGCCGTTGTTTGCTTCAACCTCCTTCTCCGACCCTGTCAAATAAAGGGGAGCGACGTCAGCTTGCCCAAAATCATTCCGTTGCTGGCTATAACTAAATCCAAAGATAAGAAATCCCGTACGGATCATCACTGAACAATTGAATTGCCTTTATCAGGCGCAATCCATTTCTGCTGCAAGGAGTTCATCGATTGAAGTCTTTCCCCTGAAATCTTGGTTCAGAACCATGAAACCCACTGTGAACATGAGGGAAAAAGCAATATCAGCCATCACGTCTGTCCTTTAGTTTGACTATGGGATGCTGGACAAAGTTGGGATCCTTTTCTAGTTGTGTGGAATAAAAAAGCCTGTTCATCTTAAAGTGGAAGGTGTGCAAAGGCATCTAAATCTGGCTCTCATTAGTTAGGGTCTCATGGGCAATGCAATAATATAAGCCGATGACATTTCAACCCCCTCAATCCTGCTAGTTTTATACCTACCACTAAATCCTGCTAGTTTTATACCTAATGAGATGCTGTCTCACTGGCCTATGACAGGCAAGACTCATTAAACCTTCATTCACTCGGCTCGGTCAATCCATTCCTCTCAGGCCGTTGAGTGGTTTCAACGGAAAGCGCTCACTTGGGGGACGATCCCCTTGTTGCTTTGAACCAAGCATCGAAACTAAATGATGCACTTGCCTAATTCAATTGGAAAGTCGTACGCGACGAACGCTACGCTACACCTGCTATGTCCTATGAATTAAGCATTGAATAAGGGCTTCTCTCTCGACGGCTTACACCATTCCATACATTCTGGGGCGTCAAATTCGTTATACACAAAGTGGTCCCCAAGAAGGAAGTTAGCTTTAGGTAGTAGGTGCGAATTCGGTCGGTATGGTTACACGGACCCTTCATCAACTAAGTCAATCCGTGCCATCTTTAATAATGACAGCCTTTAAATAATATGCTTCATTTTGATGCTTTTTACAAGCCCTCCTGGGCGATCTTCTCCGGCCCAAGAAAGTGAAGTCGAAGTTCCAGTAACGGTAGCTCGCTGAACTATTTCGTAGGGGCGCTAAGAATCAATAGATTCACCGAAGTGGGAAAGCAATGCTTGTTCTTATCGACCGAACTAGACTTTAGAGTTTGCCAATCCATCAGAACTTTGGTAGGCCAAGGTGTAAACGAACATAGATAAGCTAACCTGCATACTTTCGAAGAAGACTGTTTCTTTGTGAATGAACTAAACCCGCAAGAGAGGCTCTCGAATAAGCGGACGAGGACTCTACTTCTGGAGGGGAATGATTGTTGATGGATTTCCCGTTAGCGGTCATACTAATGCTAGGACTTGTAGCAAGCTAATTAGGAATTTCAAGAAGTATACCGAACGCCCTTTATACTTTTCTGATCAATCACACTTCTAGCTTCAATAGTTCATTGTAGTTTTTTGGATTTCAATTTAATGTCATCTGGGTCAAGGCTCTATCCGTTGTAGGAGTGCCTAGGCTGGGGTTCAGTCTCGGGTCCTTTAGTGGTTCGCTGGCCAGTCTCGTATCTATCTCAATCCTAGGGAAGGGAGCTTATACTTACTTTTACTCTTCATTCCTTTTTTCCAACAGCTTAATGAAGCTCAGTAGGGTTATCGCGGGCAAGCCGTAGTCTGAGAAGAAGCGCAAGCAAAAGCTAGTATCAGTATAAGTCTTGTAGCTCACTTCAGGCAATAAATAGGAATACTTTAGATATCTTCTATGAATAGGGAAGCTAGCTTGCTTGCCAGGCATAATCATAAGGAGTTAAACCTACTATTATCATTGTGGCTTGGGGGACTCGGGCAGAATCCTTTAGTGCAGAGAAATTCCTATCACTTATTATCAATGCGACTTAGGATCAAAGGTGGCTTATGGGGGTAGCAAGCACGGCTTAGTCGGAAGCATAAGGATATGCTCTGTAATTGATTAGTTAAGTGGACTATCAGGGCATTAAGGTTTATAGATGGGTTTAGTCAAGCCGATAAAGAGCCAATCAAGTAAACCCTGGTTGTTGGTAGATTAGAACGTTTTCATGATCTGGCAGTGCGCTCTCATTCCTAATTGATGTTTTTTACCGTTAAAAAGAGAAGGGCACGAGAGAGAAAGGAAAGAGGTATTAAGATTCTTGGCGTCAGAGAAAGCAGAACCAGACTGCCAACACATCTTACGATCTCGAGTATTCATCTTGTAGACAGACCCACTTTCCGTTCAGCTAATGGTCATTTTGGTCTTTCTTTCTGTTCGAGTGAAGTGAATGCCTATTTTACTACTGGGACTCCTTCTTCGTTACTGATGGATTCGATGGGGTATGACAAGGGCTTGTTCTCGACTCGAATGCCCAATTTCCAATATCGAGGAGCAAGGAATTGATGCAAGAGAATGGCCCTGATAGTCTTTACTTACACAGAAGAAGAAGATGGTACGAATGGGATGAAAAGGCTAAATCGCCTATATAAGAGAAAGAGTTCCGAACTTTACTTCAACGCTGGGGAAGGCAAGGCAAGTAACTTCTTAAACTAGTGTGCCCAGAAGGAGCTGCTAGAGTAGGTTGCTCGATAAGGCAGTTAGGGTAATCAAACAAACCTGCAATCGAATCCCCAGCTACTGTTCTCGCTGTTGTCGGAATAAGCGCTGTTAGGAGTAGCACTAGCATTAGCAGGAGTAAGTAGCACTATGACTTTTCTTTTTTTAGAATAGGTTGTTTTGTTTGCAGGACAAAGATTCTATAAGATCGGATGCAGACGCTGCTCCAAGTGTTTTCCACTCTTTCATGGTATCAGAGCACTCGCTCTTGGGAAACGTTCAGTTGGTTCTGTTGGTCTGCTTGTTATGTGTTTTATCTTTGGCGCTGTCCACCGCTGTGTCTGTATCCTTCTCCTCAGCACTTAGTTAGTATCCCGTCCATCGTCAATTTGTTATCAATAACCTGGAAACTATCAAAATTTCGTTTATTGAAAGCACAAGATCTTATAAGTTTCGGTGAGAAAAGAACCAAAGCTTGAGTTGAGACTGATTACAAAGCTGAGATAATTAACTCTGAGTACGTTACCTGGAGAAGAACAGACCGAAATACTCAAAAGTGTAATGATGGGCACCATGACCGAAGACGTAATTAGTCCAACGACAAGACTCAGAACGTTTAGAATATTGGGTTTGGTTGGATGTGCTTATTGCCCAATCTTCAAAGGACCGAGAACTGAAACTAAAGGCTGCTATGTCTGGATAGGGTTAAAAACCAAGATCTGTTATCCTACAAGATCTGTTATCTTAAGAAATCAAATCCAAAAGGAGCTCTCCCAAGCAGCGGAGTCGTAGTCGTAGACCATTGCTCTTTAATGAAAGACGGGATGGGTTCCTTCTGATCCGTGAACTCATGGTTAAATTCCTTTCCGAGGTAGGCTTTCCTTTCCTGGTAGCATGGTCTTATCCTAGGGTTGGTTTCTCTTGGTTACGGAAGGGCTACTAGAAGCCTAGAAGGAAAGAAAAGGCTAGGGAACGAAGTTACTTACGGGAGCAAGGGAAAGAATCAATGCTCTATTGCTTCGGGAGCGAGGGAAAGAATCAATGCTCTATTGCTTGCCCGGGGATATAAAGATGCACGTGCGAAGGGACGAGCTAAAGGCTGACTACGGTTACGGGTATAAGAAAGAAAGTTGAGCTAGGCTTCTTTGAGTGAACGAGATGAGGATCGCCCCCAGGGTAGGTTCTTTCGAAGCTAGTCTGTCAGTTTACAGTCCTATCTGCTCAAGGAAAGCTGGTGGTATATAGAATCCAAGCTCTTTATTCTTATAGTTATTCTAAGCGGGATGACGAAGAGAAGAGATCAAAAAAACAGGACATGAGGATTAGTTGGAATTGCCTTATTCAATATTCTTATTTTATTATATAAGGATGAGATGCGAGGAATAGCTCATTAGATCCATGCCACTTCGAACTCCAAGTATTCCGCAAACTGGCATCTACCGTCGCCTTGCTCAGTAGCCGAAATAGATAGCTCTTTCCAGTGATCCTAAACCTTCTGCCCTACCTAACATATTGTTTCACAACAAGTGAATGAGCCTGAATTAGGATCTTACAGAAAAACGAAATGAGGCAACGAACGAACTCCTAGCAAGGCGCAAGGCAAGTTCATTAGGCATATAAGCAAAGAGGTTAAGTACTGGAGGCAGATTCAGATGACGAAGAAAGGACTTGGTAATAACAGGAGCCAAAAACTGGACTTGGTTCTGACTTGAAACGCTGTTTATAGCTATAGCTAGAAATAAGGGGAGGCTCGGGAGCAGAGGAGTTTAGTCATAGGTCCACTGGGGTTTTTCTTGGCTCGATCCTACTAATGTGATGCTAAAGTGTCCCCTGAGTTAATCAATCACTGTTCGTTGTTTTGTTGACAGTATTGACAGGGCCGCCAAGTCGACAAGCAGACAAGTTTACTTAGCCCTGTGGGAATTGCCAGTTACAGAATCAAGTTAAGGTTAGGCCCAGACTCAGTGTCCTTATACGTGTGATATCTTGTAATTATTTATCTTATTATATGGCCTGGTGTTAGAGATGAAAAAGTCAGTAAAGTCTCTCTCCCTACCAGAGTGACTGAGCAAGCGGGTATCTCGGTCGAAAGGAAGCATTTAGAATAGTGCCTGTAGCAAGTGGGTTTTCTCCTTCTCCGGTGCTCTTCTCTGGTCTTACACTAATAAGAATAAGGGACCGGTGTGCTGCTGGCTTGTTTAATTCACTGACTCGGGTAGGCGGGTTTACTTGTATGGTAGGGTGTAAACAGGACTTGGTCAAAACTAGTTATAATGCATCTATGTTGTTACTGTCGCGTCAGCGAGTTAAAAGCGGTAGTGTTATTCCGGCTACTGGGTTAAATTCTGTTACTCCTGTCTTTCATTGTTTATTTGTACCTAAGGTTCCATTCCTTTTAACAGAGGAATCAGATTCGGATGTAAGTAAGTCAGATTTAGATTCAGTAAGATTTCGTTAAGTAATGTAAGTTTGCGAGTTAGTGGTTAGGATGCGCTAGGTCATACCTTTATCCTTTATTCTTGTGCAAGTGAAGTATCCAATAGCAACATGGTAAATATACTAAAGAAAGAGCTTTAGATCTGAGGCAGAAGCAATAAAAGAAATTGTAGAAAGGTAGTCGGCATAAGCTGGATCAAGGCCCTAACTCGAACTAAATAATACAAGTAAGCAGTTTCAGAGTGAAGCTACTCCCGTGAGTCTGGGTACGAGTGTTGTCTCCGAGTTCTCTTTGCTTTGTGCGCCTAGTCAAACAGGTTCTCCTCTTATTTATGCTGTACCTAAAACGGATCTTCTTCTTTGCCCTAGGGTTGTGGTCTTAGTCCTTTGTTCACCGGTGTTAGTATGAGTTAGATAAGTCTTAATTGTGAGCCGGATTGCAAGTAGTAGTTTTCATAGTCGGATTGAAGGTGAATTCCTGGCCCACTTTCTTTTCAATTCCATTCTCAAGTAGTAGCGTGTATAGTAGTTACTTGGCGCCGACTTGTGGGACTTTCAACTGCTTCGAGAGTCGATTCCGCTTATAGATACGATTCCAGTATAACAGCTACAGCGGGACAATAAGGCAAAGGTCAAACGCTAAGAACAGAACTCGCGAATTTAACAAGCACCCGAACTCTAGAACCGTTACTTCTTCGTCTTGCTCCGGCAAACATTGTTAGTGCAGAATGAGATTGAAATGGAACAGAAACATAATTCACTAATGGAGCCAATCCAGCTTATTAAATTGTAAATGACAGCACTGCTTCTGCTCAAGTATATGATTAAGTTTCTTCTCTATACTCCTTACCTCGAACGGGGAAAGACAATATGTGTAGTTACCAACCATAGTTAAATAAGTTCCCCAACAAACTCTACTACTGGTGGGGTAAGCCAAGAATCTATCTCACCTCACTCGCCCATCTCATAGGAATGTAACAGAGCCTTTCCAACATGAATGGAAATATTACTTGATGTCTCGCCTGTGGTATACCATTTATTATTTTCCACAACTCCCTTCCCGCTAGGGCAATCAGAATCAATGGAATCCATCGTGGTCAGGTCAACAACTCCCTTTGCAATAGAATCTCTATCTAATTTACCACTTATATTATCTACAAAATCCACTTGCCATTAACCATAAGTGGGCCTGGCCTGGGAATACTTTACTTCCTTCAATCAACCAGTCATCTTTCTTGCGCGGAGTAAACTCAAAGACATAAGGACTTAATTTCTTGGTTACTGAAAGTGTTCTCTGGTTTTGGAGAGTGGAAGTTTCCTGTCTCTCTATCTCTGGGTACCCGACTTATAAGATATCTTATGAAAATCCCGACTAATTGTTTTGCTACTAAGTGGAGGATCTGCTTTAAGTTTAAGTTCTCTCCATGCTTTTAGCTCGGTCTGTTTGGAAGAGGTATGGGGCCCACACTGACTTTATTTCAAGGTCAAGGGTTGTAGTGCGGACCCCCCTCAATGAGTCTATAATTAAAGGATCCGCTCTAATCGTGAATGATTCCGTTTCTGACCTTGTGGATGGGAGTTGAATCCTTACTTTCAAACTCAAACTCAATTGAAAAAGGAGCAACCAAGCGTATACTCAAAAAGCAAGAAGAGGTGTTGAGAGCTCTGCGCTCGCTAGTCCACCAAGCTACTATTCTTAGGTAATTTCATACTTGATAGTTTAATCCGTGTTGGCAACGATAGAGGTGATTGTGTCGTTAAGTAATTCAGTGTCAGCACAGCAATAGATTCTGAAGATAATGAATCATCAGTGTATAGTTTAAAGATTAGGCCCGGCCCTCATACAATAAGTTTAAAGATTAGAAACAAGATCTCTCTGGATCAGGATATGAGGCCTCAGGGTATCTCGGAACAAGCGTGGAAGCACAAAAAGGATAAGGACCATAAGCAGGATCGGATGCTGTATAAAGAAAAGAGGCTGTTGAGAGAGGCTCCTATAATGTAATGCCGAAAACATAACTTCTCAAAACTAGTAAACGTGTATTATATTATGTAGTGGTTCTTTAGTTGTTGTTTCCTCTTCTTCTGTAGAACAAAGGAATGGGAGTTTCAGCAAGTAGAGGCAGCCTTAGAAACAGGAATAGCAGAGTGATGGAGGGTACCGATGCATCCTGACTTTACAATATTTGAGTTTCATTCTGACTTTATAGTGTTATTCCCGTTATAGGGATTGAATGTCCAGTGCTATAGTTTCATCCTCGAGATAAGAGTTTGGGCTCGGTCGTTCCCCTACTAGATAAGAGTGTGGGCTCGGCTGGAGACTTAAGCAGTGGGGAAAGAATTAGGTTCCGTAAGGTCAGTAAATGTAGTGGGAGAATCCAATGCCTAAAAGTAAGGCTTTTGGCATGTAATAGATACAAATAGATACAGACTTGGGCTGCTCTCAGTTACATTATAGTCCTTGTAAAAGATTCATTCTTATAGTCGTGGGTGCAAATACGGATTAGATGCCCAGGTTATAAGGCCAGTAGACAGGAAAGTCATACCGAAGCTTGGACGACGTAATGCAAATAGTTAGTGGAAGAATTTCAGTGGAATAAGGAATTCCAGATATAGACATATGTCTAGGGTGAGTTACAGGAGCGAAAGACGAAAGGCTTGGAGGTTTTGGTAGTGGAAGGATTGTCGGTCGTTATGTCGGTTGCTTGTTCCGGTGCTTGTACATAATTATGAGACTTGTGCTTGCTACTTATTCTTTGACTTATCGGTTAAATTCGGATTCTTATGAGTTACCTTCCAATACCGGCACTAGGATGAGAGACAGTAAATTAATACTTGGATAGATAGATGTGTGTGGTAGGTGTTCTAATTAACAAGTAAGGTTCGGAAGCTAATAAGTAAGGCTTGGCGAAATGGTCAAGTAATAAGGCGTGGACTACTGAGCTCAATTCTGTAGTTTACCTTGTTCTGAGTAGTTCTATTCTCTTATTCTGATTACCTATATTCTATATGCGGGGTAGTTTCTTCTAGCAATTATGTATTATGGCCCATTGCTTATTAGATGCGCTATCCTCTGACAAATACGAAAATATGTATTCCGCTTACCCAGATCAGACTCTACTTTAGGTTTGCCAAGGAGCAGATAGAACCGGGGTCTTAGGTTATTGAGACTAAAAGCAGAGATTAGACCAGAGCGAACCAAGCAACAATACTATCGGAAAGAGTGGTGGGCTCTAATTCACAGGTAAAAGGATGGGGTAGATTGCTAGCAGACCTTTTATTCTGACTTATGTGGTATTTATTTATTACTTAAGTGTTGTTAGTGGAGTTATTACTTCTAATAGGGATGTTATTTGACTTAGAATGGAGATGCTACTAAACTCATACTAAGCAGAGTTATGCTGTACGCCGCAACTGATCAATCGTTCCAAAGAAAAGAAATGGAACCACTCTTTTTGCCGGGTATCCTGCGGCTTTGAAGACAGGGGAGTTTCTTTGAGACAAGGAATAGCGTAATGAGAAACAGCAGCGCCAGTATTAGTTTTGAGCTCGGCTCAGTAGTAGCTCACCATCGTTCCGCTGCCCTTGTTACCGGTAGTTAACTTCCTATACTCTTATTGCTATTCTTATACTTACCTATTGGAAGACTACTTTCTTCTTATCTAGCTTACGAATCCTATTAAGTACTATGATTATTCCTATTACCCGTACAAGGAGTGGTCAGCTGGTAGTAAAGTAGACAAGTTCGAATTTACCCTACAACTTCTTTATCTTAGCCTAGCATTGCTTCTCTTAAGTCTAACTACTCTTGCTTTGAAACTTAAACTCATGGCAAAAGTACTTTCCGCAGTACTACTTAGCCTATAGCCCCTAGCTTTACTCTACAGCTCCCTTCTTTTTTTCTGACTTTCCTTGCTAACCCTTAGTTGACTTTACTTATTCGCATTCTCTAACTAGTGATCCGGATCCTTTAATTGATTCCAACCCCTGCTAACAGGGCTTCCACTTACTTATTTCATTTCTGTAGTTAACCTTTCATTATGTAGTTAACCTTTCTCACTCCTAGG
Organism: Musa schizocarpa; assembly: GCA_900464855.2. Classification (NCBI taxonomy): domain Eukaryota; kingdom Viridiplantae; phylum Streptophyta; class Magnoliopsida; order Zingiberales; family Musaceae; genus Musa; species Musa schizocarpa. The sequence goes on from LR890027.1 coordinate 285,894, forward strand.
TCGCACTCGACTTTCAATTGCATCTGATCTCGGAGACAACACTCAAACAGGACAGGGCATTCCGCAGCTCTAACTCCTTACTGTGCAATGTTTTTATTAATTATCTTTTCACGGGCGGCTATTAATTTGCATATACAATAAGTGGAGTATTTTAAGTTATTTTCTATTCTAATATATTCGACTAGTTTATTCTAGTTTATCGGTCTAAAAACTTGAGTTGTTATTCTGTGAACTTGATAGCTCTTGTGGCGTAATGGTTTCCTCCAAAAGTGGTATTTGTTGAAGAATCAGAGGCAGCTACCTGTTGAAAGGTCCTGTCTTCGTTCCTGTTCTTTAGTAGTACCTCGCATCAAAGAAAGAAGAGCTGTGGAACTAAGCAAGGATAGCATGAGCACTGCCCAAAGTAAGAAGAGAACTTATAAGTATAAATTTAACCCGTTGCGTAGTATTAGTATAGGGATCAGATATTACAGACAAGTAAGTAGAAGAGTGAGAACCCGGGCTAAAGAACTCAATCAATTAGTAAAAGAATAGGCAGATTACGAGACAGGTACTACTTACAGGACAGGTACAACTATTAGTATGCAACAGGGAATCGAACCACGGCTAACAAAGCTTACTCTTGACTTTAACTCTCCAATACCGTCTAGAGGCAGTATATCTTGAAAAAAGTAACTCTACTCTTAATAATAAGAAAAAGGGGCTCCATACGGACTTTCATTACTACTCCACTGACAAGGCCATAACTCGAAACAGAGATCCCTCCTACTAGCCAGGGAACCAACCTACTGATGGGAATTGCACCGGTACTTCTAATAATACTTGGGCTCGGAACAGGGAATTCATCTAGTAATGGCAAGGTTAATATCACAACAAAGGAGAATCTAACAGCGGAGGAGGTTTTTAACTTTTTCACTGAATTTTCACTCCAAACTGGGAATACACCTACTACTGATGAGACTGCTACTGCTTTAAAGAATGTAACGGCTACTTCTCAAAGTGGAGCTGGTTCTTCTTATAGTTTAATACAACTGCCTGAGTTATAAGAATAGACTAGCACCTAATAAACAACAGGTTCCCTGAACACTTCCAAGACTGAACTAGCTAATGGAAAGAGTTGAACCTGTAACGATAAGAGCCTAAGCCCGGAAACTCATTTTATTTATTTACCTATCCGCTCTACTGCACCTTAGCCTACTACTACCACCTACCAGTCTGTTACTCTTTACCTTACCTCAAATCTAGTTAATGAACAATGCATGGTCGCCACTACCTTCTCTAGGCCCGGCACTGCTTTCTCTCAGTATACATCTTCCCTACATTAGTATGCTAGTACAGCCATTAAGTCAACAACCACTAGAGATAAATCTGTATTCCCATCATCAGGACTAGACCCCGCCCACCAATACAACAGAATTGAGCTCAGAACAAGTACTTCAATCCCCTATTAGATTGGAACTACAGCTTCTCATACCTTTTTGATTACTCATGCATAAACTCCTCCGCTACACATTAGGTTAAGCTCGCTGACGCTACACTCTTTTGGTGTTTGGAATAGCATGTGTTACGCGCCAAGACACGGATAGACGCCAAACAGCCTTAATAAGTAAGGGCAAGACACTAGGTACGAACTACTAAGTACAAAGCATTTAACAGGTGTCAACAAGACTCTTTTGTTTTGGGAGTGTAATACAATACATCCCCGCGCTCCTCTAGCTCATAACAAGGCTCGAACCGAACAGCCTGCCTAAAGCCTGTGACTGCTATTAATAAGGATGCAGTTACAACTAAAAAGAGTACAACTCGGGAAACCAAGCCTTACAACGCCCACAAGTATACTAGAAAAAACGAAAAGGCCCTATACCATTCCTTTCTCTACCTGCTGGACAACAACCCATTCCCTATTATCCTTTTAAAGCTTAGCTCCTTGCTTTTATTCTATCTCTACACACCGATCTCCGCCTTACTCTCCTGAACTTATACTTGGTCCAACAATACTCTCACTTATAACTTGGAATTTCACCAATGCCTAACATACTTAAACATGGGCATACGAGAATAGACCCCAGCAAACAAGACCTATTACTCGAGACAGGGGATTAAACCTCTACTGACGGGAAAGGAGCAAGTAAGTAAAAAAGGCTGAGCCCAACCACTATTAGATTATTTATACTAGAAACAAAGAATTGAGCCACTGCTGGAAAGGTTTCAACCTATAAAAAATGGGATGAAACTAGTCACAAAAAGAATAAAGCATAGAAGTGAGGATGAAACAAAGAGATAAGGATTGAACCACTGCTACTGGGATGAAACGGAAAAACCAGTATAGTAGCCTAATGACTTCAACTAAAAAGTAAGGTTCTCGCTGCGGCTACAGGAAACGAACTACTGCTTTTAAGAATTGAGCTTGAAAGCAAGGATACCTGCCTAAGTGAACTCTCAAGTAGGAATAAGGAGACTGATGCTACCATAGCTATAATACTCTTAATATTGGTATAAGATAATTGTACTAATATTGGTGAAACCCTTGTCGGCAGTGGTTGTGAGTAAACGTTATCCTAGTTTAGAGTTTAACCCTATAAGTAAGGTTTGATTCCTACTTTCCAGACCTCACATCTGAGTTTAGAGGTGGAGTTCAATCCTTCCATTGCTGTACCTAAATCTGTATTCCGGGGGTAGGTTCTGAGGCTGGGCAAGCGTTAGTGCAATTCCTAGTTTTAGCGGTTTTCTGTATTGAGAGTTGTAGCCCGTTAGGGTAAGTAAGTGGGTTGTTAAAGCCTGGGGCTCGGGTTTTTGTTGTTGAAATCTCACTTTTGAGTTGGTTTGTTAGGGCAGTGTTTCAGTCTATATTCTGAGTGAAAGCCTATGAGTTGAGGCATTAGAAGCGCTAGTTCACATTCTGATTAGTCCATTAGAATCCTACTTAGGCTCTTCGAGTTGAAGTAGCTAGTGCACTGTTTTATTCTTGTTAGTATTTATCTAAGTCAATAGCGTGGTGTAATAAGGGACGCCAGGTTGAAAGCAAGACAGGGCAGACAAAATCTACTAATACAGGGTTGAGGCCAGGAAGGGTGTTACGCGGCAGCGAGCTAAAGGGCGGTAGTGAGCGGAAAAGTTAGTCTCCGGTGACCACCTTTTGTGTTGAATTCTTTCCGAAGCAAGGCCCAGTTTCGGATTGCAAAGAGGTGTGTAAGTAAACTATAGTACTACTTTCCGTTAAGGGTATACGAGTTGGGGCAATCTGAGTTTACCTCAAAAGTGAGAGTTTACCTCCATTAACTCTATCTTACCTAACCGATGGTATTGAACTCTATAGTTTAGTTAAAGTCAAGTGTTGCGAGTCTTCAGATTGTTGTATAAGTATAGGAGAACACTTAGTCCTGTTTCGCTGTTTAGTAGGGACCAATCCTGTGTTTGTCACCTGTATTCATGGCAGAGGAAGTCTGGGGAGCAATTACATGTAGCTTGATACCTTTTAGTGTGAGTAAGCTTCTACGGAGTGCGTTAGTTAAGTGAGTTCCTGTCTGCATTGGCTAACATTAGTATTGAAGCAATGCTCTGTGTTGTTAATCTATTCTCTGTGTGCAGCACAACTACTTAATTCTTTTATTGCCCCGGTGCTTGTAGTCTTGGCTCCGACTTTTATTTCGAGTTAGAGTTACATCCCGCCTAGCTTATATAGGGCAGTTACCGGCTTCTATTCTATTATATCCCCCCGCGGCTAATGATTATGTTCCTGCCGTGGAATTACTATCATTACTATAATTACCTGAAAAGCAGGGTTGAGGCAGAATCCTGGACTAGCTCATAGCTCATTAATATATATTCATGAGTTCCTGACTCTCTAGGGCTTCGGGTGCAATGAAAGGCGGGTGTTAGCTCTAAAGTAAAGTCAGCAGCTGAATAGCCAGTTACAGTTAAGTATCTAGTTATAGTATCGAGTCCAGTTACTGTGAGAGTGAGAAAGAGCAGGAGTGGTTAGTGGCCCTTATATTAAGTCGGTAGAGGGGCAGGGTCAAGGGAAGAATAAAATACAGGTGTTTCAAGCGCAAGTAAGGTCAACTTCAATCCTCATTCTCATGCCGAGGAGCGGGTTCGAGGCAGAAAAGAATGAAGTACAGGCTTGTAATATCATTCCCAAAAATTAACCAATATTTAGTATGATTGGTGCATTTTCTTGTATGGGATAGTTGGAGTATGCCTCCCCTTCACTGAAGTATGATCCCTATACAACTAAGTATTGAACGGATGCTCTTCATTCTTTATCTATCGTAGACGATCTTCTATTTTAGTACTTCCCCGCACTGTTGAGTCTGGCTTTACTGCTTTTTAGTGTCACTGCCCTACCTAAGCTGTCTCACCTGTCTCTCGTTCTGTTACTCCGGATACGACTTAGAGCATCTACTCATATAATAAAGAAGAAGTTTCTCTAGTAATATAATCAATACAGGAATAGAGAATATAAGTGGAAAGTATCAGATCACCCGGGCATACAAGAATGGAATGGAGCCCACTAGGAATAGAGAGCCCACTACGACAAGCAGAATAAAAGAAATAAGTAGGAACTCAACTGCCAAGTATAGACAAGTAGGTAAGTCTGCATTAGCCCAATGACAACAACAACAGTATAAGTATACAATAAAAGCAACAGTATCAGTATATAAGTAATAAGCATGGGAACTGAACTAACCAAGCAACTATGACTTCTAATACGTTAACTCGATACCCGGGGATCCACTACTTTATTATTGGTATTCCCTACGAACAGCTATCCACTCTTACTTATTAGTGTTAACCTCCCTTTCCTGCCTTTTTGTTGGATTACTTTACTATTATATACTACCCTATATGGGATTCCACTATGTGTCCTGGGCACTAAATCTCAATACAAAAGATCTAACTCGTACTTATTATACTGAAACATCGAACATAGGAATACAAAAGTACAAACTGAATTTACTCCTGGGCTGGACAAAAGGCTCTAACTATAGCTTCTTCTACTTTAACTCAAAAACAGGCAATCGAGCAAGTGCTACCGACCTTACACTACCATTACGATGCTCTTTTCTTGACTTTAATGTTTTACCTACCGCTTTTCGGACTGAAATTATTTATCTCTCCTTTGGTTCTGACAATTCATACTGAAATTCCATAGTGAGAGACCTCCGCTAACTCCTATGCCAACTTACCCTGTCGATCAGTCTGCCTATACCTTCTAAGGACCAGGCATCCCCTTCTTTCGTTCTTTAAACATACCCACATCTCCTGACTGTAGGGTTTTCTTTTGACTCTTCCGCTCCCGACCTACATTCCTATGTTTGAGTCTTGATTTTCCCTATCTAATTCTTCAATTGATGAGTTTAGTTCGGTATTCTACCCTACCAGCGACTAGGCCTGTTCCCGACATTCCAATAAGTAAGGATACCCAACTCTGTAACTGTATCACTCTATTACTCACGTCATCAATGCTTTAGTTTGATTGTGAGTATTCTACTGGATAGCTAGATTCTTTATTAACTTATTTATTCTTATTAATATTGGTGGTTTGCCATTTGCATTCTTTATCTACTGGACATTGTATCTGGCTCTCCTCGCTTTCGTTCTCCAACGTTTGTGTACTCTTACTATCCTGTTATTCAGTCTACCCCTCCTGGCTACCAAACTCACACTTATTTATTGCTATTATAGTTTATGGGTTTGGTCCTGCCCCTCCCGCGCTCTCAAGTACCAGTAAGGAACCCCAGAATAAAACACAGTAGTAAGAGACTGAGCTACCAACCCATACGATCTGAACGAAACTCCTTTTACTTGTATTCTCGCTTACTACTACTAAACTGCCTATAGAAATAAAGACGAGGAAAACTAGGAGAAATCTCCTACTAGTAGAAAGATTCGAACTAGACTAACAATAAGAGGAGTTGAGCAAAGAAATAAGAAAACGGTTACAGCTTCTCGTACTTTACCTTAGAACTCAGGCTTATCTTACTGATCTCAAAGGCTCTCAGCTCCTTGCTTTTATTCTGAAATACTGTCCCCCGGGCTCTGGCCTACTGCCCTATGATATTAGCCCTGCTCTTATTTCCCCTTGCTCAAAACTGGTATTTGTACTTGTCTCTTCCACGACTAACTTGTATAAGAAATCAAAAAATAAGGAATCCCACTTAGTAGTGGGGTACTGCCGGGCACAAACCTAGTCTATTTCCCTTACTGACACAAACCTTGTATATTTCAACCCCAACCAACCGGGAATTCAATCAATAAGAAAGAAACCTGCAATAAAGAATCCAACACTGCCTAGCGACTTACAAATAAAGTAAGGATCCACAAAGTAACCACTAATGGAAAGAACAAAACTGGGAACTGGGAAGTCAACAGCTATGTCTTACAGAATACAAATAAAGAGTTAGAATACACTTACCGCTAACAGAATAGAATTACGGATAGCAAAGATAGAACTAATCTAATAACAGCAAGACTTCTAAACTGAAAAAAAAAAAGAACAGGAATAACCCCAACAGTAAAAGAATGCGACTCATTCTTCATCCGTAGTAGGTGGATTCCCGTGTTTTAGTTCAATTTTGATACTAGTAATTCTTTTCACGGGGGGCAGTTTCCGAGCCAGTGAAGTCCGAATAGAAGACAGGTGAGGTCGCTTTAAAGTCAGTAGTGGCAGGCCTTGGTTCCCGAGCGGGATTCCTTGTCTTAGAGCTAGTTCTTAGTCAAAAGTATTCCCAGTGACATTCTTTCTTTTGTATTTCATTATTAGTTGACTATCCGATGTATCCCCCGGCGAATAAGGCTTGGTTTCAAGTTCCAGGTATTGTTGACACTAGCAGAAGTCTCTTGTTTACATCATAGTTTAAGTCGTTGGGGCATTAGTTCATCTTCTTTCTTAGGGACACTTCTCACTCCCTAGTTGTAGTTGTCCTACTGGTCCTAGGTTAATTCAGATTAGTTGACGACACATTCCTATTTAGGAGTTGAAATCTAACAAGTGGTATATTCTTCTTACTTAAGCGCTATAGTTTGCTAGTGCCTTATTGCAAAGCAAGCCTTGTAGTGGTATTTTGATCTATCGGGCTGTTTTGTTTGGAATTAAATAATCGGGGGGGGTGTAGTTAAGTTCTCAAGTAATATAGTGCCTGTCAGGCAGGGTACAAGAAACACTCTGGAAATATGGAATTCTACTAAATAGTAAAGTAATGAGAGCGGAGCGAGGGGAGTCAGATTTACTCCCTGTAGAAATCATTATTATTTTTACGAGTTGCATTCCGATAGTAGTAAGTTGGTAGTAGGCTAACAATCACACATAGGCATTGTGAAGGGACAGCTATAGGCATTGCGGGGACAACTCCAAGAGTGAAATAGGCAGCTAGGAGTTTCAGCCTACAACTAAAGGAAATAAATAAGTCAGTAGAAACCCGGAACTAACAAGCAAGAGTCAAAGCTATGAAAGTAACACCGGATATAGAATCGAGGTAGTTTTAAGCTAATAAGTAAGTACCACGATCGCAAGGTATATTTTAGCCTTAAAGGCAGTAGTGCTAGGTTTGGAGCAGAGAAGGTCAGACCTATAACCCGGGGGTTCCTAATGAAAAAGATTTTTCTCTTGTAGACTAAACGGATTACTTGAGATTGGATTCTGACACGACCGACCTCCCCACAAATACGGAATTTACATCTAATCTAGTAAAGCAAGCATGTGGTATAGACCCGTAAACTACACAGCTGCAGACTTTCTCACTACACTTTCCGGTCTTGTAGCTTCCTTTCGCACTGCTTCTTTTTGAGTCAATTACTTAACTGCTTCCTTAACTATCATTGGATGGGAACTCCTCGTATTCATGGTAAAAGGCGGAATAAGGCTTATTTCTCGTAGGTAAGGCAAGGTGTTCAAGCCGGATTTATAGTACTCTTGTTCAAGGGCTGGCTTCTCTTCTTTAACTCCACTTTAAACTGCTCTGCTCCATCTTCTTAACCTTCTTAAGATCTCTCCCCCTTTGCTTTTTCTTTTGTCGAACAATACTCTCTCTTTTCTTGTCGACCGTACTAAACCTGCGAGCTACATCGGTGACGACACTGCTTCTCAATATTAATAGCATTTAAAAAAGAACAGAACTCGTATGAGGGAAAGATTAAGTTGCCAGATCGGAGAGATATGATTTGCTTGTTTCGTCAGCAGCAAGTGAAGTTTCCGTGGGAAATGAATAAGAAAGTTAAGTCTCGGAGAGAGGTTTCCAAGTTGTGGGTGCTTGTGGAGTTACGCACTTTACTCGGCGCGTAAGGCAAGAAATGGAAAAAATGACTTATTTATTGCGCTAACAGGAGGGGCAAGTGAGGATGAAGGCGAAACACTAAGTGCTAACAGGTAAGTTCAATCTTTTACTGCTTCTCTTCTAGACTAACTTATACGCTCAATATCAATAGTAATATCTTCTATTCCTTTTTTCTTTCCTTGGCGCAAGGAATATTCCTGCCTTGTTTGCGTCTTCAAGTATAGAGTCGAGATCGGGATCAGGACCTTAAGTAGGGGAAGATGAAGCAGCGGTGTCGAAGTAAGCTGTTATCAAGTCTTGTTTTCTGTTTTCCTAGTTGACTCGGATAAAGGGAAGGAAAGGGAGCAGCTGAATTCCAACTTATCTATTTGAGAGCACTACACTAGGGGGGTCGGTCAATTCTGACTTAATAGTGTGGAGTGCACGGTTCTCAATATATCTAATAGGGGAGCGGGTCACTCTAATAATTCTCCCCTCTGGGGGATACAGCTTAATATCTTTCTGCCACGGATTATCTCTCTCGTCGACACCTTACCTTGCCAATTGCCTGTTTTTATTGAAGAATTGGGCACCACTCCAACATCCCTACTACTTATAAATCCCAACCCAGTGCGGGCTCAACACCCTATTCACTTATTGCTTCGAAAGCAAATCCATCATCTTAACCGGATCCAGTATATGATCTCCACTCCTTTCTTTAAACAGTATCTTCTCTATCTCCTACTAAAGATACTTACTCCTTATACATCTTCGTATCTGGCTCTCCAACTTATCTATCTCCGTATCTGGGTCCAGCTCCAAACTATCCTTACTTAGAGTCCACACCTGAACTAGCAGACCCGCCCGCCTGCTTCCTTAAGAATACGCAATACTTCACCCTATTAAGAAGAAGAAATAGGTGTTGGTTTGGGCGAATCAAGATAAGTGTACGGAAAACGATCTTAAGCATGAACAGGATAAACATTAGATGAAGGAAGGCTATATTAATTTCTTAATTAAAGTAAAGGAGCAAGCCAGAGGTATATTACCATAAAGCAAAGCAGGAAGGGAATCCTCCTTATCTTCTCGCCAACCCATGTGCTCTAAGGTCACTAACCCACCTAACGAAGGTAACTATAAGAAGATAACTATAGAGAAGCGGGTTCACTAGAGGAAAGTAGATCACTCGAGTAGCAGGATTGATCAGCGCACAAAGCCTTGTTCCAGATAAAAGTATGGTTAGGGTTTTGCGTACCTCCTGCTATAATTAGGTTCCTAAGGGAGTTACAGGCTCATAAGCTGTGCTCGTTAAGTCTACAAGAGTGTATAGGTAAAGGATGAGTAATAATAGTCTAAGAATCCAAGTTGGGAGTTTAAGGCTAATAGCCCGTTGAGTCCGAATGAAAGGACCAAGCGCGAAGGAGTGGGAAGTAACCTTGCAAGTAAGAATGGAACTTTATTGTTGAAAGTTTCAGAATGATTTGTTGCCCTGCCAAGCCGGTAAGATGACAAAAGAAAGGGAAGCAGTCTTGAGTATAGATTGAGGTCAGATTACCTTATCTACAGGGTCTCGAAAGAATCAATGAATTCTTAAGCAGACAGTTGAGTCCGTAGTTTATGCTAGTTAGCGAGTTAAACACAGCTAGGTTAATGCGATACTAAGCAAGAGAGATTCAATGAATGTTTGGCAAGGAGCTGAAGGTACTGTAAGCCTGTTATAGAAAAAGGAATCATACAAATTGAGCTTTCCTGTATTCTTCATCACCGAGCGGCATAGCTATTACTTTTGGAACTTGAACTTAGTTGTCAGCTACAATAGAAGTTGTGAAAAAGTCAGCATCAAACGATTCTTAAAGTGGAGAGTCAAGGGAAGAAAAGCAAGATCTGACTTAGTTCAAAGAGCCAGAGGGAGATGAGCCTAATGAAGCAAGAATTGAATTGCCCATTTCCCTGCCCTCGTATTGGAGGAAAAAAGTAGTAAGAAGGAGGAAGGTACTCGAGTGGAGGAGCAAGAAAAGATCAGAGGGCTAGGGGCATCAAAGGCAGTATAATTAATAGAGTTGGCATCATAGGAAAGCCCTTATTGGAAAATCTCTGGTTTTTGGGAGTTAAAACACAAGTCCTAATGTTCGTGTTGCTAGGCGAGTTATTCGCAAGCCCAGTATCCCAGAGTTATGAGCAAGTAAAGATGCCCTACTTTAAGGGTTTCTTCAGTGTCGAGAAACCCCGTCTATGATTAAGCGCTGGTTCTACCACTGCAGGGCCCAATCATCGGTTGCCATTCTCCCATTACAAAAGTAGTCCAAGGGACAGGATCCCAGGCTTTAGGAGATTTTCTGGTCTATCTTTCAGAGGCGGATTTTCTGGTCTATCTTTCAGAGGCGGTGGTCATACTCTTGTATGGCTCCGCATGGGGTGTCGCGTAATAGAATCTATTGGCTAAGGAAGCCATTCATTCAGTTTCTACTATAAAGGGCAGAGTTACATTTTGAATTCTCTTTTATAAGATTGCGGAATTCCCGCTAAGGTTTTCTCGGGTTAGCGCAGGAAAGAAAGCTCAATGCGTATTTCTAAGAAGACTGGTTGAATAGCATTTCAGGCAACGGTTTGAGCAGCTAATGGGGTGTCAAAAACATCTTATTCTCTTAAGCCTTACTCTAACGCCGCCCCTTATCTATGTACGAGAAAATCCTATTCCTGATTCAAATTCGTATAGCTAAGGCTGTCATTTCGAACTAGATTTGTTGGCCTCCTGCATGGATTTACCGTTTGAATCATTAGGTATAGGTTTCAGTCAAGGAGGGGAAAAGGCTATGCCGAGGCGCGTGGCTCGATGGGAATTCAAGTCCCGGGAAGGGCACAGGATGGGATTTACTGCTTGCTTTGAATGGATTAGATGGATATTAGGTATAACTAGAGTGAATGGATTAGATGGATATTAGGTATAACGAGAGGAAAGCCGGTTCAAGTCCTATTAATCATAGTCGTTTGCGAGCGGTCTTCACCCTTCAACAAAAATGGATTCTCTTCTAGGGGTTCATTCAATTCTCTTCTTTCAGCTCCCAGTCAATTCTATTATCCGGGGTATTTTCATGGGGTACTCTTAGTTAAGTGCAGATCGTGAGCGAACCGAAGATCCATATCCAGCTTCTACTTCTCCTTTCCTTGAGTAGCGAGTGTTATCGTATAAAGAAAGAAGAAGATCTTTGCGAACGAATACCCACGTAGCAGTTAAGGCTCAAGTAAGGTTAGCGGAGCAGCAATTCAAGTCCACTTTGTGATCCTATAGAACTCTAGAAAGACCCAAATGTGATGTTTGACTTTAAGCCAAATCTCTTTTATCATGCCATGCCCACGGAGCAGTGTTGGGCAAGTACTGGCCGAGTACTTTCTTTCCTTCCCGCTGAGCTTCCTATTGCCTTAACCTAGTAGTTAACCCCTATTTATCTAAAAGAAGTGAAACCTCTGCACGCGCTGTAAAGACAGTTGATCCGAAGTAAACAAACTAATAATTAAATCTTTCCTGAGCGTAAAGAAACAAGTAAAGACACGGATCCTGTTCTACTTGAAAGAACCAAAACGAATTCACCCCGAGTTGGAGTAGCTTGTTCACCACAACACCTGATTAACTTATGGATTTATGTCGTTAGCGAGGCGGTAAATTATAGTGCCTCGACTTTCAGTTCCGGCTCTCACAAAGAGAATTGAGTGCAAAGCTAATATAAGCCAGAAGCGCCAGACTCTAAACTCTCCACTTGAAGAAGAGAATTGAGTGCAAGCAAAACAAATCTCATTCTGTAATCTAACTGCTCGTTTGCTTGTTTAAGATAGGCACCAAGAGCGGCTTGTTCTCCACCCCACCCTTTCAGAGAAGCCTGACTCATTACTTGCAATTAACTCGCTAACTGAGCTCACCGAAGAAGCTTTAGGCAATAAAAGAATAAAGTAAGATAACGGCTTTGAAAGTAATAAGCTTGTTTTAAAGCAAGTTTGAAAGTAATAAGTTTGTTTTAAAGCAAGAATCAGCAACGGGAATTTATTGAAGTACCTGAGTCTATCGCAAGGGCTTTCAATTAGAGTCAGGGGAAAGTTTAGAGTTCTGAGTTGCGCACTTGAGCGGGTGAGGGGTGCCCCTCTATTCTATTCAATTGGTCTAGGTCAGAATAAGAAATTCCTGCGGGTGTTGGCGAAAAGTCAGGGTATCAAGAGGAAGCTGTTCCTGTTTTGTATCCGAGAGAGCATGCTTTAAGAGTGGGGAGGTCGGGAAAGAAAAACAGAGGACTCGAAAGATGGCTACAGCAACAGGTAGATCAGCAACTGCAAGGGGGCGCCAAGTCACTACTATTAGCCAAGTAACTACACCAAGCGTATACTACGTAGTTGTGCGTCAGCAAGTTCGTTCTCTTTTTCTTGGTAATATAGGATGATCTTCTTTCTTTAATGAAATCGGTGAAGGCTGCTCTATATGCTTTATTAATAATAAAAAGCCTAAACTCTCTCTTTCTTCCCCTGCTCCGCTCTGATAAATAGAGTAAACCAGTTAATTAACTTCGCTAGCACCGTCTTCTTACCTCAAAGATCTGCGGAGTCATTCACTTCTCTGTGGAAAGATCGTATTCTTTTATTGCAGCAAAAGCAAGCTCATTATTCTTCTAAATAAGTATTGTCTTTACACCAATCCCATAAGGAAAAAAGAGCCGAATCAGATGTAGTTAAGCTTTCAAGTTAGAGTTTCATTGTGCCTCAAAGATAAAGTAAGGAAGAGAAGGGCTAGAGCTTGCGTATAGTTAGTTAGAGGCTCTTCCGTTATTCGTCCGCAAAGAAAGGAAGTCCGTTTACATATACTTGAATGTTACGCCCCAAAGGCAGTCCCATTAGGTCAAGGAATCATCGGAATCAGCTTCAAGCGAAAGCCCTAGTTTCTTGTCAAAGGGGAAGAATAGAGCTACCTAGCAGTTTAGGAAAGCAAAAACCTAAATGCTACCACAGAGTAAGGAACAGAGGTATAAGCCACTAAGTCTGATTGCCTTGTTTTTCTTGTTACAGAAGAGCTTGATCCAGATATATAAAGTATTCTATTAGCAGCTTCAAGTCCTAGTGCTGATAGCAATGGAAGAATCTAAAGTCGGGGGGTTGAGATAGAATCAGATTATTAAGTAAGTACCCGATTCCGGGGAATAAGTAAGTGCCAGAATATCCTAATGAAAGGAAAGACTCTCTTATGACTTTTCTGAATTTGATAATTCCTAGGGTCCAAGTTAAGGAAGACCTGTGTAAGCTCTTTCGGCGTCAGCGAGTTAAATAGCGGCAGTCGAATAACGAACGGTAGTGAGTTATGAGGGAAACACGAGGGCAAGTAACGACTACAAAGACATAGAAAGGGCCAAGCGTATACTACAGTAGGGCTTAAGGCAGCTCTAGAATTATGACCAAGTCTTGTGACTTCATAAGTATAGATCTGGTGCTCTTCAATTCCATTCTGCAATTATTACCTTGAAACTGATAATGTATCTCGCCCATATGTGATTAATTTAGCTATCATCGCATATACTAGATGAGGATTACCTATCCTGCTTATATACTCAACGAAAATCCCTTATTTCTGGAAAGTTATCCCTCTGGAAAGTTAAGGGGCCGAAGCAAGTACTGGCTTTGATGCGCTTACTGATAGTGGTAATAATGGAATTCATAATGGCTTTGTTGTGCAAGTAACTTGTTGACTTTCCAGTAACGGAACCTTCCACAGCAGATGATCTTGTTGACTTTCCAGTAACTTAATCTTCAACAGCAGGGGTACTTATTGTCTACTTTCCAGTAACTTAATCTTCAACAGCAGGGGACTTATTGTCTACTTTCCAGCAGTTTACCCTTATCCTGATGATGACTTAAGCTCTGAATTACCAGCTTCTGTTTCTTCTCCTTACTCTGTTGATCGAGCGCCAAAGAGAACTCTCCTTTAAGACTGGAAGTGAAAAACATAAATTCCAGGCCCAGCGGAAGATCTTTATGAGGATCAAGCTCTTGTTTCAATAACTCCACCTACTCTTAGCGCAGAAAATGGAATTGAGCTACTGATAGCCAGCAGCTGACGCTGCCCTTACTGACTTTCTGCTGCTTTAGATCCTAATCCCGCCTATCTGGTATACTTTCTATCTGAAGCTTAAGATCCAGCTCTATCTTCGGCTTATAATCCCGCTCCTTCTTCTGCAACAGATCCTAGAACAGGAAGAATAGTAATTTCGAAGCTTCTGAAGAAAGAGATGAATATGAAACTGTTGACCTGACAAGCGCCTTAACCTTAACCTAAGATTATGTCAGAGTAAGCCAACGCTACGAGAACTGGAATGATATGCTCTTACTCTTCGTAACTCGTACCCAAAGCAAAGAGACGAATATTAAGTACAGATGCAGATGCGCTTGACTAAACAGCTGGACCAGAAGTGTAGTGTGTTAATAAGTGAAAGAGCTGAGGTCGACTTAACGGATTCAACGCTGAGACGATACTTCTGCTTCAGTACTTTAAGCTCGCTAAACAGGACTAGCTTTTAGTCCCACTTACGTTCCTTCTCGGCCAGTTCAGTTCCGGTTGACCTTTCTTGTCTATCTATGAGAATGTCCTGATTCTCTTTATGTTCTTGTGTAAAAAGGAGATCTGCTCGGAAAGTTGTAGAGATAAGATGCTGTGTGCGTAGGGGAGTTTCCGTTTAGAGTTGAAATGAAACCGGCAGGGGAAAGTCCATTTACTTGCTTATAGCAGGGGAAAGTCCATTTACTTGCTTCTATAACTGGTTAAGTATTTATTGCACCACCTTAAGAGTCGACCCCCACCCCCAGTCAGGACTTGAATCTTATCTTTCTGGCGAGCTAAGGTATATAACTGTAGAATATTATACCTGTATCCATGCCCAACACCAACGCCACGAAAACGGGAACTGCTCCTGATCCAGCATATTTTCCTGGAGACAATAACAATATCGTACAACTTCTTTCTATGATGAAACTGGAACTTATGATTATCGAGCACCTCGCTTCAAAGCAAGTCCTTTCTTCGTAGTCGTCGGCGAGCGGATTAATGCTAAAATTCACTGACGCGCCGTTGCTTGTCACCCTCTGCTTGTTTAGTTGTTGCGGAAGTAAAGCTGTGAGGTTAGAGTTGGGTTACTGAAGCAATGCTGCTATGCTAGTCAATAAATGTTATATTGTAAGTGTTGCTGTATTGTTAATCTATTAGAGAATGTATTGGAACTTCTATTAATAAGAAATTGTGATTAGGAGTAAGGAGGGAGTTTACCCTATGAGAGGAAGGAGGTTGTTAACCCTATGGATATTAGGCTAGATTCTATTCAAATCAGATTAGTAACACACCGCACACATGATATTCACACATGATATTATCTAAAGTAGCAACACTCTAAACTTCACACGTTATCAAAGGAAAGTAAGAAAACTCTTAAGTACACAGATTCTATAAGAAGAAAGTAAATAAACGCACTCCTTTTAATCAAGTAAGGATATATTTATATGACTTAGCAAAAGCAGAATATAGTGAAATAAAAGTATTCATATGAGCAATGGATTCTCTAATTGATTAAAGTCACCCAACTTCTTTGAAAATCTAGCTATGACATTCATTATAAAAGAGCATAACATTACTTCAAATATATGTACAGTACAATACTGAAGCTTCAAATATATGTACAATACTTCAGAAGATAATATACAAATTCCTTAAGAGTCCTGTTTCCGAGTATCAATGATGGATGAGCTATATTGAATCTTAGTTAACCATGGGTGTTATGACGAGAAAGAAGCCCAACCTTTATATACGCGTAAACTGATTGTCCCGCCCCATACCAATTTGCCTGTGCTTGGATTAATTCATTGGGGATTAGTAAAGGATTTGCTTTGCCTTGCCTGTGTGCTTGGATTCATTCGTTGGATGAGTACAGGATTTCCTTTGTTAAGAATTAATTCACTTTCATAGCCTACCCACTAAGCCATATTCATTGCCTATATCGAAGCGTTAATCTAACGTGCGCTCACCTGTAGATAGAAAGGAAGTACCCTTTTTACACCTACTAGTCCCAAGAAGCTGGCCTCTCATGAGGTAAATTTGAGTAAGTGGGCGGGCTTCTCGCATTCCAAATCCTATAGAAGGCTTTCCTATCACTCGTTTGTTTTCTCCCACCTTTCTTGCCAGTCTTCATGCGGGAAGGAACTTAAAGTAAACAAGCTTAGGCTGCCTTAGACGTAACATTAGTATTGGACTTAATTGCAAGAAAGCAGATTCCCTCACCTTGGATCTAAGGAATAGAAGGTGGGCACCCCGGAAAGTAAGCACACATTAGCACAGGGGCGAACTAAACTCTAACAGTATTATAAGAATCTAGCTACACATGAATATAGAACTTAGTGGTAAACAACATCCTTCCCGCTTACCCTTTATTTCCTGTAGTAAAGCCCCTGACTCTTGCTTGTTTCAAATCATTTCACTGACACAACATATGCTATAAGTGCCGGACTGCTTACTCAAGCCAATAAGTCTTAGCGTTAAAAACGGCTTCTGGAACTCATCATCTATCTCGCCTAGCATATAAGTGAGTTCAAGTCTTCTCCAGGACAACCGCTTAGCTCACTTTTTGTTGATAGACCCCGCGATTTCAGAATAGAATTGAGCTATCTTCGACTTCGGTTAACTCCGTAAGCTATGGGATTGCTTGTTTATTCATCTAATGCACAACTGTAGAGGTGTTGTATCTTGGTGTTGTATCAAACTTGTAAGTGTCTAGTAGATAGATCTCGCCCTTTGTGTCTTCACCTAACCTTTTTGATAGGCCTAGGCCACTCGGAACAATAAAACCAGAAGGTTTCTGCTACATATGGATCTTGTCTTGGTAAACAAACTACTTCTCTTTCTTTTGCTTCAAAGCTAAAACTACTTCTCTTTCTTTTGCTTCAAAGCTAATATGGGCTTGGCACCCCGAAACCAACCTACTGAGAGAGAATAAGCCTTAGCACAACAGTCTGTTCGCTGAATATATAAGTGAGTAACTGTTTCCTGCTCACTCAACAAGCACAACGAAAGCTCAATAAGAACTCAGGCAAACGGAATGAAACTCGCTAACCTAAACTAGCTAAGCTGGGCACCCCGAACTCAATAACCTAACTATTTGAACTTGCTTACTCTACACTTGGAGCCTAAGAACTTGCTAATTTGCGCCCCGAAAGCGGATAGTGGAACCCCGAAAAACGAAACAATAAGATTTCCGCCTCCCCTGCCAGCGCTAAACAATTGAATTGAGGCTGCCCTCCTTCCCGTTAGCGCTGATAAATCCCCTTATTCTTATAGAAAATATCTATACTCGATCTTCCTTTGCTTCAAAACTAACTACTTACCTCCCTTAACGGAAACTAACTCCATACTGACCCTCTTATCGGGTCGGGGTACTTGAGCTTATTCTCTCTCACTCAATACTAACTCTCTCTCGGGTCGTGGTGCTTACGCTTATTCTCTGAGTAAGTAGCATTTCTTTCTACTTTTCCTTTCCACCGCAAGGCCTTAGTGCGTAAAACGTTAGTAAAGGGTGCGTGCTTTACCTCCAGGGTGGTGTTTGGCTTTACCTTAACTTTGCTTTGCTGACTTGACCTTCCCTTCCAGTTAGCCGAAACCTTTCATTGAATATCTCTCTTTTGGCATACATATATAATTAAGGAATGTAATCAAGCAGCTTCTCTCCTCTCGAATGTAATCAAGCAGCTTCTCTCCTCTCGAATGTAATCAAGCAGCTCCTCTCCTCTCGCAAACAAACATCCCTTTCTCTATTCTAGCAAATAACTAATAGAATCTATCTCTTGCGCATCGCCTTTCCTAGACTGTGAACTGCCTCATTCCTTACTTTCGCCTTAACTGCTACGTGGGCATTCGCATTCTATTCTATATATGATTAGACTCACAGCTTTTCGCATTAAGTCAGTGGGTCCGTAAGCCTTAACACAACTCCGTGGGCACCTATCTTCAGCCGAAGCAAGATACGTATAAGAAGCTTAAGAAGGATAAGGAAGCTAGAGGATATCGCGGAGCTGGATTGGGATCTAAAGCGGTAAATCAATCTAGGGGTTCAGTTTCAGAATGATTTGTTTACCACTCAATTCCCACTTTTTGATATGGAAAAGAGAGAGCTGCATTTACTGTTCTGTTTTCGGCGCCAAGCAAGACAGACTTAAGTGCTAGTGTAGCTTTTGTCTATAAGTATGCAAGGGGAATGATTATGTAATTGTAGGCGAGATAATCAGCTGGATAAGGATCATATTCCGTTTCTTTCTAGAGCAGGATCAGAATGCTTAGGAAGGGGGTCAGCAACGATATCAGTTTTAGTTTACGAAACCCGGCTCTCTGGTTTTAAACCGATACTTTCCTCTTATCTTGGATTGGCGCTACGATTACGAGATCGTATTGTTCTCTTTGCAAAGCTACCCGCTCTTCTTCTATAACATTCAATTATTAACTTCAAGACAGTAAAGATAACAGAGGAACGTTGTAGTGAGAACCTGAACGGACAGCACTCGCTCAATTCCGGATCTTTCTACTCTACTCGGGCTAGCTTCTGATACAATATGTATGGTGCTCTTACTTGGCCAGGTGGTAGATCGAATGTAGACTTAACCGCTACGTGGGCATGATCTTAACTCACCACTAAATTCACTGAACCCTCTTGCTATAGATAAGGTTATCAAATCTATTCTTTCACGGAACCCAAGGCTGATCCGGGCAATAGGGACCATTATAGGAGTACTTATTTCCTGACGGGGCAAAGACTGAGTGGTGCATATTAATAAGAGGAATTGGTGCATCCTGCTTGCATGCCTTTCTCTAGTCTCAAGAGTTTGAAACCCTTTCCTTTACCTGAAAGCATACAGTATTCTTTCCTCTGACTCAGTTCAAGGAAGTTATTACTGTTCCTAATTTTGTTGTTAGTGTTGCGCGTCAGTCTTCTGGACTTCCCCCAATGGTACGAATCAAGTAATCTACCAATCCGCTCTATACTGATAGGATGATATAGGACTGGACAAAGGCACGGGAAGTAAAGCAAGAAAGAAGAACGTTGACTACCGAGTAAAGCAAGAAAGAAGAACGTTGCCGGAGTTGGAAACAGGGAGTACTGCCCACCCCATATGATATGCCAACCCTCAGGTAAGAGACATGCCCCATATGATATGCAAACCCTCAGGTAAGAGACATGCCCCATATTATATGCCAATCCTCAGGTAAGACATGGGCTGGGCTTCCAAGACTAAAGGAACGAAACCTTATCCTTGATTTAAGGTACCCAAACTCTGGCCAAGCGTATAGGCAAGTAACGACTAACCAAGTAGCTTGGCCCTTGTATTGCCTTGCCCTATCACGGAAAGACCCCGAAGGTAACTCGTCACTGCAATAGCACCTCTTACCTTTGAGTTCGGATCATTGCTTTACTTATTGATTATCATAGGACTCAGGACGTTGTTTCTTCAAAAGCTCTGGCTCTATTCCTTCCCGCCCTTCCTAACCTTGCGCGATCCTAGCCTACTAACCCTTGCTCAAAGATTGAAGTTTGCACTAGGAACCGATTGCTCTTTAGGAAGAACTTGGAAACGAGGTATCATAGATCTAAGTAAGGCGGCTAGCTAATCCCTTTTCGACTTAAGTAGAAGTAAGGAATAGGGGTTAAGAACCGAAGGTTTAGCAATAAGGGCCCTCTTTAGTCAAGTGAAGGCCGTATGGTGTAAAGGGAGCTATAATGTATCTATTCTATTGGTTAGGCCGTGATAGCCTCTCTTTCCCCTAGTTAATGGGCTGACCTGACCCCGTAATTCGGTAGATTAATGATAATACCTGAACTCTGGTATCGGGAGCTGAAAGACAGTTACTTGTTTTAGTTCCACTGAGACTGTTCTATCTACTTATCTCGACTCTTCTATGTACTGATTCCGGAGATGTTACAACATTAGTCAAAGCTACAGCGAGAACGATCATCCCAATGATAACCGCCATGCTTTGCGTGCACTTACTTCTATTTGGGAGCAACTGCTTACTTCTATCAAAAAGTGGTTTCACTGACCCTATTGCAACTGCTAGCATTAGCACTACCTTCAGTCCCACAGCTCCTTCTCAAGCAGCTCCAAAAGCAAGCCCTTCTTTTTAGTTATTTTCAAGTTCTTCCCTTATTTCCTGACTTCTTCGTTCTTTCTAATTCATTCACTTCAAGGCTGGTTCTGAACGCCGCGTAACATCATTTGAAACCAACCTCCCCCTGGCTAAGTACTTTCCGGTGTCGCCACTAAAGAATTGCTTATTTACTAAACCGCTGCTTATATAGGCTTACAAAAAGATTTACTTAATTAGTCCAGCGTGAAACTCTGAAAGATGGATGCGCCTAAGGGGGCATGCAAGCTAACTGTGCACGCTAAGAGAAGAGGAGAGATGTTCGACTACAACAATCGCTCCCTATCTCGAAAGGAGCCCGTAACTTATCATTTGTAAGATAGGGCCTTCTTGCATGACTTTGAATTTATTGAAAAAGCTTCCAACGGAATTTACTTGTTGGCCACCCCGCCGCTAGCATAAGCTAAGCGCTTGAAAAGCGCGCTAAGAAAGGTTGGTCGCTTCTTTCGGCCTTTCTGTGCTACAGTCCACCAGTGGCGGAAGATAGGGTTACCATACATACTAAAGTAATCATTTAATATATCTCTGCTATCTCTTGTACGCGCAAGAAAAGACACTGCATCATACCGTTTTTCGACCTATCCTTCTTGCATTTATTGAATTATTTATCGCTGACCTTTCTACTCTTCCTTGAGACAACACCTCTTCATATCTTGAGACAACACCCTCTTCATATCTATAATTACCGTACCGATCCTTCTTTACGATACTATATTCCCTTCTTGTCAAGTAAAACAGTAAAATCAATAAGTAAGGACTGGTTTCGAAACTCTAAAGTAGTCATGGAATTTTCATCTCTACTGCTGACATTTCCACTGCTGATGTATTCTCATCACCAACACAGAAAAACTATACTCGCACACAAACTTACTCTCACTCTCCTAAAGATAGAACCGCCACACAATCACCAAGAACGGAGCTCTACGGGGAAAGGCAATCCTCGAACATAAAGATACTCTAAGCGAGCTACGGCAGGACAAGAAGTTTACCTTTTGCCAAGCACTATTCAGGAAAGCAGAGAACTCTACTTTAACACCCCAACACTGCACTCGCACTCGGATACTGATGGACTTTGGTATCGCTACCATTCCACTCACTTTCTACTTCCCCGCTTCTGAAGGCTTGGCTTCTTTCCAAGTCAGGCTTGTAGTGTGTGTTGGCGGGTTAGCTCTCCCTCAATCTTGTAATAAACAAGTATAGGGGCTGCCCGAGAAAGCATTCTTATGATGCCCTTTCACACCGACTCGACAAGTGACCTATCCAGTTGGGAGCTACCTTCTCCATGGCTGGGATGCTCCACCGTGTCTTTACACTATCAATTTACAAGTGTCAAGCAGATGAAAGCCTAGGGGCCCCTTCGTGGAGGCGCATGGAACCCAATAATCAAGGAGCTATCCTTTAGGAGTTATCTTTTAGCTTCCTTAAAGTCCTTCTTGTGTATCTTAGCGCAAAAGCCAAAAGTCAATTCCAACTTCAACAAAGGATTTCAAATATAAACATGAAAATCCACAAAGTTAAGGGGTGGGCGCCAATCTTAGGAGATACATATTGGTCACACTAAGTAGGGCAGATATGAGCGAAGACAGATTTCAAGTTGCTAAGCAGATTA
The DNA here is from genome assembly GCA_900464855.2 of Musa schizocarpa. Classification (NCBI taxonomy): domain Eukaryota; kingdom Viridiplantae; phylum Streptophyta; class Magnoliopsida; order Zingiberales; family Musaceae; genus Musa; species Musa schizocarpa. Next base: position 307,960 of record LR890027.1, read on the forward strand.
TTGTTGCGACGATAAGCAAGTCCTAATTTAATTGCCGGTGCCTTGAGCTAGTCCTAATTTTATTGTCATCGAGGCCAGGCACCCACGGTAGTTCAGTATAGGAAAGTTATGTAAAGCATCTAATGACTATGTTGTGTTTGCTTTTTCTTGAAGAATAGAGTCGATATGCAGGGGAATATTGGAAGATTCTGAGTTCTTTTACCTCCTTTTTTGAATACTAGATTCTGAGTTCTTTTACCTCTTTGTTCGAATACTAGATTATTGACTTACTTTTCTTACCAATAGGTACCGTGATCTACTTTATTATTTCCCTGTACATGCAATCTATTCAAAGAAAATAAGATGAGGCTCCCTGGGGAGAAAGGAGAGAGGGAATGAGGGCTACTTTAGCATTTTCGGAGGTTTACATCTAGTGAATGAGATTGCATTGGATCAATTGCCCTCTTTTTACTAATTGCTTATAGGACTTATAGTGAGCTGGGCTTTGTTCTTAACATGGATTCATTCCTTGGTGGAGAAAGTACGTAGGCTACTGAGAACGAACTGCACGTGAGTTATTTCGCCGTCATGTGATACAACATTTGCTTCGCTTTTTCTGGTGTGAAGGAATGTAATCACTATGCCCTGGTGCCTAAAAAGTGCCTTTATTATTCTTTATCTACGCCGCCAAGTGGACGGATTCGGGTACTACCCTTCATGTGACCAATTGGATACAGGGTTTTATTACAAGCGGACCTCTAGTAAGGAGAGTTAACAAAGCATCATCACGAGAAAGGGCATGAGATTCTTCTTTGAATAGAGAATTTAACTTGCCGATACTAGTTACAGGGCGAGAAGGTAAGCTACTTGCTAGGATGCTTAAGAGATGCCCCTTTTCATCTTTTCTATTTATTGCATTCGGGACATATTAACCTTTATATACTATGGCATAGGGATTGCTCTTTTTAAGTAAATTGCCCAGATGCTAATCTTTAATGGTAAAGAAGTAACTAGGGCAACTTGTCCTACCTATTCTTTCCACTCTTTCTCCTTGCTCGAAGCCAATAGAAGTAATCGTCTTCAATGGGATGCCGGGACATCTGACTCAATTATCCCGAACATCCTTATGATTCACTTGCTAAGAGCGCGCAAAGACCCTATTATTCCACTGCTGGGTTAGTATTCGTCTGAGCCTATTCGTTCTCATCGCCAAGAGATGGCAAGATTCTCTTCATGCTAAAGACAGGGAAGGACGCATCTAACTGCAACTCCCGAGATGCTAAAGAAATGCATTGGTTTACTGGAGACATTGAATAGTGTCCGTTATTAGCTCCTTCTCAAGCAGCAAGAGAGAGAGAGGGCATTCTAATAAAAAGCAAAGAGAAGGAAGGGCGCATTCGAGAACATCGGGGATATCGTAACTATTTGATTTACAGCAGAGAGAGGACCGTGGCACTATTGGTATAGACTCCTTGAAATAAGTGAAGCTGCTAGTGATAGAGAGAGAATATATACTTTTAAAGGAAGCGCTCTTAGAGCAAAAGAAGGTAATATAATATGCATTTAGATCTAAGAGTTCGGGAATAAAGCAAAGGAAGGATCAATAGTAGGAAGATATCCCACGCACAGTGAATCCGATCAAGGGAGAAGGGAATGAGCTGGTGGAGAGAATGCCCTCTTAGCAATTAAATCCGTTACCATTCTTGCTAGATCATCTGTTACCGCTCTTGCAGTAAAAAGCAGTCGTACAGAATGCGCTCCTCTTTGTTCGAGAATAAAATGTAATGAAGAATCCGTTCTTACGAGAGAATAAGGCTCTGGGAAATAGGGCAGATTCTGGTAGAATTGAAGAAAGAGTCAATTAACACAAAACTAGCAATTGAATCACCAAAGCGCTCTTTGATCGAGGATTGCTAGTATTTCTTTTGAATGAATAGACTTCTGTCTGCTTTAAAAAGTAAGTTAGGCACGAATCACAATGGCTTAATACAACCTCTATTTCCACTATTCAAAATTAGCTTCATCCTGAAACTAAACCCATCCCCTTTCCTTATCATCTGAAACTAAAACTATACCCTTCCTTTCCTTATCATCTGAAACTAGCCCAATGCTCTTTCCTTATCATCTGTAACTAGCTATCTTATCTCTGACTGAAAGCAAAGCCTCGTAAACAGGATAAATGGACTCTAACAGAGGTTAGGGGGTATAAGCCTATCGATTTCATTGGAATCTTTATTACCTCCAAAAATGGGACGATCTAAGGCCAATTCCTTAGTTTCAGGAAGTAGAGCGGACTATTGCCTTCCCGCCACGCCAGACCAGATAGATGCCTTCACCTCCGTAAATAACCTTTATCTAAATATCAGCGGTAAGTGATTCAGTGTCCAAGTTTCAATTGTGTGCTAGTATTGTCTTAGAGTCTCTTTCAGTGCGAGTTAAGGCTATAGGAAAGGAGGAGTCTAAAGCGAAAGAAGCTCATAGAGTATCATATAGATCTTGGTAATATTATAGCCTTGGAGTTCCCGAAAACAGGAGTTGTGGAAGTCGACTCCCGAAGAAGCTGTTTCCAGATTAGATGCTTTATCAAGGGAGTAAGCTGTTCGTCTCGAAGAATAAGAAGATAGTCGAGTTGGGGTCAGGGAATCATATCTTACGAGCGAGGTGTGGTCCAAGCATTAAAAAGTTCCGTTCGCTTTATCAGTGAGTGAGGGTTCTGCTGTAGCTCCTTTCTTTGTCTATGGGAGAGGACAGAATGATGTAAGGTGCGAGTGTTGTATCTTGAAGAAAGGGATAGATTCCACTTATCAAGAGAGAGATTCCACTTATCAAGAGAGAGATTCCACTTACCTTCAATTAAAGATAACTAGTCAAGTTTTTGTTTCTTCACCTGCAACGGAACCTGCAAAAGAATCAGTGTACGTAGGAGCAGTGCGATTAGAGTCGAGGTCGTCAAAAGAATTGAAATGATTGAGGCACCTCGGGGTGTGCTAGCGAGTTCAAGTCACAGAGCAAGAACCAAGCTTAGGCGAAAGAACAAGTTGTGGAGTTCCGAGTTCCGCTCACTAATGCTATAGGGCGAACTCCACTCGCTTGTAGAATGGAAGAAAAGCATTTCAAACTAAACTGGAAGGTAACCCAACAGCATACTAAACAATCAAATCATATCATAGGAAAGTCAGCAGCCAACGGTTCTGGAGAGTATCGGGTGCTTGTGTTGCGGGAAGGAAAGTAGACCTTGAATCAGTGCTTGCCTTTGTCGTCTTACTCTTTATCTTTTCATTCGCTACGTGGTTGCAAAAATGAGGACTTGGCGGTAACAACTGGTTATAATATTTAATTGAGTTCCCGTATGGAGCAGGTGCCCTAAGCTTACTTATCCTTTGGCTTAGGTCAGTCAATAATCAAGTTAGTAAAGAAAGGTCTGTCCCTTGTAATTGAGTTCGGGTCAAGAAGGTAATCTTGTCTTGTCTATGGATCTCGGTAATCAGAGTAAGAGATATATTCAATTCAAAGACGATTAGATGCAGGTGAGGATAAAAGACGATTAGATGCAGGCGCAAACCATACTTGCGAGCACCTGTTTTTGGAGTGATCTTTCTTTCTTTCTTGTGCACCAAGTAAAAGTCAAACTCATAACTAATTGAATCTATAGCTGTAAGGTAAAAACTCGCTGACTCACATATGACTCTCGCCATTAACTTAAGGGCAGCTTACTAATTACTTGAAGAACTCATTGATGCTGTTGGCGAACCCCTATACTTTGACTTACTTTAGTTCCAGATGCACTTTCGTCAACACCTAGATCTACTAGAGATGTAGAATCGTTACCAATCATTTCTTTACCCAATTGCAGCTTGCTACGCTTCCCTTTCAACTTAACCTTGTAGTGGGCATGAGATTCGAGCTGGAGGAAAACATAGAATTCGCTGACCATTGATTATAGTGCTAAGAGGAAATTGAACTGTAAACTAGAAACTGAAACTCATTAGGAGAATAGAGCGATAGATAAAGGAAAGGGGACTATGGGTACCCACAAGACCTGACGAGTACCCGGGCGGGGGATCAAAAGGTGTACGTGACTTATAGGGGTTTCGTCTGTAATTGAATAGATGGTAAAGTTTCCAAAACCCCCCGGTTATTGGGACTTGCACGTGCAGTTCTGGCAGAGGTCTCTCTAATAACTTTATGAATCATCTTGTTCCAGAAAGCACCTATTGGGGAAGACAGAATAGCACTCTGGAACGGATGGCTAAGCTTACTTTGCCCCGCTTTCAACCTTTAAAGAAGGAAGAGATAAAGATGCGGATCCAGCAAGATAAAACATAGGGAAGGGCTTCTTACTACTTACTTATACAGAGGCGCGCCCTTGTAACCGCTAAGGAAAGTCAACCTTTTAGCAGAGATAAAGGATGGGGATTGATTGATAATTAAGATAAAAACAAAGATGGGGAATCCAAAGAAGTGCAGTCGAAGGCTAAAGTGAGCTCCCCTATATTACACCTAAAGTAAGCTCCCCTATATATATTACTTTATATGCCAGTTAACTGACCGAGAAAGCCCTGTCAAACCAATAGAGAGCGGGTCTTTCCTTCCTCCCGCCCCCGTTTGACTTGCGGTTCATGATTCCAGTACTCGGGTATAAAAGCAGTATCGTTCTCTAAAGCCAAAGGAGCTTTTTTCGCTTTATTTATTAGTTGTCGAAAAGGTGCTTTTTTAGCTTGTAAGAAGTCCAGTCCAAATACGATTGAACTCTTGGGCTTCACACTATTCCATCTTCCCTATAACGGCTCTTGGGCTTCAAACTATTCCATCTTCCCTATAACTCCGAGTCTTTCCCTATGTTTTAGTTCCTCTTCATTTCTCTCTTTCGGATTGATGCGGATAGTTCATTTATTACTATCTGGTCTTATTACTATGAAATTGATAGATATCCTTTGTCTTCCTTTAGATAGGTCGGTCGGTCTAAGGTTTTAGTCTTACCTAGCTTTGCTAAGTGCAACAAGTTGTCCGGAATCTTTGCCTGTGACAGAAAGCGTAAACATAAGCAATTTATGGAAGACCAATCATTCCTATACTCCTATCCAGCGAGAGAAGAGAAGACCAATCCTTCCTACGAGATCAATAAGGCGGTTCCTGGTGCTCATGGTAAAAATACTGGTTTACTAGTAAATTGAATCCTTTTTATTCCTTAACATCCTAAATCCATTTATTTTCGAAGGTCTTGATCACCTCCACCACCTGGTTCTTTTGTAATCCGTATTCTGGTTAGATAATAGTCAGAGTTACTTCTAAAGGGTTTGGTTTATATCACAGATTCTAATTAAGGATAGTAGTGTTCACTAACACCTCTTCTGTCTTTTATAATCTCTGCTATCATAGGACGATGACACTGAGTTCTTGATCTGATTTCATGGATTGATTTGGATTGATTCTCGACTGGAAAAAAGAAAGGTGCTGAAAGCCTGTAAGGTAAACGAAACGAACGGGTAGATGAGCTATGAAGAAGAGAAGAGAATGAAAACATGTAAGGTAACACGAAACGAAGAACTTATTGGTCTTTAGAATTGATAACCCTATTGGGGGTATTAGTAAGCGAGCACACGGAGCGGTAAGTCATTCTCCTCATATATATATAGTTGTGCCCATATTAGAATCAAAGGTATATTTTGGTTCCTCTAGTCTATTAGATTCGAATTACTATTGTTGACTTGAAACTCTTTATATAATAACTACTCTTGTTTACAATAAACTACCCCTACTGCTAGGTTAATGCAAGAGAAGTAAAGTTCAAGTATCATATGCCAGAGAAGTAATGTTATATGAAATTGGAGAGGCTGCCTCAATGAGTGATTAAAGTCAACTGTTAGTCAGCTGGGAGGTAAATCTCATATCTCTTTTGTGCTTGGGCAGGGATAGAAATTCCAATCTTATATGCTATGCGATCTAGATGCTATTCATGGTTTGCAAGGGAACAAACAACGTCTTGCTTGCTTGTTGCGCATTAGTTAGCGGATGAAACTAGCTTGTTCCGTTGTGTGTTGGTTTCGTTGTTTAGTTACAAAATTCAATAATGGGGGTTACTCTCTTTCTATCTTTTCAAGCAGCTATCTTATTACTGGATTCGCTTCATTTTCAATTAGGTCTTGCTCTAGCCTCGGGAACACATCAAACAAGAAATAAGGATTCCTCTAAGCGTAGGTAAAGTATTATATAAAGTTATGATTGAATTCCAGAAGGCCCAAAAGAATGATTCAGTGAAGAATCCCTTATCCACAATAAAACCAGCAAACAAAAGAAAGAAAGCTGAATTTCTAATGGAGAATATACGAATAAGGGCTCATGAACGGATTTCTAAAGATATGGATGCCTCAATGACCCGTTGGTCCTAAGCAATGTCTTTCGACAAGTGAAAAGCCTATAAATATGTGAAAAACCGGATTCCTTAAAGGGTGTGTAGCTTTGAAAAAGTATCTCCCCGAGTTCCGTTGTACCCGGATATTTTATTCTGTTACAATAGAGGAAAAATCCCTCTCCGTTCTGTCGTCTCTAGGTTCGGGCTAAGTTCCAAAACTCCGAAGAAAGCTCACTCTCTTCTACTGCTTCACCATCTCTTATCTTTCCGAGTCTACTTTAGCTTACTCTTATCTTTATTATTCTACTTTAGCTTACTCTTATCTTTATTATTCTACTTTTCTTTAGCAGCTGAAATTCCATGATTTTATGTGGAGTGGGCCGGATATGGGAAAGGAAGTAGGAAGACAACAACTTATTCTGGTAAAGTGTACGAGAAGAGCGAGTCTCTGTCTAGGGCTGAGAGGCCTTCCTCATCAACTCCATAAATGCGCCATTATCGGTAAAGGGAAGCTTTGATCAAAAGGTAGGACAAGGCTTTCATTTTGAGCCGCCTGCCTATAAGTCTAAGGTTGGGTTTTTGATTAGTGCTGCTGCTTTCTATTTCTTATCAATGTAGTCCTCCCCAAATTCCCTTATTTCGGGCACCTCTATCCTTCACGATTGCAGAATCCTTAAATGTTTATCCCAGCAATCTGAACCCTTACCTCTCTTTTGCTATGTTGTTTATTTAGAGGTTTTGCTAAGAGGTTTACTCATTGTTTGTATTACCCTGTAACTACATACTAGGCTAGGTTCCCCTTTCTTAGCATTAGAGTAAGTGATCATGGTTCCCCTTTCTTAGTATTTATAGTAAGTGATCATGGTTCCCCTTTCTTAGCATTAGAGTAAGTGATGCTGATTCCGATGGATTGTTGGAAGCCCTTAATGTATGCTTGTATAGTTAAAGCAGCATATACGTTCTTACATTTTCCTTTGAGTATGAGTATTTCTTCATAGCTCTTACATGGCTCCCCCCACAGAGGCATCTGCTGAGATTGTTGATTTTCAAGAATCCCCAAGCCAAGGCAAAACCATATTCCAGGTAAGCAATATCTATTTCCTGAGATTAGTATTTTTCCTAAGGCTGTTTTTGATACTATTAGTTGCTTTTAGAAGTTTAGTATTTTGCATGATAAGTAGTTAACGCTAAAAGAAGCTCCAATTCCTATTGATGAAGGAGGTGCCTATGTACTGTTTGTTTTTTAGCTTCTCCTGTTCTATCCCTCGCCTGCTGCCGAATTTAGGCGTTTTAAGGCCGCTTTGGTTTTGGGCTGGGAACTCTCTCTTCACCACTCTTATCATTCGAATCAATTTATTTTCACGTATAACCTTTCCCTTCTTCCGTTCATTCCTCTTTGAGTTCCCCCTCGACTCCTAGTTATCCTTCCTTTTGAGCTCTCCAATCAGATTGTTTGAAGTAGGTTATCTCAGCTCGATAGGAGAGGTTCTCCCGAGTGTTGTAGCATCCCCTTGTCTTGTTTTCCGGATAAGAGACCGTTCCCAGTATTTCCCTCGTATTCGATCAAAGAGTTGTTAGCCATAGTGGAGGTTCCCATTTCTGGCAAGTATTCCTTCGAGAGTGAAAGAAACAGGACTCATATATCAGACTCAGCGAATGATTCTGGTTCAGCTACCTATCTATGTGGTTATCAAATGCTATAACTCGTGTAGTTAACAAGCGCACTGCGGATTCTTCTGCTTCAAGTGGAGTACCTTTTTGATATGTTATTTATTTAGGTTGTCTTGTCCTCTTTTATTACCTTCACTAAACTTGGTGAACGTCTTGCTGCTGACTTGGCTTGTTTAACAGATGCGCTTGCTGCCGACTTAACCTCTTATTCTTGAGTAGCAACAAAAGGATTAAACTCGACCAGAAGTGGCTTGTCTCTGGCTTGCCTACTTTCTAATTTAATGGGGGGAGCTCTGTCGTTGAATTCGAAGTCTTATAATAGTTCTGTTGTTTTCTACCTTAAAACATCAAGTCAGAATTAAGGTATAGTAGCAATAGGTATAGTAGCAATAGGGGTCTAATAATATAATCCATTAGCGAAGAAAAGATTAGATAGAAAGGTTTAGTTGCCAGAGAAGAATAGGGATGGATCTAGCTGGCCATAATACATAATTGGTAGCGCATTAGATTGGATGTTAACTAAAGATAAGAATTAATAGAGGGATAGATGTAGCGCATTCTAGTATTTAATATAACTCAACTGGATAAGAAAGAAAGGCAATAATACATAATTGGTAGCGCATTCCCTGACTTAGTAGTGAAATTAGAACTTGACTCCTCTAACCTCCCTCGTAGCCAACTCTTAGAGCTAGAAAACATAAAACGTAGTTACTTGGCGCCTAGTTACTTGTCGGATACAACACTCTCACTGCAGCTTACTTGGGCACAGCTTCTCAGATCCGGATTCTTATACTGATGATCCCCAACAAAGAATCTTATTTTCTGCCATTGCAGCTTTCGCCATTGCTTTTTCTTACTTATTTAAATCACTAGCTCCTAACCCTATTGTTTGTTCAAACTCCTAGCGCACAACTCAATAACGAAACTTCACTTGGTTCTTGATCCGAGTAAACTCATTCTGAAACTTTCCAGGCTGCAGATTCGGCTTGGCTTCCATTGGGTAGTTCATGTGAAGCATCCGATCTTCTTCTGAGCTGGTACTCCCAAGAAATCTTTGCTGGAGCTGTTTTCTATACCGTAGCTCTGTGTGTCCTCCTCATTGCTTGTTTGAGCGTTTATTTAATCCCGCTCCTAACCGAGTAGTTACCACCTCCTAAGCTTCACTTTCTCGTCTATTGTCGTCCCTTCGTAGGAGTTGCGCCTAAGCTAGTGAAATAGAGTTTCATCGGTGCAAGTTTGATTCTGTCTTTTTACCTGAAATTAGAAGATATCAGTAGAATCCTATCCAGGTAGGACTGTTCCTGTTCTTGTTAGAGTGGACGAACGAGTTGAATCCGTTCATGAGTGGAAGTAAGCAAGTAGGAAAGCTAGTAGTTGCAAGTAGTTCTCTGAAGTAATAATACCTGTTAGCCGGCAACTAAGTAGTGAAAGTTAGAATCAAAGTTACCGCGGCGTTGCTTGGCGGAGTTCTGGAGCCTGAGCTAATAGCTAAAGTGAGCTGAAAGCGCGGCAGGGCTGCTATTTCACAGTCATAACGAAGTTATTACCATAGATGTTTTCGTTGCACTCAGTAGCCAGGAGAGGAGAAAGAGTTAAAAATGGATGAGCCATAGAAAGTAGCGAGAGTTGGTTGGTTACCGGTATCCATCATACCTTGCTAATTCTGCTGTTTAAAACAAACAAGGCTCACTGAGTCGTCTATCAAGCTCAAGCAATTCATAACTTCCACTTACAGGAGAGGCCCCTATAGTTAGTTGAAGACAATAAATGACTTTCTAGGATAGTTAGATGAGCATTCGGCTTCGGGGAACTCTACTTAGCGCAGATCAATCATCTTCTGATCGAAAGTAAGATGTTAGACAAAATGCACTATTAACATATTGGAGGGTTCTGAATAGGGAAATTGCCATTCTTTAAGTTTACCCTATGTTAAACGACTCAAAAGAAAGGTTTACAGACCCACTAACCAAAAGTAGTGGTAGAGAAATATATTCTTCTGTTCTTGTGTCGGTTAAGTAGCCGGCTGCTGGGATTGTTTCAAGAAGTCATAGTTGCCTAGGAGCCTCATTCTGGTATAAAACTAAAGAATAAAACCAGAACTACTATTAACTAAGGAACCTGGTCTTCTTCTGCGATAACTCTACTAGCTCATATGTAAATCTGGTCTTCAAGCCAACTACTCTCCCCGGCGCCACTGCTGATTCTCAATACAATTACTTAGCACAGCCTCTAATCCTGCTCTTCCAACTTCCACTTATGATTCAGTTGTCGATGTAGACTTTCTTCGACCATAAAGATGTTAGGAGAAAATGCATTCGTTTGCAAGTTTCTTTGTTGAAATGAAGGATTTTCTAGTAAGATAGCAAACCCGGAAATTACATTATTTTAGGCTTTTAGAGGGCACTTCGTACAGTACTTACTTCCTTGAAGAATAGGGTACAAGCAGCTACTAGTTTAATCCCGAGAGGGAGAGAGTTGCCTTACTTATAACGGGAGGTCTGTTGAATCTAGTGTTTAAGTGTAGTATGCTCGGGAAGTTCTTATTGATAGAGTTGTTGGCTTTCCTCGCCCGTCATAAGTGTATAGGCTTTGATGCGAGGGCAGCTTTCTAGATTCCTTTTGGCTCCGGAACTGTCACTTATTCTAGTACTGATGTGGTCGGCTTCCTCTCTTGTTGGTAACGTAACTTCTGTGTTGGTAAGAAAGAAGTCCAGTCCACTTAAGTCACTGAACCCTACTGATTATAGGAATCAATTAATTTCTAGGCTCCAATGGGGGTGCGTCATGTCATATTTGCTATCAACCGATCAAAAGATGCTAAATCCTTTAGTGGATGCCCCTATTCTTATAATTCCACTTTTCTTTCTTTTGAATGCGAAGGTGCAAGTTCAATTTGTTTCTTTCTCTTCAAGTAATAGGTTCCTTCATGTGATAGATCATACCCTAAGTTTCCATTCTCCACTTAGTCTTGCCCGACCCGACCTCAACTCTCACTCGAGGAGCTCCTGCCGCGCAACTTACTAAGCTTGGCCCCTTTCCACCCTAACCTGAACTACCGGGATAAAGACTAACTTCCAAGGCTTCCTCTCTTGTTGTTGGCAAAGGATCTGAACCAACCGATGGAGCTGGGTCTTTCTCAATCTCTTGGGGCAGCATACTTTCCTCACACTGCTTCCCTTGCCCACCTTTATGACACTTGCCTCTCCTATGGCTCTCATCTCATTTCACCCTGCTCTGCTGTCTCCTATTAACTTCATAAAGAGACCCCAATTCCAGGTTTCAACTTAGAGATCTAGTGGTTGACACTGCTTCCTTTTCTTTGGAATCAGACTTACTGTCTGGGCTTCTCGCCGACCTGACCTCGTATTGAAGTTAAGAATTTGTTCACTATAGTATAGAAAGAAACTGCTAATATGAAATTTGGATATACATGCGCTCGAAAGAAAGATAGTAAACTCCTCGAAAGAAAGATAGTAAACACCAAAGAAAGAGAGAGGGGCAGGAGTAAACAATAAGGTTGAAAGAGAGGAAACAGGATAAAGAGCAAGAACTAGGGCAAAGAAGGGAATCGAGTCTTCTAAAGAGAGTACTGGCCCCCAGTGTTGAATGATTTGTTTCATCAGTATTAGTAGTATTAGTTGACATAGGAGATAGAGTGGATTGTCCTGTCCTGGGTAGTCAATAGGCCCAGTCTATACTCCAGTGTTTTAGAGTCTGGGCATTCTGCTGATGATCCTAATCCTTATTCCACCTATGTTTGTATTGACTGGCAAGAAGAGAAAACGGCGGATAAGAATTCCGGTATAAGAGATGCTCTAGTCCAGAGTCGAGGTCGGGCACTTATTAGAGGCCCTTATTGTAAGTTTCGGGGTGCTGGAGCTTTTACTTCTCCTTTGGCTTAGGGCAACGGGCAATAATATGACCAAGTGGCCTTAATAATGGAATGTAGTGCACCAATAATCAAAGAATAAAAGAAAGTCACGAAACTCAAGACTTAGAGCCAATCAATCACTTATCTGCTGGGAGACTTAGTGCTTGATGGTTCAGCGTTACCGAACTAAGGTTAGCACGCAAACTCCAATGCATTATAAGGACTGTTTTTACGAGTTGAAATGATATTAGTGACATTAGCTATGTATAGGTCTGTCTTACTTGTATAGGTCTTTAATACCTCCTGGCCTGGTCTATCTTGGCTTATGTACCCGATCCCACTTCGAACCCAGCTTCTGCTTCATCTAGTAACTGCTTCTCTTCGGCTTCTATATCGTATTAAGAAACAAACTGGGGATTACTTGATAACAGCATACCTTTTGCCAACCTAAACTTAACTTTTTGCGTAGCCGTTGTTGTATGAGTAGCTTGTGGCTTCTGATTCTTTAGCGCGGTGTGGCCCCACTTATATACACCGTCACCAGATTGTCTCGCCTCCTTGTCGACAATAGAAGATGGATCCTTGTATTTACTTGTTTCTATGCTATAGGCTAACAATGACATTCTTCAAGCAACACTGGCAGCAAAGGATACTCGACCTTTCGCGCTTGCTGCAGACCGCACAGGAACAGGCTATTCATTTGCGGATTCATTCTCATCGCCAACACCGGCAACAGATGTGATTAACCTAGCTTTCACGCCTGATTTGGAACTCGCCTCTGCTCTTTCATCTACTCTTTCCTCCTCACCATCTCCATCTCGAAGTTAAACATATATTTCTGCACTGTAATGCTCTAATTACCTGTTGTATCTATCTATACTAAACGATCCCAGCCCGAGCCGAGCTTCTTTCTATGCTTGAAACTTGACTTCCCGCGCTTGCTGTTAACTTTCGACTTACGTATTAAAAAAGAGATTCCTCCCCGACCCAAACCAAGAGTAAGAGCACCCCCAAGGGATTCTCGTAGACAACACTAGAACATACAGCCAATTGAACCGCTCAACCATAATCCTATGTAACCCTATAAGCCTATGTAGAATTCGGATTTCTATACGCTAGCCCTACCATCTTTAAACAAAACTTGATACTTTACACCTCTGTTCAAGATCGGAAGCATTGGCGCGAGGGAGAGTTTCGGTCGGAAATGCAAATTCTAATATGACTTTTTTTTATACCATGTGCTCTATAATAAATTCCTTATTTGTTTACTCGGCGCTAGGGAGTGATTTCGCACCCAGAGAGTAAGCATAAGTGAGTTCTCATATGGAAATAGTAATGATTGAGGAAAGGAATAGGATTGATTAGAAGTGGAATTAGAATAAAAGAACTGTTAGCTGATAAAGACAGGATTAGCTCTTAACTCTATGGAGGACGAAACCATTACTTTAAACTTACCCGTAAGAAGCACTTGTTCGTCTTGTTGGGCTCCCTAACACCGATGACTCAAATAGTACTTTCTCTTTATTTGATGATTGAGTTTTTCCTTGAACGCATAGTGGGCATGAGAACTTGGATTCGGCTTCTGTATCTTATGTCTCTTATTTAGAAGATTTCACTCGCACTGCGGTCCTCTGATTCTCGACCAACACAATTCTATATCTGGGCTGGTCTCACTAACCTAACGCTTACGGATTCTGATCAATAGGAATAGGAAAAAGCTTCTGATCTCGCTTCAACGCCCTCTTCTTAATACGGAGCTTATCTTTCTTGTTAATCTGATCCAGTCCACACCTTGTTTATAATCTTTCAACAGGAGTCTGGGCATTATTAAAGAGGAGCATAAAGGTGTTGGCGACTCGAGAAGTGATTGTATTGCTTGTGTCTAAGTCAGAAAGTGGAGTTTAGGGGTGCGTTAGGATAGTTTCCGTTTTCGGCTTTTACACCAGGTTCCTATTCTTTTACTTATTCCTTTGATTCTTCAGCAGTTTGGCTCATTCTTTACTGCTAGTTTGGGCTTTCAGCACCTCGCCTAAAGACTTACTTGCCCCGGGTGAACTCTTGGATTACTACCCTGTTGGTAGGTAAAAGCCTTACTTTATGTCCCAGCTGACCAAACCTTTATCTCGAAAATAGAACCCTGCTACACTGCACCTTAGCCTAAACCTAGTGCTTCTCGCTCTTTAGCTACTGGCTTCAAAGCTTCCTTTCCTTTCCCTCATTCTTACTACCTTGTGGACACACTTGATCTTCTGTTTTGAGTGTGAGTCTCCCTCTCTTTACCCCTGATCTGGTTTGTGAGTTAAGGAATCCAATCAATTAAGTCAGAATGCTAAATGGGATCTCCAAGACTTACTTATTTCCCCGGCACGCAAGAACGCTCATCTTATAGGGGTAATAAGGAATAATGTGGGATATAACCAAGGAGTGGAGCTACCAATAACAAGAATAGAACCACTAACTATGAGACTCACCCAAGAAAAGGGGAATTTACCCGCTAAGTATGAGAATGAATACCGTCTCGGAGGGAGTAAACCTAATACTCTTACCTAAGTCAGATACATCGCACTGGGAACTTCGAATGGAGCTAGTGCTTCTAATAATATACCTTATGGAATACACCTCCTTAACGCAATAGTGTATATATACTCCCTAGTATGAGGAATGCTTGTAGTAAATGAGAATCAAAGTTATACTTATGAGCCCTAAACGAACTCGGCCTGGCACTACTTCTTTGCATTCTCTAACTACTGATACGGATCCCAACTTCAATTCTTTGTATACTGGTGCGGATCCTCCCCTATTTGCTTATGAGCCCATTACTACAGTCTCTTAAACTTACACTGCTTTATCTCATTCCCTAACACTACCCACCAAAATGGAATTACCGGAAAATAATGAAACTCAAAACAGGTAATTGAACTCATCAGTACAAGGCCGAAACCGCTAATACTCTCAAAGTAGAACCGGGAACTCAACCCCTATATCCTATCTACGAGCCTGCCCTACCCGACCTTCTATTCTGAATTTCACCACTCTATTCTTATCCCTCTGTGCGCTCCCGCTTGTCAACGACTTTACTTGCTTTCATTCCCCCATAAGTACTGGTATCCTTCTGAGTCTCCTAATTGTCTCTCTCTTTCTATATTCTCTTTATCGGTATTAAAGTATAGGCTTTCAATGAATTAGAAGCTATATTAGGTGCATTCAATAGTAGATTTCCCATCAACTCCAAATAAGTGCTGCTCTAGCTCATTTGAAACTAATCTATTTATTGGTAAAGGCAAAGAAAGGAACAATACTATTAAGCTCGGAACTCAGCATCAAAGGTATAAGTAGAACACTTGAACTCAACACTTGCAATTGAACTCGGAACAGGGAATTCACTAACTTCTAATAGGAATGAGACTAGCGATAACAAGACTGTAGCTACTAACTACCAGAATGAAAACCTCGAGTGGTAACTAAATCCAGTAGTAACAGAGTTCGGTTTGTGATCCCAAGAATGGTCTTTAGTATGGGGGAAAGCTGAATTCCCCTCATTAGTCAAATCATATTAAAGGAATGCGCCAGGGAATGCACCAATGGATACGTAATGAAACAATAGATACGGAAGCCGGCTTGACATAGAGAATGAGTCGTCTACGCGGACTATCCAAATGAGCTCTGTGGGCAGGGGCTCAGATCCACCCCATCAGCATATGGAACGAAACCACCCAACTATATTATTACTTTTCTGGGGAACAGCCAAATAACTTACCCGACTCTCTTTGGACAGTGCCAATGCTACTATGACTTTAGAGTGGAAGTAGAGGAGAGAGATGCCTAGCTGACTTGCACAAACTAACCCACCCTAGAGCTACTATGTGCCCAATCATTCGCGGACCCCGGGACACAATTCCATCATTCATTCATAGGTCGTTGGTGCACCCATGAATTCAGTGAGCGAGCAATCATTCACCATCACCATCGTGTACGTGCATCGTGGATGCGATCAACGTTCATTCATCGTGGCGGCGATCAACAATAACAATAAAGCACGGTCAGGCGACTCAGTGTTTTCTTTTGTTACACATAAATAAGTATGTGAACGACTATGTCTATGTGCCCAATCAGTCTTATGCAGCGGGAACAATCATTCTGTGACCCCCGTGATGGTGATTAGGGTTTTGTCAACGTCAACAACGAGCGTAAGCGTAACACGTACCTCCGCGCCCAGGGTTAAAGTAAAAACAAACACCTTTAGAGCACCTAGAAACCGATCCTCTCTATCTGAGCGAGACAATAAACAACCATTCTTTACGTACCACTACATAGTCGTCGGGTCGGGGCGTGGACCATCTCTCATTCATCGCAGGGACGGGACATCGACATCTCAAATCTTAATTCAATTCACCGGTTTTTCAAATGGAACGATAGATCAAATAAAGTTGTTTCTACATCGGTTATGTGGTGAGTACGTCGACCTTGACCACGTTGGTTGTTTCCTTTCAGAACGAATTGACTCCCAGCATGAAGTAACAAACAGCTGACTTAAAGATAGATCGCTCGCTTAGTGCAGTAAAGTTCTATTAGGCAGTTCCTGTTTCAAGTGTAAGGTAATAAAATCCAATCATAGAATATGAACGACAACTCATATTTGTGAGTAAACAACCAGCTTCCTGTTATTACCCAACTCTGCGCTCACTGCGAAACTCTACAAACTCACTAAGCGGTAGCACTTAGGCTTTCAAAGGTAAACTCGTAGCTGTAAACAGAAGAAGCAAGGGCAGCTTTAGCTGCGAGCATTAATCTGGGCTACGGATTAGTTGGTAAAGATGGAACCTTCCGAGATAAAGAAGTCGTGGTGTCTGTCTTTACATATTTCATAGATTTATTGACTCCCGAACCCTTTTCTCTACATCAGGATAAATCTTATCCCTTCGTTCCCACCTTATAGTATTGGATATTTTCATAAGATTCCGGTAAGGGCGGTTGAGCAGTTGATTCAGCAATTTCTAGTGAGGATGTTAGTTGCTAAAGAAAGATGAGATGGGACGGACAGCAAGTACTTATAAGAAGAGGCAGAGTTGAGCACACATGATAGAAAGATGCAACTGCACTTATTCTAATTTATTCTAATTAAATAGAGCATCTCCCCTTAACGTTTGTTTGAGTATGCATAAAGTCCTTAGCCGATATTCTCGTAAAGTAAAGTAAGCTGCTTTGTTACTCAATTACATTATAGGAGAGAGATAAGAATAGTTAGTTTCCTGTATTTCAATGATAGTGGTTGACTTTCTACTTAAGCGTTACGTGGGCATTCGATTCGAGATGATCTTCTGGATACGATGACACTTATTTACTTTGTTGTCTTAGCTGCCGTTCCCTTTTACTTAACCGACACATGAGAAAAGAGATGATATCTTATAGCGTTATTCCTGACTTCAGAATTAATGAAATAGTAAGTTAATTAAATAGTAAGTGGGTGGAGTATAACACAGTGCGCCTATATTCATGATTAACCGAAGCAATGCAGTTTGTTTACGCAATGGCAATGCTGTTACTGTGCTTACACATAGAATATGTGCACTTCTAGACCCCTTATTATGTACAGTACAAAGTCAACTTCTCAGATTCTTTTCAAGCAGGCAGAGTTCAATTGAATTATAATAAGTGACACATAATATCATTTACGAACCTAACCCAACTGATTACTCCTCCAAAGCTCACGTAAGTACCCGCTAAAGTAAGCTTACACGCGGAAGAAGGCTTCTTTCTTTCCAAGTAAGGAAACAATCCGGTAATTCTCCACGACAATACTTTAACCTCTATTGTAGACAAGGAGCGGATCTCGCATCTGATCTTGTAACGGCTGATTCTCTCTAAGACAACAACTGAACTGTCCGCTACTACCACATAAGTCAGGGTTCATCCAATACTATATTGATTCAGATCGAGTAGACTCACAACTTCCCGCGCGTACTTTGACTTTAATCACCTCCGGAAACTTCTACTTAAACAAGAACTACACTTGCTGACCCGACAACAGGACTTGTAGCAACTAGGAAAACCTGAAAATAAGCAGTTTCGAGCGCTACTTACACAGGACTTGCTCATAACCTTAGGACTTTGCTCACCTCTCTATTCATAGATTGTTTGCTCACCTCTCACTACTTTCTTCCCATTCATAGATTGTTTGCTCACCTCTCACTACTTTCTTCTTTCCTTAGGTGCACCGAGCGAGCATAGCAACAGCGGGCCGGGCCCACCTTAAGAACAACCAACCCCTTTTATTTAGTTGTCGTTCATTAAATATTCAATGATAACAATACCACTAGTTCTGTTACATTTCATGAAGGGTGCTTAAATACTTCTTTTCTAGTTCTGTTACATTTCATAGTTCTGTTACATTTCATGAAGGGTGCTTAAATACTTCTTATAGTTCTGTTACATCTAATGAAAGGTGCTGAAAGCTTGTGCAAACCTAAGAATGCTTGCTTTTACCCCCCACCCAGAACAGGCGGACCCAAACTCCCGTCCTGGAAGAAGACCCCGAGGCGCGCCAGGTATGCCCGTAACCAGTGCCAGAGATAGGCTAAAACCCGGCCAACCAACATCAAAGAATACCTAGTGTAAGCTCTGGATCCTTAACATCAAAGAATACCTAGTGTAAGCTCTGGATCCTTCGAGATCCCCATGCAGAACCGCTTCCTGCCTCTAGCACAGTTTATAGGAAGGATGGACCCTATCTCTCTCCCTAAGCCAGGCCAAGCTCCTCAACGGAGGCTACTACAGAAGCCTACAGCCCGATCTGACCTCATAGAGCACTTCCTTCTCTTAGCCATAAGCTCTTAAGCACTCCTTTTCTCAAAAGAAGCTCTTTCTTCACGACCTCCTTCTTTCTCTTATCCATAAGCTGTTAACGACCTCCTTCTCTTATAATTGATAATCTTTGATACTCCCATCCTTCTCTTATCCATAAGCTCTTAACTACTTCCTTTTCTTTTCTCTTATAATCGTTTCGACTCCTATTCTTTCTCTAAAAGTAATCCCTCTCCTATCCTAAATAGAAAGCTGAGGAAGAAAGCAGTTCTAACAAGTTGTCTTTCTATCAATAGCTACACTCTTTTAGAAATTCTCTAATCGACCAGGCGTATTGTGTCGATTCTTGTGGAGATGCTTTGATCCGAGTCGATGAGTTTTAATATTAGTCTTCTTTCTTCGCTCAAATAAGGGTCATTCTCTCTTTTTAGGGGACTTTATCGATCCCATCCTCAATCCATTTATTTCTAAAGTACCTAATTGGACGCGTGCTTGCCACGGCCCTTACTTCCCATTTACTTATTTTATCGGGTCGGGGGTTAAAATAGGAGTTGGATCCTGGCTCATAAGGAAGGCTAGTGTTATGTCAGGACCCCAGGCAGAGTGTTTCACGCGTTGTTAACCGCGCAGTAGCTTTTGTAGTAGTAGTCGGGATAGTTTTTTAACGCCTTGACACCCCCTTTCTAAACACTTGGGCCCTGTTACCTCCCTTTGAAATGATTTCTTCTTTAATAACATAGCATAGCCCTCTTGTCTTGCTTACAGAGCTTCTTTCTCGCCTTACCAGCATGGAACTCGGGTTAGCACAACGGAATAAGGAACGGAACAATACATAGCTTGCTCGAGCTCACTAATATTGCGTCCTTCCTTGTTATAGGAATTGAGGAAAATAATCTATCTTGCATATGGGATGGGATATAAACGCGTCACATAACTGTTTGCTTGTTCTTACTTACTAACTTATTGAATAAAGTCACTCTCCACACTGTTTACTGCAGGCTCTAACAGCACCAATAAGCGTTAGCGCGACGAAAGCTAACTTAAAAGGTTCCTTATGTTGAAGCAACTTTCTACTTAATTAGATACGCGGATGAGACACTTTTGAAGCAACAACAGTTGGACATAAACTTGAAATAAAGAAGTAGCATATGAGAGAAAGTATAGTAAACAAACCGCATTGCTTCTGCCTTTCCAATCAAAGAAGAGAATTTAGTGCACCCGTGAGATAATTGAGTAGTAACCAACCCACCTTAATGCTTCCTATAGGGAGTTGGCGGAACAAGTCAACTAACAAGGAACAGAACAAAACTCCCGTTAGCACAACATCGCAACAAGACGTTGCTTGTTTAGGCTGTTGAGCCTTTGTATGAGTTCCTAGCGTTAGGAGTTTATGGGCTACCTATGCTCTTGATGCCGGGGCTACCTATGTTCTTGATACGAGCAATCAATATAGTATGGGAGCTTTAGGATCAGTGTTCCGCAGCCTATGCTATTGATACGAGCAATCAATATAGTATGGGAGCTTTACTGTAGGGTTAGTGTGAAGCTGTCCCATATTAATATTCTGATTCATTTTCTTCTTATTGCACAACAAATGTCATCTCTATTATAACCTTACTTGTGCGGACTCCTAAACTCATTGTTTACTTTAAAACGAAATGAGGCACAGGTTGCTCTTCTCTTTTCCTTTTCTTCGTTTGCTAGCTGGGCGCACTAACGCTTAGCAGGAGGACATTCTTATCTCGTTGTGAACTGTTGTAATCATGGTATAGTAGGTGTTTTTTCGCTTGTTTCGTTGCTTATTTCTCTTTGTTACTTTATCTATCACATGTTTCTTTTGATACTTCTATCTTTGTTCTTCTATCTTTGTTACTTTATCTATCACATGTTTCTTTTTGATACTTTTCTCCATGGAGGCATCTCCTCAATCTACCATTTCTTAGGAATATGAGTAACTTCTTCTATAATATACATAACCGAACTCAAGACTATAATATACATAACCTGACTCCGGACTATAATATACATAACCTAACTCTGGACTCTCTTCTAAATGAGTATAGCAATAATATTAATGCATGTGGAATCCGCTTAACTTTTAAAGATGCCTTATGGTTAAATGGCTACCTCAGAAGCGCGCGTGTAGGCAGCGCTGTCTGTCTACGTCGACTTGTCTAGTAGTTCCTTTGCCTATTCATTGAAAGGCTCGCTCCCGGACTGGACTCTTTTCGGTCTACGCAACCAGTTGTCGAATACCTATAATCAAAGGCAAAGCGGCCAGCTGTGGAATGGTTTTTTTGGTGACCCGTTGCTTCGTCGATAATCTCTTATTCCCCCGGTACTCGTTGTTCCGCTTATCTTTGATACATACAACTACTACCCACTTCGAGCACCGGCCTTAGGATCAGGGTTCCAAGAAAGGGCTATCCCTTGCACCGGCCTTAGGAGAAAGGTTCCCATAAGGTATATCCCTTACTGCTCATACTTGGTCTATTTCTACAGTAAATAGGAATTGTTTACTCTTTATTGCGATCCAGAAAGAAAGGTTGATTCAATTCGAGGTCCTGAAAGAAAGGTTTATGCGAAATAAAGGAGCCCACAACACAAACCCATACTTTTAATCAGAATGCGAGAAGTCCGCTCGTATTGTATATCAAAAGTCATCTTATTCCATTCTCTAAATATGTTGTGTACTTATATGAATAAGAAGAAGTCCTTTGTTTGTTTCATCAATGATATTAGATGTGAGAGATTAACAACACTGCTTAATGTGAACAGTAAGAGAGATTAACAACACTGCCCATTCTTAACTAGCTAACGTTAGCGCCCCAAGAGTGAGTCCCTGACGCTCACTAACGCTTGCTCTAACTCCTTACGCTAAGCTCTCAAACTCACACGCCACTCAAACTCAAGCAATCGGGGCACTTACTTCACTTTTCTTCCATTAACAACGCAGTAGGCCTGTGTTTAGCTACTCTGGATTCTGATTCTCTTATGAATGGAGTTCCTGGCTTAGGCAAGTTTTTACAATGAAAGTCAGGGTAAGGCTGTAAATGAGGCAAGTGCTAAGTGAGTTTCCGTAAGCAGTGAGGTTTCCGCACCTATATTGGTAGCAAGATGGGAAGGATATTCTTTGCTTGTTTAAGGCTAGACTCAGGTTCAGGTACAACATGGAATGGAATTTCAATCCAATTGCTTCTTGTTGTTTACTTGTTTGTTCCATTGCGCTAGACTCTCTCGTATATAAAGAATGGATTTCCCTTGCTTGCTTGCGGATTGTGATCCACCACTTGTATCTTCAGCGTTGAATGGAATTTAAAGCACAGAGTATAGAATCAAATAAAGGTTTACTGCCACCTACTAGAAATTGATTGAGAGGAACCCACCCCGGAGAGTCAACAAAGAAAAGAATAGAGGAAAGGCATCCCTGAAACCGAAAATAAGCGTTAGTTAGCTCTTTGAATTGATCGAGTATAGATTTGATAGTAAACAAGCCCACTTCCCAAGCCTACTTCCCTAGCCTACTTCCCTTTGATTATACTGCCGGCTTATTGAATTGCAACAACTCCTGTTCGCACACCAGTACTTTTATGATTCCCCGAAGAGAATGAAACTTTGCAGAACTGTTGAACCGAGAAGAGTATAACTAACAATATAGAATGAAAACCAGAGATATGGTCTGAGAAGCAGTCAAGTCAAACTCAAAGCCCGGAGACATAGACTTATTGCCAGGAAGATAAGGGCTGGGAGAAGCTAAAGCGGGGTTATAGGCCAAGCTGTCGGAGAATTAAATAGCCACGAAAGAGACTAAACCTTGAGAGAGTAAGAGACAACCTCGTCATTGAAAGCAGTATGGACAGACTAATAGGAAGAGGGCAAAGGCTTAGATACAATACAGCCAGGTTCCAAGGGGGAGTGTTTAAAGAACGAAAGCAAGGAAAAGGATACTTAGCTCAGGGAGTGGTCTCGAAAGGACCGAGTAAGGCTTTGGCCGCCAGGGCTATTATTATTAGTCATAATAGAAGCTTGTAACAATACCCCCAGGATGACAGAATGCAGCTGACGAGTTACAGTTTGAAGCCTCCACGGGTACAGAATGAGTTGTAACAATGAAAGAATTGGATATAAGTAGCTACTAGCATGAAAGGCAAGCAAGCCTCGGCCAGATCCCCCGAACAGCAGAGTAAAAGCCAGGAAAGTCAGATTGGGTCCCCGGAGGGTTAGTTTGAAATTGAAGTGAAAAGTAGAGGCCAGTACTTTGGAGAAAGAATCAGAATAATTGTGTTGGTGCTATAGTTTCATCCAAACTGAGAGTTGTTTGAGTTCGATCCCTCTACTACTGTATTAGACTAAAACAAGTACTGTACTGATAGGAATGAAAAGTAAGGGGACTTGTCCGAGCGAGCAAGAGACAATGCTTTATTAGTAAAGAACAATAGTGTTTGGTGACCAACGATAGAATTGAGATACGCAGGGCGATAATTGCATTTTGAGAAAAATTCCTAAGATTGTATCCTAAGTGCTAGAGCTAGTAAGGTGTTAGTCGATTCTGGTAGTTAT
This sequence comes from Musa schizocarpa, assembly GCA_900464855.2. Lineage (NCBI taxonomy): Eukaryota > Viridiplantae > Streptophyta > Magnoliopsida > Zingiberales > Musaceae > Musa > Musa schizocarpa. The sequence goes on from LR890027.1 coordinate 331,194, forward strand.
CGGTTTAAGAGCGAGAAACAGGCAAGTCAGACCAATTGGAGAGTGAAGTAAGCCTGAGAGGCAGGTATCTCAGATTGGAAGCGTCGCGGATATAGTGGGTTTTTGAGGTTAGTCAGAATAGGAGTTTTAGGGTGGGTAATAGGAGTAATAATAGGAGTTAGGGGAGAAAGCTTAGGTGCCCCAAGTAGTGAAAGTATTAGAAGTTGTGGTTTCCTTCTTTCCATGAGTTAGGAGCTGTAGAGCCTTGGAGGCAGTAGCCACAGAATGAAAGAAAGTATAGTAAGGCTCGGTTACTGCCACAACAGTTATACATATTCTCTTGCTTGTTCGGATACGTCACTGGTTCATTCAGTCCTAGAGCCTATTCTTTTATTATTACTTTGGAGTCTGCTCCCTCTGATGCACCCGCGCACCCCCAGACTACTTAGTAGAATTATAATAGTACATAGCTTTAAGACAAGAAGGTAGGCTTAGCTACGGGAACTGAAGAGTGGTAGATAAGAAAGTAAGTCCGCTAAGTAGGCAAAAGCAGAAGATAGGAGTGAAGTAAGATTCATAGACTATAGTTAGAGAATGAGATCGGGTCAAGTCAGATCCGAGGTCGCTAGCAGCATTCCCGCTCCTCGTTTTGTAGCTCCTCCTCTTCACTGGGGTGTGCTCTTTAGTGGTACGTAGGCTAATTCTGCTGTTTCAACTCATTAGTGACTTTCTTTCTGTCTTTCTTGATAATCCAAATAAGATTCCTTTTATTCCTCAACCCTGCCCTAGTAACTTCATTCTTAAAACACATAGCAAGTGGGCAAGCAGACAGAACCGACTAAGTAGACACCAAGTATAAGAAATACATATCAATTTATTCTATCTTTAGAAATGCTATCTTTATAAATGGAATCTATCCCAGAGCTCCCGTAAGCTGAAGAAGGCTTATTTTGCACTCAATTACATTTAAGCTTACTTGCGCACTGCTTCTATTGTGGATGACAACTAAGGTAAAGCGCCAACCACTGATCTTAGCGCCTCTACTTGTTGATGATCCGGAAACCGATTCCCTGAAATTCGACTAAGTCTGGTTTTAATCTACATCCACTGCTGGCTCTGCTCCTACTTCAGAATGGAATTAGTTTACAGAGGCGATTCACTCTTTATTAGTTTCAATAGGAGTGAAAGGCTTTCCCGAGTTTACGAGCTGGACCTTAACTTTTTTCTTGCCTTGAAAAGTGACTAATTCCGAGCACTAGGTGGGTAGGCGAGAAATAGCACCTGTCTCAAGCAACACTGGCACCAAAAGAGACTCTTGGATACTTAACTCGCCCCGCATCTGATCTTGTTGACTAAACTATAACTCCGGGTGGCGAAGGAGTGCCCTGTCCTGTTAGCGCCACTAAGTCTTGTTGTTGGGCAAGGAACTTTACCTGGCTAATTCAATACACTGCTTCCCTATCTATCTTTTGAAGACGGAACTGCTTCCCCCCCTGCTTTTTCATCTTATGATACTGTACCCGGTCCTGGTCCTTTACTTGATAAGGCTTCATATCCCTTTGCATCTACTACTGTCTCTGCTCTACCAGGTCCTGTGCCACTTAGATATCCGCCCCCTATGGCTCATTCTTCTATTTCAGTATTAAACCACAACTAATAAGAAGACATCTACTTTATCGCTACTCCTCTTATATTAGGCTCTTTCTTTCCCTTCATGACTTGATACTTTACCAAGGACTCCTGAGAAGCGGGTTTGTTCAATCTATTATCGGAATTCTTCGTTGACTCTGTGCTCGAAAGAAGCATTCCTTTGCTGTTTGACTCGGTGCAAGTTCAATAGTTGACCTAGACCTCGCCTCAAAGCCTTGACTTTCTTATGCTCTGCCCCAGAACTCTTTACTATCTGATTTCCCCTCCACCTCTTGCTAAGGACAGAAGAGATGCAGTGCGGGTTGCAGAAGAATCAGCTGTTCTCAAGCAATAAAGTAACATGCAAGCGGGTATCTCGGGTTCAAGTCCAGTGTTTGGCCTAAGGTCAAGTAGTTTCATTCAGTTATTTTCATAGTTTCCATCAAAAGTTTCTGTTCTTATTAAAAGATGGAATTGACAATAGCCTATAACCAGTGAGTTAAATTCTGTGTTATGATATTATTTACCGCAACTCTGCATTAACTACCTTTGCCAGCAAATACGGATGAAACAGCCCTTACTTATTTAGGCTTGCCCGAACTCTATCACTAGACTTAAAGAGCAGGGATTAAACTCTACCACTTAGAGCTTCAAAGCCAATAGTGAATTATGTCTCTGAACTTGCATTTCCCCACTAAACTTCCCTTCCCGACCCTTACTCCACTTAGATTAGAGCTAGAGCCATTATAACAAAAGCACTCGCACCTAAGCTATCTTGCCTCCCGTGAAAGACTGTATGAATGGGGGAATAACAAAGGATTTCGTCTCTTCTAAGCCAACTCATGAACTTATGGCATCAAAGCAAGTACTTGACCCGACCCCCAGTTAAGGAATCAAACAAGTAAGCCCGTTTACCTTTCTTATGGCCCAGAGCAGGCAGAGGTGATACTACTCCCAACCCGGACTGCCGCGTAATCGAACTAAGGAATAGTAGGATAATTCTACTAATAAGTCAGAAACAAGCCCACCTAATAGAGCTAAGTCACCAACCTCACCCCCGCTCGCTAACGCCTTTAATACAGTACTTGTGAACAACCATTACGAGTATTTTGATTTAGGTGTATTTGTAGTCTTTCGTTTGTAGTATAAGCTTGTTTGCTCTTAACCCACCTGTTTCTCTTAGAATCTATCATTTCCACTAGGAAACTTGCCAGCGAATGCATTTATTCCTAACATCTTTATGGGCGAAGAGAAGCAAGTTATGGTGTTGTCGACGATGGAAGCCAAGCCCCAGTCTGATTAAAAAGAAAGGGATGTGTCAAGTAAAGTTTATCAGAGGATGGGGGTGTAGCTAATTCTGCTGAACCGCTCCCGCCTTTAAAGTGACTGGGTTATCAATGAGTGACTGGCTTATCGAGTTCTACTACTTAGGCTAATTCTTCTGCTTCTCTTTCTTCTGCTGAAAGCACTGTTAGCAGCCTGCTGAAAGCACTGTTAGTGGCAAGGTCACTCAATTCTTTATGGATTAGTGACAAAAGCGAAAGAACTCCCTGCAATGAGTCAATAGATCACCTATAGAAATGGAATCCGCAAGGCACAGAGATAAGATAGGCCAAGCACCGAACCCAGACTGAAACTAGAATTGACATCTCACTACTAGGGAAAGCCTTGAATCCTAGTCTTAGAGCACCGCACCTCTTTAACTCCTCCGATAAGTATTTATTGCCATAGATGTAGTTGCCATAGGTATCTACGCCCTCACTAAAGAGTTCAATCAATAGTTATACATCAATAGAGTTCAATCAATAGTATAGGCGCCATCCCTAGTTTGCTAAGTTTTCCTTACTTACACAAATAACAGATATTTTGATAGCTATTTTCCCCTGGGTGTAGGAGAGGCGGGCTTGTCAAAAGGATACCAACATAGGGCTTGGGCTACTGGTGAAATAGGCCTCTGTACTACTAAGTTTAATTATTTATTGTAACTAGGAGACTTAGGAAAGAAAATAAGGCATCAGACCTAAGAAGTTGTAAGCAAAAGCAAGGCTTGGTTGCTGCTCAGTTATTCCATATTCTGTGTTTGGTACGTAGCTGGGTAATTCCGTCCTAACGCCCATGATTTTATTATGACTTTGGAGTTTGATTCACTGAGTTAGATGCTAGTTTCCTCTATTGGCGGGTAGTAGTCAATTCTGATTAACAGTTATTCTAGTCTGTATTTACAATTTGAAGGACAGAGGCTCTGCGGTTGGCAAGAAAGAGAAAGATCCCTATAGTTTGATACGCACGAAGTTACTTCACGAACAAACAGATAAGAGGAAAGAATCTTAGGGACCCTACTAGATTACTCCGGCTTTCTTTGATGCGAGGTGTGGTCTACGTGCTTTACTTTATTTGCTTTGCTTGTTTGTTAATTCAAAATACAATAACGAATTCTCTTATTATACTACGATAATTATACTACTGTTAATTAATTAACCTATCCATCTGCTAGCGACCATTCCAGAAGTATTCCTTGCGTCCCCACGGGCACAGTCTTTTAGTAACTGAGCTCAGTCCCCGAGTCAAATAAAGAAGTCTGTCGAGGCTGCACCCCCATTCTGTGAGCAACCAGTCACCCAGTAATTGAGGTAACATCAATAGGTCCTCAAGTCGCATAGCCCAGCCTGAAATAGCACAACAATTTGTCTGTGTCTGGGGTCGCAAGTGTACCATCGCGCCTACTGGCAAAGGACTCATTATTCAAGTCCAAGCACTCGTTCTTGTAGTGGAACCGCTAATTCACCCATGCAAGGAAGGTCTGTCCCGGGGCATATAAAGTACCTCGGTCGGTTCGGTCATTAACTCCGTCTTGTCTTCGTCCGTTCGTGCATCAATGGTCATTAACTCCTAAGACGTGCGAAACAAGGGACAACGTGGTCTTGCTTGGGTCTAGTAGAAACAACCTTGGGTCTTGTAGAAAAAACCTTGGGTATAGTAGAAAGAAAGGGCGGACGACATCAAATAGTAGAAACAAGGGGCAGACGACATCCAATGGTATAAACAAAGAAAGTACTAAGGGGCGGACATCCTTCACTAGGTGGGAGCTGTAGTACAAATGTCCGAAGTCAAGACAGGCATGTCAGTTTTAGAGGTAGCAGCGGTAGGCTTAGACGTTAGATTTTTAACAAAGGGATCTCGGCTTAGGATAGAAGCTAAGATACGTTGGTGCAAGGTTCTAGTGCAGTAGGGAGGTTCAAAAGATAGACTAAGAGTAAGGGAAGGCACGCTTAGCTTAGATAAAGGCTAAGTTTGTTTTAACGAGTCTCTAAAGAAGTAAAGTAGCAAGGGTTGCAAGTCCAGTATGCAGGTTTCGGCGTTAGGAGCTACAATAGAATCAGCAATTTTGGTTCGAGAAGAAGCAACGGGTGGAGAGTCTCGTACTACAGTCAAGGGTGAGGCAGCCTCAATTCTTAAAGCCACTTGTGGTGCCGACAGTTTCATTAATGGCCAAAAGTCAGTTTCGGGGTACTAAAGCGGGACAATAAGTTTACCTTTCTGATGGGCCCAACTCGATAAACAAACTTTAATCGAATACCAGTTCCAGTTCTTTTGTTGTCAACGAGAGAATCATCCACTCTTACATATAGAAGCCCTCTTTCTTGTCGTTTCACAGAGGGTTAATGCATCTTATGGCAAATCTGTATCATTGAAGACACTACCCCATGCTGCAAATGCATTTGAGCTTTTCACTTATACAACAGAACTTGTATTCCGGACAGAAGCTTAGTAAAGACACTAACTCCTTGGTGGGCTTTTTAACCGCACGTCGACAACACAAGCAAAAGAAAGAGCTGATCTTCATGATGAAACGGAAACTTTACATTCCGGCAGCAGATGATTTTAGAACAACACTGGCTGTTCCGACCTCCGCTTCCTGTTAAGAAACACAAACTTGAGATGGCAGAGTAAGGAGAAGATTTGACACTTGGTATAGAACTAAAGAAATACACTGCTGACCTTGCCGACCCGACCACAACTAAACCTACGTAGCGGTAAAGAAATTGAAATCCTACGAAACTAACTTCTTATCCATCTTTAGCATCTGATCTCGGAGACAAAACAAGAACGGAATGACTTGAAGCATCTGATCTTTCTCCCCAAAACGGGACTTGCGCCGAGGAAACTAGATTTGGAAATGAATACGTTAAGGACGGACTGTTTTTTGAATGCAAGTAGTAGTTGTTACTCGTATATGGATCTGGTGCTAAAAATAAGGAATTGACTGATCCTTATCTTTATTCTGTTGCAGATGATCTTACTTTAGCCTAAACCGAGGATGCAGCGTCCGTATTAGTTGCCTTCACAATGGCCTGGCCCGCCTACTGTTCTCAGTACGCAAAGAACCTATATCTCTGGTCGCCAACTGTCAACGTAACTCGTATGGGATTCTATTCTTTGTCAGGAGAGAGAACAAGTAACGACTTTCGAACAAGCATCCAAAGAGACTATACTTCAATGAAACTACAAGGAAAACCCTAACCATAAGGATGGCCCCAGCATCATATACTCGAAGTTAAAAGCCGAGGCGACTGTGCGTATAAGCGCGGGTTCCCTTGCATCACTTTGAACGCAACATTAGTAGTTGCTAGGTTCTCTCTTCCTAATACCGAACACTTATTGAGCGGAACTCTTAACCAATATATAATTTTATTACTCTCAATAGGGATCGAAAGAAACTACAACATCGAAATTAGTACCGTTATCCACTTTCTTATTTAAACCTTGGCCACTATATCATTTCTATACTAGCAATAGTTACAGTTATCCACTTTAGCAATAGTTACAGTTATCCACTTTCATATTTACAGAGATTAGGAATAGTCGCATAAAGATACTTACTTATAGCCTTGCCTTCCCAGCTATATGCACCAAGATCTACTGGACTTTCTTTCTTTATTGAGCTGAATTCTGACCCTTTCCCTTTCTGAACCTTTCTCTTTAAGAGCATTTAGGCACCTTTAATATCAGCTAGCTTAGTAGGGGTTGCATACTGCCCCTTTCCCCTTTCATTATTTTATTTATTTCCGAACAAGTTCCTGGATACCAAGCCCAAGGGTAATCTTATTGATGATATCGACGATGGTCTTGATATGCCTCAAATCTTTGTTGTGAAATAGGTGGGACAGAAGGATTCTTCCGCCTACGTCCTTCTAGAATCAAAATGGAGAAAGACAGGAACGGAGGACCATGAACCATATGCTTGATCGGGGGTTGACAAACCTCTATTCTTGGAAAAGATTGGTTGGAAGATCCCGCCCCAATAGCCCAGCGGGCAGAGAACATTCAATCAGAAAGCGACTAACCAAAGGGGAGAAAGGCAGGACCCAGTAGGCATGTAAGCTAGCTGCTAGCCTTTGATATTGGGAGTTCCCTTATTTAGATACGCTCTATATCCGTTCCTTTATTTAGATACAGGTAAAACGAAATCAGTTCCTATTCTTGTATACGCTTGATATCTGTTCCTTTATATAGATAGAAGATATAGGTAACAAGTGCTCCGAGTTCCATTTGGCATGATGAGCATGAGTTTTTCTTCTCTTCTGGGAGATGACAGCGACAGTAGCTCTCATTCGTAGATGCAAAGCTAACTCCACTTTTGTCCTGTGTGTGGGCGTAGTAATTGTTTCGATCGACTGCGACAGAGAGTGCTTCACAAGCAAGAAAGTACCTATCCAGAGCGCTCCTTTCTTCTTCGTGTCTTCAATAAAAAGAAAACAAACATATCATAAGCTGGGCGAAGGAATCTATACTTACCCTTTAAAATAGCTGCTCCTCCCTTGGATTTGAACTTACTTGACCATGTATTTCTTTGAATTTCTCTTTTGAAGAATCCTGAGCAAAAACGAACCTTACTCCAATTTCTTAAAGGGGGCTTAGCGATCTATGAAGGATGACCCCTTCCCGCTAGAGTACTTCGAAAGAAGGATTACCCCTTCCCGCTAGAGTACTTCGAAAATAGTTCTCACTTTTGTCTAGCAGACCCGGACTTATCAAAATTGGGAGCGCTCCTAAAGAACCCGCAGTAAGCCCGGCCTACAAGGTAAGGTAAGTAAAAAACACTTATCAGGGACACACATACAGGCGCATTCCATTCTTAGCTAGCGGATGCAGGGAACAGAACAACTTAATTGTTCCACCGAAAGAAAGAAAAAAGAAAAGAAGAAGAGCCAATGCTCATAAAGATACTAAGAAGAGCCAATGCTCATAAAGATACTAATAGCCAATGCTAATAAAGCAAAGGATCTCGCGCTTTGACTTCGTTCGAGTTGATAGGGCCGTATTCTCTTGTGTATATACCCTAAGTTAGTCTCTGCCAGAAGTTATACTCCATTCTAGGTAGTTCAGACAAATACACCATTCCACCGGGAGAGAGGAGGGCTGGCTCATCAATCGAACACGGGGCTGAGAAGTAGCTTAGCAGCAGCTTAGCAAAGAGGGTGAGCTGAGAGCTTTCAATAATCAAATCCTAGTTTTATCTTAAGCTTCGCTTCCTTGCTTGGGATAGGAAGAAATAGGGTCGACGTAGTTTAGTATTCTCGACCACCTGGATCCTGTTCTATTACATAGGCTCGACAAAAGAAAGGGATAGGAGAAAGAAAGTAGCTCCTCGTGGGCAGCTCATCAGAGGACTAGGGAGGCTCATTCTAAAGAGATAAGAAACCTTGCCTTTAGAGATTATACGTCGGCTAGCAATCCTAGTAATGAGCTCTGTAGAGAAGAGAACTCTTATCCTCTTCCAGGAGTAGGAAGAAACGGAGAGAAGAGAACTCTTATCCTCTTCCAGGAGTAGGAAGAAACTTAAGGGAGGGAACTGAACCACTAGCGGCAAAGCTAACCCCCAGTTCCGAAGCTCATCTGCCTTCCTTTTAGCAACGGCGTTAGGAGTTTCACAGTAAGTGAGTTGAGAGTTGAAGTCTTAGGTTACTTTCTTCGACCCCTACAAGGGCAATAAGGCTTGAATGTCCAGAACTAGCAACTATACTCGCAAACTAACAAGCTATAAGGGAACCAAGTAACGAATAAGAAGCCGCGAACAAGCAACGTAGTTCTGTTGCGCTTACTTAGTGGCGTGAGCTTTGTAAGACCTATGTTCAACGTAGCCCACAGAGCGGTCACTTCGGTAACTTACTCTAATCCATGGGAAGATGGGGACAAATCAATAGGAAAATGCTATTTGCTTATCTTAATAAGAACAACTTATATATAAAATGAAAGAGTTGGAACGGGCGGGCGTCGGATATCATGGAAAAACTCAAAAGAAAAGAAGCATCTTCACTACTGGGGCTTCACTCCTTATCTTTGATGCTGTAGCTCGGTAGTAAGGGATTGATTGGTGGGAAGTCACGAATATAGTGTATGTAGGTGCCGATATGCTCTTTTCCGAAAGGGTTGAGTTAGGTACCAATTGAGGATATTCGTTGCAACCCATATGAATTGGCCGACACCGAACCCTGCATCTTCACTACTGGGTAAGAGGGTGTATAACGGGTATTTAATAGACAATCGTAGTTACTGCCTTTCAAGGGGGGCGGACTGGTAGCGAGTAAGAGCTGGAAAGGGTCAGAAATGACAACGATGCGCGGGAACGAAATAAGCAGGTATATAAGGGTACCCATGGCAAAGTCAATCATCTAAGGTTTCTATTGGGGGTGCCTCTCTCTTACAGCAGGAGCATAGTTAAGCATCCTAACCGGTTTGTTCATCAGAGTTTGTGTTAGACGTGAAAACCTCGGAGACGGAAATCAGATATACTACTTGAAGGGATATCCCCGGCGCAAACGAAATATCTGGCCATCAATAGGAGTGGTACGAGTGTCTGAGGGGCCCTGCCCTTTCGATTCACGGAATGTGAGAATAAGTTGACTGCTTTCTGTTCGTTCCTCCTGGCCATCCCTGCTTTATGGTTATGGCTGGAACCGTGCTAAACGAAGAAATAAAAGGCATAGCAAAAAACACGAGTTCTCCGGGCCAGTAATAGATGCTTTGGAGAGTCGGCGGAGGAGTTTTATCGGTACTCCCTGCTTCTGGGTACACCTACTCTATCCTACTACTAGAGTACGCGCTAGCTTCATCTTTGCTTCATCCGCTAGTGGCTCTCTTTCTTTTCTTCACCCGCTAGTGGCTCTCTTTCTGTCTTTCCTGCCTGCCTTCTTATAGACTCATTTCCTTTTACTTCCTTCCAGACTTCTTTTAGACTAAATAGTAAAGCAAGGTGCTGAAAGCTGTCGGTAGCCCTTATACCTTTGACCTATATCTAGTTAGCTAAGAAGAGCTTCTTATCCGATCTACGAATAGGCTTGGTCTTCCCTGATGGAGGGAGCCGATTAGATGTCTATTGATTGAGTCTGGATTTTCCCATCTCTTCTCGAGGGCTAGGCTATTTCAATGATTCTCTCAAATAGATTGTTATATAATGATCTCAAACTACAGATAAGAGGAATCCCATTGCATCGAATAGAGAATATGATGCTTCTATGTCTTATATCGATATTGATTTCTTAGATTAATTACTGGGAAGAGCGGAAGGCAGAATTCCACTAAGGTGCTTCAAGCCTTTTAGACTTATGTAGTTGAAAGCTCCAGCTTAGAGGCATCTTCCTTAGTGTTTTCTTAGTTATGGATCTCGTTATGACTAAGCCAAGGCTTGTCTTTATTATATGGTTTTGGGTGCTCATGCTCCTATCTTGCCTGCTTCGGATGTTTATTTAAGTCATAAAGATTGGGCACTTCGGTTGGGATTTGATCTATTTCTATTGTTGTTTGTTGGAACCAACAGTTCTTAAGAGCTGACGAGATTCGTCCCCTAGCAATAACTAAAACAATTAGCTTCCTTTTCTCGATTTCCTACTCAAAAGAAGCAGTCTTTTCACGAGATCAAACTCTTGGCAAGAGATTACGAAATTTCTGCACGTAAAAACTCACTGTCTTATTAAATTGGCTGTCGCCACTTCTCAATGACCTTAACCACTACCATCTTTAGTTTTCAAAGCCTTAAACACAAGCGGTCAGTCGATCACAAGAAATACGCAAGCCTCCAGTCCAGCGCTCAAAAGTCCCAGGCTTACCTTTATCTGTCAGGCTAACGGAAACTCGTGCATGATGGACCTCGCCTCGAGTGAGCAAAACAAAGAACTCAGGTATTGTAAGAGCCTTGCTGCTCGTAATGCGGCCTGGATTCCTTTCCCCGTACACATCCATATTGGGTTCGGGAGCCTCGGTAACTTCTACTTATTCCCCCGTATAGGCAGATTTAGATCAATGTCCAGGAAATTTCTACTTTTTTCGCCTTCACCCCGAACCATCTTATACTGTATGATCTCGGCTAAGTTCGAGAAGGGGCGCCCACTCATCCCAACAATAAAAGGGAAGCCCCACTTTCAATCAAATACGAACAAACAAAGCTTTCTCTTTCTAATGCTTTGTCTCATTGTCTATCTCGTCATCATTCTCTTACGGAGGATCCCATCGAGTAAGCATGGCATGTGGAAGACAAAAACGGAAAGAAAGACAGGACAAAAGAAAAGGTTGCCAAGGCCTACTCATTTTAGATCGGAAATTAACCTATTCCATCAGTTAGGAGTCCCGCCATGCAACGTCTATACCCCATGGAATAATAACAAATCAAGACCGAAAGAAGTACGCTGTCATTGAATCTATTAATCGCACTATTATTGAATTTTTGACATAGAAAAAAGGTACTCGAAGAGAAAGGTAGAACCAAAGGAAGGCTAGGCTTCTTTGATTCAATTGAACGGTGCGAACGCGTTATCTAATCTGTTACCATGGGATAGCCAGTTTATTCCAAAGGTAATGATGGAAAGGTCTCGAAAGAAACTGCTGTTGGCTGAGAAAGAGACTGTTCACGGAATAGATCTAGTTGTGGTTGTTTAGGTTGAAGTGAGCTTTCATGAATAAGTCCAGCCGCGTGCTTGGTGGAGCCGGGAATAACTCTACATAAATTAACTTGATGTTGTTTCTGATTGTAGTTGTCTTCTAGAATCACTGAGGGAAATCGGTGGGCTAGCCCCATTCTACCCAGCTGCATACTCATACTTGTAGTCCACAACATCAGGCTTACTATCCTAAGCAGCTTAATATAATGGCAACACTGGTTCAATGCTGTCACTACCTAGTTTCAGTCTAATCTCCTATAGAGGTTTCTCATATTTTTTTGGGTCTCTGATCTTGGTAGGCGTTTTTTTTCTTGCTTTGTAGGTGTTATAGCCTGTCGCTCCCTTGCTTCAGACTGGTTGTTTACTGTTTGTTTCTTACAAAGGATTTGGGTTCATGGAAGCTTTGATTTCCGCGGCACTGCTTTCAGGCTTACTTTCAAGGGGCTAAGTCTTAGATGCAATAGTTTCGGTCTGGTTGTTAGTAGCTATAGCCTGCGTTAGTTAAACTTCTAAGCCTCCTCCCCGTGGTATAAGTCCCATCCTACGTAGCATCAGACTTAGTGGCACTAGCGCCATTCCCCAGCTCCCAGCATCAGTCTGAGTCCCCAAGAGGTGAATTCGAACTTGAAGAAGAGCTCACCGCTGTACTAAGAGGCACTATGAACTGTACTGGGGTGAGCCAGGTTCTCAACAGTTACATTATGTTACCTGAAAGCTAGATTCTCAGTGACAATTGTTCAAGTCTTGTTGGTAGCGGTTAAAAGCCTGAGCGGCAGTGCTTTTAGTCTGAAGTTGAAGACCGCCCCTATCTAGTAGTAGCTTGTTGGATGAAACTCATGAAAAACCGATTACTGTTCACTCTCCTCTTGGAATTGAATCTTGATCTTATTACCTTGACTAGGGAATCTTATGACCTGTACTATGGAATTGAATCTTGATCTTATAACCTTTACTCTATATTAGATACTCCACTGGCTTCTACCTATACCTACATACTTAAGCTTTCAACTTCACCGACGGAGTGTAGTGGGCTACTTATATATCTGCCGCAAAGCAAAGAGATGATCTTAACGATGAAACAGAAACTTTTTTACTAGTAGAAGGAGCGGGCACCTCTGACTCTGATTCTTATCCCGCGTAGTAGCTGACTTTATGGAATTACATAAGTGTTCGAGCAAAAGGGTGCACTCGTATTGAAACGGAACTGACCGCGGAGCTTGCATGATATCCTGACTTGCCGTGCTGCTGATTCTATTGTCGACTTCACTCACTCCTATACAGGTCCTTTACTTTCTACCCTAACCTTTTTTCCTTTATCTTGACCTCGTCTCTTCTCTCTCTTGCCTAAAGCTTGTTCTATACCAATTGATTACTGAGATCTACTTTCTACTTAATGAACATAAACCAGTCATTTCAACAACTCCCGCCTAAGCACTTGTTCTTGTTGGTTTAGTACTAAACGCGCTTAATGACTCGCTAACAAGCAGGGCTCAAAGTAAAAAGTACTCTTTTGTTAAGGGTTCGGCTGCTTAAAGTACTCTTTTGTTAAGGGTTCGGCTGCTTATAGGCTTAATTAATGACTTAAAGGAATCCATTCTTGGCGTTTTCTTAAAGTTATTGGAGTCAGCAGAAGCATAAGAAGGATTTGAATACGGATTGGAATAAGGATCTTTATCTGTTGCAGTAGAAAATCAGTAAGCAGTTCGCTTGTCAGCAGCAGACTAGTCCTGTGTATTAGGAGTTGTACGAGTCTTCTCTTAAGTTTACAAGTATAGTAGTAGTCCTGTTTCATAAGTTGTAGTTAGTTGACAGAGTTAGATTAGCAAGATCAGAGGAATCAATCTTAGGGATCAGTATCAATATCAGTAGTAGCAGTTCCAGTTAAGAGGTCGGGTGCTAGTGTTTCATGAGAAGGGAAAGGGATTTACTTGTCTGCTTGGCCCAGCTTTCATCGTCGTTTAGTTTTTGATTATGGGTAAGAGCGGACGAAGCCACTTTGGCAAACAGGAACCGTCTTAAGGGTAATGGGAGATTTCAAATTAGATCGAGATTAAAAAGTCACTGTCTAGCCCTTTTGCCAGCTTTTCCTATAGCTCGCAGGTTACCCTGTAAACTAGCTATCCATTCGCTTGCTTTCACTAGCTTACAGGCTCAGAACTCTCTTGACGGATCCTGCTGTAAAGGCTTTCTTTGCCAAACAAACGGATGATAATTCTTATTAATAAGTAAATATACAATTACTGTCTTGCCTTAGAACCCGCTTTTTATCAAGATCTTTCACCAGCTATCCCAGATTTCCATATGGCAGCTTTTGCCCTAGCTTTACCCTTTCTCCTCCAATGCCATGGTCTGTTTCTTTTTACTTTCTTTGGATTGCATTATTCTTTTCACCGAGTGGGAGTTGCCTGCCATCAGTTACCGCACCTTATCCTCTAACTAGAACTTTCTTTTCCAACTTGAGCAAGAGTCTGTTTTCGACAGGGCGAATGCGGTATACGGGAAGGCACAAGGAAGAACATCCCCTCGATCTCCTTACCAACTGAAGTAAATGGAACCTTAGCCGATACGGCCCATTCTTATACCCCCGGAAAAGCATGACCTACGAAAGAAGGAAGAGCATTCCAATCGTGAAGTTACCCCTGAAGTAAGGATTTGAAAGCTAAGGAGCCAGAGTCCCTCATAGTTTAAAAGGGGTTGTTAGGAGCTGCTGCTTAAAGGCTTCTGCCTCGCCTACCCTCGTACGCTAAGCTAGAATCACGCTTTGACCTTTGTAGACTCATAGAAACTAGAATCAATCCGTTTTGTTCTCACGCACCGGCACCGGTGCTGCTGCAACGGCCATCAACAGCAACAAGTAATCGGATGAACACTTCTGCTTTAGGTGATTCGGGTGCAGATGCGTCTCCATCTTATGATTCTTAGTCGGATACTTCCTTTATATGAAGGGGATTCGCCGGTGTCTGCGTCTTCGTCTTCGGCATCTTAAAGAGTTGAAGTTGACGCACTCACAGAAGGAAGCCTTACGACCCTACATAGGCCTACTTATAGGAATGGGTCGCGTCTTTACTTACCTTCTTTCATGATAGGGCAATAACAAGTGATAAAGATAAGTTTACAGGCAAGCTTAGAAGTAATGAACCCTATCTTTACTTACTAAAAGCCTACCCCCTAATTAGGATATGTCGGATAATTTGTGGATTGTACCTATAGGAGAATTGGTGGATTTGTTAATTTTTTTAAATAAGAAAGTAGAGACCAAACCACAGCTCTAAGGCAACACCGAGTTTTATCCGTTATCCTTGGCACACCCAAAAACTTAATCTAAATTACCAATCAAAATAACCATTAAAGAGACCGAACCGAGGAAACTTCCATGACTGGTTCAGGAAGTGCTGTTTTCTAACGGTTTCCTTATAAATCATTGGCATCTAAAGCTAATTTATAGAGAACTCTTGAGCGAGAATCTTGCAGTATTAGGATTTTTTACAGGCATTGCAAATGTCAACATTAAGGAAATGGGAGAGTCCAATTGGATTCGTTAGAATGCGGATTGTCAGACAGAAGCACGGGTTTAACCTTTCTTTACCCCAAATTGAAAAGATTATAAAGAAGCTTAATCACTTCGAGTGTGCGCCTGCTCAAACTCTTCTTTTAAGGAATCCAATGATCCCAAGTATAAATAAAGTTTATAGGGAACAAAGCTGCCTTTTCGATTGGAAGCTATGTAGCTAAACTTAATCTTCTAATAAATGGGGAGTTTTCATGTACCTCATGTATTGTACGAGACCAGACATTGCTTTTGCTTTGGAGATGTTGAGCAAGAACGAAAGTCATTCCAGGGAAGGAGCTTTGGAGTGCTCTGACCAGGGAAGGGGAGTGCTCTGACCAAGTTAGCTAATGGGTCAAATGTATTACATGTAGCACTTAGGTTTTGCACCAACCCAGCAGTGATCGAGTAGGATTACAGTGAGGCGACAGGAATTAATCTCATCAATATTCAAAGTGGGTGTGTGTCCGCCTGGGTCTTAACCATTAGGTATAGGAGCAATTTAATCTAAAGAAAGTGGCAGCAAGTTCTAATTCAGGCATAACTAATTCCTTTATAATAAATCATTGGCATCGAATAAGAGTTTCTTGCATATACCTCTGCTTGAATAGAAGCAGAAGAAATAAACACTAATGCAAAAAGAGGGGGAGGTCAACACTTCAATCCTCCTACCGGTAAAATAGTTTATTAATAGAATAATGGTCTCTAACACAACAACACTCTGGGCAATTACATACTTTTTAAGTGTAGCACTGATCTTTTATCCCCTTGATCAAGAAAGATGAGTCATTTCTTTTTAAGGTTATTGCAGAAACTTTCAATTTAGTGTTAAAGCACTCATAATAGCACTTACGTCGTTCTATTTCTATCAAAGAGCGGCATTCAGTTAGCTTTCTTACAGCAGTCACAGCGGATACGACAAGACGGGTTATTCACTCAGCAACAACAGCGCATTCAATAGCAGCATTCGATGCTTCTTCCCTATTCTATCTATTTGTAAACAACCGACCGAGGGGAAGTAAGCATGAAGCCATAACAGCAAGAACCACAGCAGACAGATTGGCGAAAGAGTATTGCAACAGTCGGCCCCTTTACAAGCAAGCTAACAAGAATAGAGCAAGTGTGCCATTCTTTTACCTGAATTACATCTACCCTTGGCCAAGTTTAAGCACTCTGAAGTAATCCTCCGGGAAGGCGAGCAGAAGGGCTCAAAATCACGGAAATCTAAGCAACTGAACCTGCCAACTGGCTCTATCTCCAAAGCCTCTGATTCTATGTTTAGAGCTAAGCGTAATCACCGTTTTTCTCTCTCCGTTGACTGTTTCAAGCCGAAAGGAGATATTCTACGAGTCGCCGGCCTTTCACCTTCGGATAATTTTCCCGAAAAAGATACAAAAGTGACTTCTGGGCGTTTTGATGCTCTTACTTAGGCAACAGCTATTAATTTTTGATTGTAAACATCGTAGATATACGAAAGATTCTAAAGTAGGTTCAAATCCGACTTGGGGAGCTCCCTTAACATTACTACTCTCAGAAAGAATCCAATCCAAGGGTAATTTACTTAATAGGGCACGAGCGGGTACCCTTATGTGACCACTGCACTTATGCTGCCTTAACTCAAACACTTTCACAAAGAATCAAGAGTAATAGTTTAATACTTACTTCTCTGTAACTAAGCTAGCTTCACTCTGAAACTACCTGAACTATAGAAGCGGTACGAGCGACTAATAGGCGGACTAGGCAATTTTGGATCCTTTTTTCAAGGCTCAAGGTACTCTGACCTATTAGACCGATGTTGTAAGGGGAACTCATTCTATATATCGATTCACTGCCCTCTCCCTAGACCGACGGATTGACCTGCCCACTACTTCATTGACTTCACGGACCTTGTTTTGATTTCCATCACTTACTTAACAAAAAAAAAGACCAGATATAAGTGGTGAACGAGAACGAGCGTCCCTACTCGAACCTGAAAATGGTTGATTTACCGTTCCCATCGTTACCCAGTTCCTTTGTTTGCTTGTGCGCGTCTTGCCTATTCCAAAGGTTAAAGAGAAAGGAGATAGAGGTTCATAACTTCTAGACAAGGGGATTCCCATAGGCCAATAAACTTAGATGAAAACTCACTGAAAGCTCTAAAATGAATGGCCCAGCCAGCCCTATTTAGAGAAGGACTTCCTTGTTATGTATGAAAAAAGAACCCGCAGAGACAACAGCAAAAGCACTAGTCTCCGTTGATCACCTAGGTAGCAGGATTAGGTACCAATTATAAGAGCATTCGTTTACCTCCCCTTAGGGGGAGAGTGCACTATAGGTACTAAAGCTATATTGCCAAGAGCGGTTATGAAGCATCGATCGTCATTTGCTTCATTCATTCCCATCGAAAAAGCTCATGTGCTGCAGATTATTCCACTTAACTTTATAACAGGGCATGAGATTCAGCCTAGTCTTACACCGCTTGACCAGTTGGGATTGAGCTTTCACTAAAGGACCTATTCCGTTATTGCCTAGTGCCCCAAGTCCAAGTCCTAAGACGATTATCCCCGATTCACCGACATTAGCCTCCGAACGCCATCTCGTGAGTAAAGTAAAAACTCCTTGTCGCAAGAATAGGTTTTGCAAGTGCATTTTGACTATAGAATACATTTTGATTGGAACTACTACTCATTATTTTGATATAGTCTTTTGCTTAAGGCGCCTATCCATATAATAGAAAGTTCTCCTCAGTTGGAGGAATATCCGCTGCTCTCGAATCTAGCTATTTATTTATTATAGGAACTGCCATAGTTGATGCATCGAATGCTAGTGCAATAAGACTTTATGAAGGCGGGGAGGCTACTAAAAAACAAGGATATATCCGTTAGCGGAAAGAGGCCTCAGGCTGGTGTTTTTACTCTCGTACCATGCCATTCCTGCTACCGATACTGGAGCTGAGCTGGTCAACTCGTATATAAAGAAAGACCCAAACTTAGGATTCCGATTCAAGGGTCACGGCGACAAAGAGCTCTTTACGGTCTATAAGCCAGAATTCTGGGAAGCGATATTATCAAAGTGCATCTTCTTTCCGCTCCGGTGGAAAAAAAGAGTTGACTTCGTTAATTAAAGAAATGGTTTATGGGTGAGGGAATTTACTACATAACTCAATATCTTCTTATTAAAGTTCAGAGAGAAAAGAAAGAATGGATGAAGCGTTAAAGTTCAGAGAGAAGAAAGAATGGATGAAGCGTTGCTTTTAAAAACTAAGAACATTCGGCAATCGGTTCATTCGATACGTTTCCGCCCGAATTGATCTTCTTTGCGTGGACTTTCTCCATTAAAAGCTTAGCACTGTTGCTTGATACCCTGGTAAAAAGATAAAGTATCCCAATCCCTGCTCCATGGCTAGACTGAACAATCCATAATAGCCTATATAACACACATACTGGAACTGGAATAGATTCTAATATTAGGGGCGCCGCGCTCCTACCACCGAACTCTAAGCGCTAGTTTTTCCTAGTTTTCGTGGAGCTAGAAAAGAGGACCCTAGCTACTCTATCTTAAGTAAAGAAAAGAGGACCCTAGCTACTCTATCTTAAGTAATTTCTAGTTATGGTTTTGACTTTAACTCACGCTAAGCCTTGGTAGGGTGCTTAATATACCCTCCTATTGATCGCCTTACACCTATCCCCAGGTCGATCAAAAGAAGTCCGCGGTAAGCTATAGAATACGCTTTGAATGCCACCTCAGCAGCAAGAATAGCCAAAGGGAGGAGCTTTAGTAAAAAGACGGATATATGGACGGGATAAAGTAAGTATTCATTGGGGGAATTGTCCCAAACCGCCCTTCGGAACAAGAATAAGTCTACTAAACTCTGCTTTTTGGTATCAAGCTAAACCCGCCACAGCTGGCAACAACCGATTCTTTTTCTCTCCGAAATTATAGATTGAGTTTGGCTAAGCAGAACTCTTTTCTTTACTTATCGATTGGCTTGGTTTCAAGTGAACGACCCTCTTTTCTCAATAGGGAATTAAATAATGCCTGTCTTAAGCCTATCTCATACCTCCCCACTGGGGAATCCTTTTATGTATCGATCGGGCTCTTACATCGGTGATCAACGTTAAGCGCTACAGGAATTAGCGGGGAAAGAATGGCAAAAGAAAGGGAAGTAGGCTTGGTCTTTGTTTTGAAGCAAGCAAAAGAAAGGGAAGCCCTGACATTCAAAAGGAGGGGAAGGTGTAGTTTTACTAAACTCTATATCTATAGTGCTCAATAATATCTTATTTATATATCTAGTGCTCGTGCTCAATAAGTGGAAAAAAGTAGAGTAGCAAGTTGCTCAATAAGTTAAAGTTTATCAAGAGAAGCAAGTGGTATTGTCGTCAGCAGCTAGTGCAGCAAGTGGGAAGTCGAGTTCGGTTCGGGTGATGCGCCTCTTTTCTTCAATGCAGTTTATGTTCTACTTTTATCTTATATTCTGAGAAGATTTAGAATGGAATTAGAGTCTATCCTTTCAAAGAAAAACCAAGTTTAAGTAATAGTACCGGATTCTATTATAACCAGCTAAAGAAAGCCTAGGGGGAAACTTAGGCCCCGTAGTTGCTATTCTTATTACTTTAACATCATTTCCGGATCCTACTGTTGATCCTGATTGAGAGTCCTTGAGTAACAACTACTGCAATGTATGATAGGTATGTATTGGTAACCAAGGATAGGAGATCGGTATCGGCAAGTCTAGTGTGAGTTTCAACATAATCATTAGCGAGGCAGAACTAGCTCTAAGAATTGGATAGTATATATAGTTTTACTTGTGTTAAGCAATGAAAGTCGAGTGTGAGTTTACAACTTCTTATTTTGTAGGTTCAGAATCATCAAGTATTGTTCCAGATTCCCGGTTCAGAATCATCAAGTATTGTTCCAGATTCCCGGTTCAGAATCATCAAGTATTGTTCCAGATTCCAGTCTTGTTTCGGGTGCCAGTATACTAAGCTTGGTCTAACGTATACGCTTGGCGGTTTGTAGTATACGCTTGGCAGTTTTGAGTATACGCTTGGCGCTTAGTTGCTGGGCCAACTACTAATTCTTCAATTGAACTCTCTTACATCGCATATCTATATCTAATAGGCATTTCAAAGGGTAAGGCACAAGGTCTTGTCTTGCTTAACTAACACTTACTTCCGTGGCGCCTCAATCAATTCTATTAGCAGGATAAGAATAAGGTCTAGCTTAGAACACCTACACTGTTGAGAAAAGAGCTTCAATATACGATGAAAGTCTCACTCTACTTTGCGCTTCTGCTGACGAAACAAGAAATGGAACAGGCCTACAAAGATATCCAGGAACTCCATTTTATACAGCGGAATATCCCCTTCACCTATACAAGACTCAACTGATACTTCTTATCAACTATCTTCTCTTACTGCCGAGATACCACACCGCTTCAGATCTTGTATACTTTCTGGGCACTGAGAACTCATTCGTTATGCTCTAAAGTTCCATTCCGTATTTGTATCTGGTCGATTCCACTAGGTATTCCACTAGCACCGAACCTCTCTCGTAGACTTATGGTAGGGCATCAAAACAAACCTTTACTTTCTTAGGAAACAAGAACTCCGCCTGCTACAGTGGGATAAGAAGTGTAGTTACCAACCATAGGCTTAATTAGTTCCCCAACTCCCTGACGAGCAAGTAGAATGGAAATGGAAACAACTTATATCGGTTCCGGCTCTAAACCCTTCTTAAACATCATTTCACCTATGTTCCACTATGCTAATGGAAATTATGTCAACGAATTTAGTACAGGCACAACTTAAGATGGAGATGGTGAGGAAGTGGGAACAAGAGAAGAAGTATGGATCTTCATCAGCAGTATAGGGTCTTAGGATCCGATTCCTTAGCTTTAGAATCCTTATAAGTATAGCAATTTCTAGTTCTTATTTCAGTAGCAAGTAAAGTCTCCGGAGTTTTCATAAGATCTGATGCCGCTGCTTTCTCAGGTACATAAGCATAAGATTGAGTAAGAGCAGATAGATGCGCTGTATCCGGAACAAGATAAGTGGAAGTTATGGCTTCCTTGCCTTTACTTTATTCTTCCTCGAACGTCACTTCACTTTCAGAACTACTTGCAGCTTACTTAGTCTCTGGGTGGGCCTGCTTGCTAAAGATTAAGATCTTTCAAATGTTACACAGATATAGATCCTTGCTTATGGAACTCGTATTCTTTACTTAGCTTATTATGGAGCTGGGAAAGACTTTATAACCCCCAGGACTCCTTGTTTAACCTCTGTTTCAACTCCGCCAACTACGGGGTAAAGAACTTTGACTCGTATTCAGTACTTATCGGTGTTGGTTGTCAATCCCTATTTATCATAGACAAGGAGCTACAGCACCAATGCAGAGCTTCTATCAGAGATATGAACTACAGCCCACTTTCAACCGTACGAAACGACAACACTAGCAACGAACCTAGACTTCATTCGCACTGCGTCATCTCAGCTTAAACGAAAGTTCAATAGAGCCCCATTCTTCAATTCATCATTGGATCTTTCTTTCTATAGGATAAGAGTCGACAACACCGTAAACAGTACTCACATCTATCAAACCGTTTGTTGCTGACAAAGATTATTCTCTCTAAGATTCTGCCCCTAACTCGACTTTCGCACCTCTCACTACAGCGCAACTTCAGAGAACTCCTAACTCAGGAACTCCATTTTGCTTAAAAACTCACTCCTGTCCTGACCGCTGACTCCTTACTTGAATCACTCGCACCCACCCCGGCCTTCTAGTCATTCGCTAACTCACACAACTGCGAAACTCAATCACCACAGCTTACCCCATGAAACATGTGTATAGCAATCAACTACTTTTCTTGTATAGCAATCAACTACTTGTTCGAAACACTTTCATTTCACTAAAAAAGGGCCGGAGTTGCTTGGTGGCTCGAACTGTCGATCTAAAATCTGCATGCTTTCCCCATGAGGCTGGTCTTGCACAGTATCTCAGGCTTGATGGATGAACTATAAACTTGCAACTGGTGGAGCTAATGAAAAAAAGAACTAAGGAATGAAATCCAAAGTATAAATTACTGTACTGTAGTATTATAAATAAGTAAACTCAATACCCAATTGAAGAATAAATAAGTAAAACAGTAATTATAGGTCACCAAAGGTGTTCAATTTCAAATCCGAATTAAAGCAAGTAGTGCCGGGCCTAGGCTCAAACATAGGCTGTGAGGGTGGGGGAGTGTCAGTTTCATAGAAAAGGGAGTCCGCTTTAGGTGGCACGGCTAAAGTCTCATGAGTTGCAGTGTAATTCCCTATATCGAGTGGAAGTTCCTGTTATCACCAGATTAAGTCTTGTCGGTCGGGGCGGTTTTCTATTCTGGTAGCCATCGGCAGCTGACGCTGCCCTTGTTTTTAGTTGATTCCCTCTCTCTTGTGTTAGTCCTGCCCCTATATGAGTATGTGGCCCCTTACCCTCAAGCTGACATCGCTGTCATAGCAATAAGAAGAAGAATCCACTATTGTCCCCGCATTTCAAGACTTTTTCCTTTAATAAAGAATTACTAATTGAGTTGAGAAGCCCTACTTGTTAGTTGGAGCCCTCCATGTATTAACTCTTGGATAGGAATGAATTTTTGTTGTGGATTTCCTTACTATAAGATCCATGCTTTCACTTATGATAAGGAATCAAAACCTAGTGAATAAGAAAACACCTCATAAGTCGACGAATGAACTAGTGCGCCACCCGACCGAACTACTACTGATGTGAATGAAACCACCGATAACAACCCACTCACTCCTTACTGGCATTCCGACTCTCTTGTTACAAACTAATACCGCTTGCCTTTGATTTTAAACGAGAACTCTGACCTATCTGGCTTACTTTCGGGCCTTTATTCTTTATCCAGTGCTTTTCACTCTGCATTTGTTCACTTCATTCTTAGATGCCCGGCTTTAATACTATAGTGGTGGCGTGGTATGATGGACTCCCTAGTGTATTGGTATGATGTAGGGCATTATAATACTTTCTTTAGTAAATACAGATTCACCCCAAGCAATAACAGAGCAAATCCCTTTACCGAACTCTCCTCTTATTACCATCTATCTCAGCACTTGACTCTTAGGCTCCCTACTGCCACGCCGATGGTTGGAATTAAAGTATCACCAGCCGCACCGAAATAAATCAAAAGTTAAAGTAGTCCGCTACCAGCTCTCATTCCGCAGTTAACCTTATAGCCTGCCTATCCTGATCTAACTCTCTTCCGCTACTTCTCTTTATCTTTATTGCCCTTACGGGTTGGTTAAGAGCACTCGCTTATACCACATAAGGAACACTAGGTAATGCTCGAACTCCCCTTTAAGAGTAAATACTCCTATCCAATACCGGTATGGTTCCTATCCTGCTGATTAATATTCTAGAGCTAAGAGTTTACTTGAAAACAGGGGACTTGCCTTCAGTGCAAAAGTAAGCAACAACAATTGGTTTTGAATAAGTATCATCCTTTACAGAAGCCGAAGATCATACCTACGTAGACTATGTGGTGTGTGAAGCATCTCTTTACTTTGATTCAGATTTGGATCCCCTGGACTTTAACTCAGTAGCAGTAGTGCTTGACTTTCATCGTTTTTCAGAAGAAGAGAAAAGGTGTAGCGGTGAAGCATCTCTTTACTTTAACTCTATAGCAGTAGTGCTTGTCTTTCCCGACTTGTATTTCCAGGTATATTTCGTCTTCAATTAAAGCGCTAAGTCTAAGTCGTCTGAAAGAAGGGCTTTGAAGCGCTAATTAGTATGAGGGAAGGGCTTTTTCAGCACAGTAACTACTTTCATTGACTACGAGTGTCGGGTGCGAGTGCTAAGTTTCAGTGTAGAATTGCCCTATTGCCTAAAGCAGAAAGAATAGAATGTTAGTGCAAAAGAGAATAGAATTGAGAAGCACCCTGCTTTCTACTGCTTGAGCAACGTTGAATTAATAAGAAAAGAACTGAACGACAACTGGACATCTAATATAAGAAGAGAGGAACGAAACAGCTTACTATATAAGATAAGAGAAGAACAAAACTACTTACTAGATTCTCCAACTGCTGATTCAAATAGAAATTACTTACTATACACTCGACTCTGTCTTACGAACCCGATATACTCGACTCTGTCTTACGAACCCTATACTAATTGACTTGATTCTTGCCTAAAGCTAGCGACATTGCTTGTTTGCTTGTTCCCCGAAACAATAAGTGGATTTGCTTGTTCCCCGAAAGTAAGCTGTAAGCATTATAAAAGTAAGCTGTAAGCATTAGCGCGTTGCTTGTTCCTAAGTGCCTTAGTCGTTAGTGGTTGAGTTATATGGTTTTCAAGCGCAAAGGCATAAAAGAAAAAGTCAGAAAGGAATTGAAAGCATAACTACAAGCATAACTTTAGTGCTACACTTAACTCTACCACTGCTTTGCTAATCAAACTCATATCATGGGCACACCCCGAACTATAGAATGGAATTGATGGAACTCCACGACCGATGTCAACAGGAACAGGCTATTCTTATGCTGACTTAGCTTAGCGCTTGCTGGTTCATTTGCCAGGTAGTAATCCTAAGAGCTAGAATTTGGTGTCTACACCTATAATAAAGGAGAGTAAAAGCTAATTGAGTGCACCTACACCTTGTAAGCTAATTGAGTGCACCTACACCTATAATTAAGTGAGTGTAAGCTAACTCATAACTTGCTTCTTGTTCCGGCAAACGCCTCTAACGCGCACCTTTCCTTTCAAACAAAATCAAATAGATATTATTCCTTTAAATCAACATAGAGATTATTCCTTCCTTTCGCCCAAAGCATACCGAACTCGATTTTGATAACCGCAAACAAGAACTTACATTAAGGAAGACAATAAGATCAGGCAATTATGGAGTCGCCAACACTTCAACTGGACAACAGGAATGGAACTCGTATGAAGCTGAAGAAGGCAATAAGAAAGCTTACTCTACTGGGCGAGATCCACTTTCTTTCTGTCTTTTGAACTTCACCCCTTTCTACTCAACTGAAGAAGCAACTACGGGACCGGACCGCTAACACTGCATTGCTTCTCAAACCAAACTCACCGCCTCACAAAGGCTTTCGCCCTGACCGAGCGAGCACAAGAATTTGTTTGCATGTTTCGCTCTGTTAGCAAGTTCTTCGGCTGTAGATATTCCATTCTTGATAGCTTTAGAGTAAGAGCAGTGAACTAGTAAACAAGTAAACAGGTAAACAGTTAGGAAGCAAGGGTTAGCACAAGCCCCGAGAGTCAGCTGTGTTAGGGTTAGGTTCCCTCGAGAGTCAGCTGTGTTAGGGTTAGGTTCCCTTATTATAGAGTATGTCCAGCAGATTCAATTAAATAGGTAAAGTATAAAAAGATAGACGATAAGGTTGCCCCTCTACCAACCTGTATAGCCTTCACTTACTAGTCTAAAGGTTGAACAACGAGATACAAAACGCGAGACTGTTGCTTGAGGTACCAATACCCGATTGCTGCTTACTTTCGCCTGTAGCATGAGAAAAGATCAGATAGCTTGGAACTCGAAGGAACTATACGAACTTCAGCGCCTGCTCTATTGCTAATAAAGCCAATGATCTCATTTGTAGTAGCCCTTGAGCGTCGGGTTACTCTAGGGGCGCTAACAGAGCAGCTTATTCTGGAGTCGACAACACAAGAACTGAAAGATGGACTCTACACAAGTCAATAACTCCATGAAACCACTCTTTTGGCTACTCACTTATTTAAGACCCAAGAATAGATTATTCCCAGACCTATACAAGAATAGCAGCTAACTATAGAACTGAACAAGATCCTTACCGAAGAGTCCAGTTAGCTATCCCATCTTGCTTCGCCACTTATGCTAGCCGAGAGAAAGGTCTATGACAGCAGTATTAACTTAAGTAGAAACACCCTTATTCTTTCCTTGACTAAAGCAGGGTTCAATCTCTCCTTCCTCCAGCTCAGCTCTGGTTAGCACGGAAAAGCTTGACTGGAAAATGTATTTCCTCTCTGTTTCCTTCCGTGTCGTTCCGGTGTCTTTTTATTCTTCATTCTCAACAAGAATGCATCAAAATAAGTTACCGCTACTGCCTTGACCCATCCTCTTTTATTCTGATTGTGGGGCATTAAATATAATGTATGGACCAATGTTAATATATGTATATCGGCTAATGGTATGCTATTTCCTATTTGATAATTTCGATCCAGTATTTCGTATCTTATAAGCGCTGGGGGGCGTGGCCAAGAAGCAGTTCCCCCTTATTAAACTCGGCCGTTCTTCGCTGTGGGAACAAGGTCTTAGTATGTATGGGCATTCTGGGCGCAATAAGTAGCAGGTCGAAGGGTTAGACCCATCGCAATTCATCACCATCTTGCCCGCTTCCTATTGATCACTGGCTATTATATAAGTGTTGACCATCACTGGCTATAATATAAGTGTTTACCTAAGCCCCTGTGTTTTGGCTCGCGAACCGTAGCTGCCTCGTACGGCTCTTCCGTCGAACTCCCTTCTCTCTTTATGGATATTCTTTTGATTTACATGACAAAAAACACTTTCAAAAAAGCCTTCGCCCTCCTCACGGGGCTATTCGAAAAGCTGCTTCGTTCCTTGACTTCTTTGCTCAGTAAAACGGACTTGTTCCTTAGTGTAGTCTCTCCATAGTTTAAGACTAAGTTCCTTATAGCCGAGTCTATATCCACAGCTGACGCAAGCAACTCTGTACCGACGCCTTTCCCTTTGTAGACGGCTAAGTTACTTCGTAACCTGAACGTATTTGATTTATTACTGTTAGCTTCGTCGGGCTTTCGTCGGCTATAGGCTAGGCTTGGTTTCGCGTAAGCTCATGACGCGTAAGTGTAGTCGTCGGCCTTCCCACCAGAATGCCTCCTTCCTGACTTTGATGATAAGCCCTTTCCGATTATAAAGGACTTGGGGCTGTTAACCTTTGGAAACTTAGCCACTTTAAGTACAAAACGGTATTCTGTTGTAAAGCTACTTAAAAGAAATAGTACAACAACTGTCGTACTACTCAAATCCCAAGCCAAGGAAACACCCTCCCTTCGGTTCCCTTTGTTTGAATAAACACCGCCTATTTTAGTTTACATTGATGACAAAGTCCACCAAGCCTAACTGGTCACGACATGTTGTTGATATTGATTGAGGAGTTTTATAGACTTTAGCTGCCGGAATCCATAAACCTAGAAAGTCACCGTCACAGGTACTTTTTGACTCTATGGGTAGGTTTCGGTGGGGCTTTATACAGTTAAGAATCATAATACGAAGCAAGATCTTTAAAGTATATCGGGCGACGACAAGGAATACCATATGGAGTTTTGAAAGGAAAAAGGTTAAGGCTAAATGATTACAGCAATGAAGTCACCAAACTCACTTCTGATTCACAAACTCCACTTCCTGTTTAAGATTGGAATAGAGGAGACCTTAGGAGCCAGGAGAGTTTTGACCGACCCTTAATAAGGCTTAAAGGCTGCGCGCTTTCTGCTCTTAATTCCGTAGTAGATGCAAGGCTAGAGTAAGATGCTGTTAGGTTACTTATTTATTGGATATGAAATGTCCCCTGGTAGGCTAAACCGGCAAACGGGGATTCAGACACAAATATAGATATACGACAGTGGTTCCTATTGCTTATTGGTTAGGAGTAGTCCCTATTGCTATTGTCCTATTGCTATTGGTTAGGGTGTCGACTAAATGTTATAAATGATATAACAGGTGTTCCTCAGCCTTATATGTAGTAGTTGTAGTATATATGAGGTAGTGGTAGTATATAGTATAGTATATGAGGGTGCGCCCATAGCTGGGAAGTCAAGAAGCTCGTCTATATATGGGACTATTGGTAATCTCAGTATATAAGAAAGTAGCTAACAGTCCGCTTAGTATCGTCTATATATGGGACTATTGGTAATCATAGTATATAAGAAGAATTTTATAGTTTTGAAAAAAATGCATAACCGGCAAGCTACTACTTGTATGCATCGGGTGCTGACGCTTATCGGTTAGGGAGTTTAGCAAGGAAACGAAGCTATGCTATGGTTGGTTACCTTAATCAATATAGCTGTTGTGCAAGAGAGAGAAAATCCTTTAATGTAGACTATGTGGACTAGATGAAATGATATTCAATGAAAATCTTAGATGCAATGTTCACTATATTAACAATCTTCAGGAATAAGGTAACTTTTCATTATAGATGTAAGCTGCGGCGCAGTAATCAGTGTTCTCTTACTTCTTTCTATAATAGGTGCATGCACTATCCAATATTCTTGTCACTAGATTCTATTCAACGCCTCAGGGGTGCCTCAATTCGTGATTAAAGTCAACAGTGAGGAAGCTGTGAAGATACTGACTTGTGCTTACGGTGCTAACACGAGTGAAAGTGAAGGGAAGAGAGATAATCCCCAGTTCCAGAATCAGATAAAGCAGTGAGAAAGTAAGGTTAAGAATTTCACTCCAACACGAGGGTAGTCCTGTCTTTAATGAAGTTAATAGGAGCCGAGCCGGGAGTTAAAGAAGCTACTAAGTAAGACGTTGTGCAACAAGATAAAGCAAGTAAGCACCAGCAGCTGGATCTAGTGAGCCCAGGTTTGGAAGCAGTACTTTAGTTTCAAGAGAAAGAGAGGCCGGAGTTATAAGAGATGAAATAGTATCTAGAGATTAAATGGTATCTGCTAGGCTTAAAAGAGCCAAGGAACTACTAAAAATAGGGTAGCTGGCAACCATCCCTCGAACCGAGATGTCTAGCCAATCACCGTACGGAGACTCCGCTTGGGTATAAATAAAAGGATTGCCAAATTATAAGGAGACCCACTTGACCACTTATCCTTTAGACTTTTTGGTGTACAGCCATAGTCAGATACCATAGATTAGGCTTTGGCCTGAAATAAATGAGTAGCTACCCTGTGCGATAGCTTGCTTTTCTTAATACTGGACCAACATCGAAAGAAGGTTACACTTATAGAACAGCTGATATACATTTTCCCTTACCTGTAAATAATGAATCTCCATTAACACACTGCCACTAAAACCTAAATCTTTGTTATATAGTTTTACCTGACCCCGGTAAAGATTACTAAGACATTGAAAGAAATCTAGCCATTAGTGCCTTATATCCAGCCCCTTACTTCTCTGCTTAGTTTACAGTTCAAAGCTATATTCAGTCCTAGCTTATCCAATTGCTGAATAAAGGGATAGAGCAAATGAGCCGTCAATTGCGGAATAAAGGGATAGAGCAAATTAGCCGTCAGTCTCAGTCTATTTTATTCCTTAGCTTTAGAGTAGAGAATCCGTTTTCGGATAAGTCCTACGCAACAAAAGAAGCCTCACTATCTGACAGGACTCTAAAGAAGCATTAATAATTAGCGTCCTATGGCTAACCATTTCTTTACCTTATCCATCTTTATATAGAAGTTCAGCAAGCCCCCTTTTCTTTTCTACAGTCTCTTGATATAGGGAGCATGGCTAACCATTTCTTTACCCTATCCTTAGATATCTTTCCCTTATGACATCTAGTAATATTCCAGGCATTTCTGCTTCCCTTGGTTCTCTCTCTTTCAGCTGACTTGCCAGGTTGTTTTCGTGGAAGTTTCCATCGCGCAACAAGCAAAAGAGCTTTAGTTGATAAGTCCATAGTTAGATCTCAAAATAAAGGATACATAAGCGCAGCCTATAATAGAAATCGAATAGTGGCTAGGGGCCTTTCCGTTTTCCCACTACCTTCTTTTCTCCGTTTTCCCACTACCTTCTTTTCTCCGTTTTCCCACTACCTTCTTTGATTTTATGTATGCATAGCTAGTTTCCTTTGATACAGAGTTCGTTGCCAGGCCAGTAAAACCATTAAAAAGATTTACATATAAATAAATAGGAAACAAAATGAGTTTGAAAGAAGTCAAGTTCGCTCTCTTTCTTTTTTGCTAAGCCAGTACGTACCAGTGCCTTCACCCGCCTCTCAAATTGCAGCATTCAAAAGGTACAAGTAAATACTTCTATCCTTAATGTAAGCCCTGCCAGCGAGTGTAGTAGTGGTTCTTCTAGTTTCTTCTAATATAGATGGGGCAGCTATAGACTTACGAGAATCCATTGTTATCTCTTTCCTTTCCATCCTTTCAAGCCCTTTACAGCAATGTTAAGCTAAACTCCGCCGATGCTGTCGCTCCTGTGGATAAAAGGTAATCTGAGGCCAGTTAGCAGCCTTCAGCCAAATGGGCACAACAGCGCAGCGAAATGAGATGGAAGGGCTCGAAAGCAATAAAAGGTTCGTTCCGAAGTGAAGCCCTTTGACCCAGTGCTATCTATGTTAGGGAACAGGTTTAATGAAACCATCTCTCATCTGGAATAAATCGTTCTAGTACCGCAACCACTTCGCGTGCGAGAGGGAAGCCTGATTAATAAGAATGATTGTCTGGGGTCAAACCTTATCCGGTAGGGAGGACATCCCTTAGATGTCGAAGCCTATAGTAACTTGGTAGTAGTCGCTTGTCTCTTCCAACAAAATGACTTTGGAAAAGCTCCCGCCATAGCATCGTGGGGGTCAAGCAGGTAAAGTATGTAACGAGCAAGCAGCTCACTTTCTACTTCCGTAGATCAGAGATGGTCCCATCTGGATTGTTATGGATAGGCGAATTTAATGAATACAAGTAAGGCTCGGATGCCAGCACTTCATCATCTTCCGTTGAGGGTCGGGGGTTGAAAGCAAAGAAGCAAATAAAATGATAGCATTGATTCGCCGTAGATTCGCTCTCCCCTTTCTTTATTCTTTAGAACACGATCTCATCGCTCAAGTGCTCCTCAAGCCCTCTGTCAACAGAAAGCCGAAGCAAGGTAACTTGATTGATCTACAACTTCATGGCCTTCAAGCAATGGCTTTTGCAACAATCTAATCTCTTCGGAAAGGTGGGTAAGCTCGACATAAGCTATGTTCAGATCTTACCGGTGCAATGGGCGAAGACCTTCAGAGGATGGGTAATCGTCTTCGTTTTTGATAGCCCGGAGACGAGACTACTCAAGCACTTTAACGGATTCGTGGGCTTGACCAATCTCCTCTATGCTTACTTCTTTGTGCCGAATCAAAGACTTCATTGAAACTGGAAATTAGTAAATAAAGCGCCAAGAATGGAATGTTTAAAGCATCTGGTACGTGAAGAGGTGGAATGTGCCCTATAAGTGAAAGATTCATTATTTTACTAGGTTCAATGGAATGGTCCTAAGAATAGAGGCTAGCTAGTTCTCCAATTCATCCAGTTCCCTTTTAGGAGGTTAAGTGCGAGGGCTTGAGTTAAAGTTTGAGTTTCGTTCCATGCATTCGAACCGCATTAGCTTCATTTCCCTTTCTTTATTCTCTGAACAGCTTTTCTTAAACATGAACTGGAACTGGCCGAGCAACAGGTGCAAGCCAAATAAACCATTCTTTAACCACCCGAAAAGTCAAAGGATTAATTACATCTTTCGTTTCTTTTGCCGACCTATTACTTGAGACAAAACCAATATACCTAACAGCAGCAGATCCAGATAAAGCATCTGATCCTTCTTCCGCGGTGTATAGAAATCAGTAAATACCACAGCTTCCCCATCTCTATTAACTTTGATTCTTTTCTTGCCCCACCTCTCCCTGAAAGTTAAAGTGGAAGAATGAAATGACATCCATAAAGCACCAAGTATAGATTTGAGTATTTACCCAGCCACCTTATGATGATTCTTATGGCACTCGTATTGAATCTAGAACTCTATTTTCTGAATCAACAACTAAATATTAATGCGCACCCGAAACAGCCAAGCAGACAAGCAAAACCAGTAGTAGAACCCGCAAAGTCACTACTAACTCAAGGAATCCAACACCCAAACACAACTGCAATAACAAATACTCCAAAATGTGGCCATTATTTTTTGTTACTACGTTATTTCTTCGACAGACTAGAGCTACTGCTTATAAGGTTCCAAACCACTAACTCGAACACAAATACCTATATAGCTGGAATCCAACAAGGGAGATGCAGAGTAGAACCTCGTACCAAAACTTATAATATAGAACTCGATAAGCAAAAGCAAGACCGAACCCAATGCCAACAATACTCGTTCTTATAAATAGAACTTGAGCTGCTGACCTAAAAGCTGCCTCCTTCCACTCAACCTTAGACTATTCTTGATGCCTCCCTTCCACCCTTAGAGTATTCTTGCTGCCTCCCCCGACCTACCGGAATTAGGACTGGCCCCTTCATTTGAGGCTGACTTTCTTTACTATCATTCTGACGATCCTTTAGATCGGTCTATCGCTACTGCCATAAGGGTCTGTGGCTTTAACCTCCACGATTGAAGCAAACAAGAGGGTTGGAGGCAGTAAAGAGAGAAATCCACTATTACTTAAAAACACTGTTATTCCGGCCGTAGAACCTTGCTTCACTGCCCATGAGTCTGACGCTGCTTTATCTAATTCCCACGGGGCTCCCCACACACCTTGCCTGGTAGGGACTTAGCTGAGAACTTCTATCGCTGTCCGCTCCTGTTAGGGCTAGCTACAAACTGACACTACTTCTTAGAATTCTTTAGCCCCACCCCAGGTTAGAGCCTGACTTTCCTGTCTCCAAGTCTCTTGCTCTGAAACCAGAGCATGTCTCTACTTACTTTGATTCTAAGACTCTGGATTCGGATCCTTTTATCTTCTAACAATAAATAGAAGAACTGTTAACAATAATTGAACTAGCACCAATGGGAACTTCACTAGTAATAGCAATACTCTCACTCAGAAATAAGACTTGGTACCTGCAAACCCTCCATGCTTTGTTTGCCTATTAAACTCCTTGGTATCAGTCTGACTTTTATTACCTTGATTCTAACAACCATTACTTTGATTTTGAAACAGCTAATGAAAAGACTGCAACTATTGCCTATTGTTCTATCCTAGATTACTTATATTATTTAATTCCTAAAGATCTCTAACCTTGCTTTACGAGCTATTGGTCTTACTATCCCAGCAGTAAGTCTTACCTTCCGTCATCTCACTCTTATATCTTGGGCACTTAAACTGTATCGCTACCCACACCTTTGGTTGAAACCTACCTCTCTTTGTTTTAAAACTAGAACCTCTATTTATTATTCTGTAGCTACTTACCGAAAAGCGGATATTCTTATTAACCCGCATCCGAGAAAGAATCAACGGAAACAACACAAAACTAAACACTTTTGGATTATCGCACCAAGCCTTAGGCTTCTAACACCATCAGACTTACTGCCCATACTGTGATTCCTCAGCTACTGATATAGAACCTCGCTTTCCTGTATATGAGCCCTACGCTCGTTAGCTACATTACCTATCTGTTGCTTGAAACCTAACTAACCTCTCTGGAAGTATGCCACTACCGACCTTAACTCCGTATTTCACCTATTAGTGCGCGCCTCTCCTGTCTTTAAGACTGGAACCCTAGTTGGAAGTCTCTCTTTTAATGCTTTAATTCTATCTTCGATGTAGACAATTCAGTATTCGGTTAACTTATCTAATATATATGATTTTCAATTATGTTGATTAGCTAAACTAGGCCCCAAAGCGGATAAACTAGGCTAAAAAGCTGTCCAAAACCTGCTCGACTTTTGAATTGAACTATAGATAAAGTTGTTCCGGTGTTAATTAAAAGAACATACCTATTCGTTAAGTAACATCCCTCTTATTACTGTGACTTGAAAACATAATGAAAAGGTCCGCTACTATATCAGAAGTCAAATACCACTATGAGACTATTAGAATCAAATTACTAACTACCGGATTAAACTACTATTCACTATTACTCAAAGCTCCCCCCCACCTAACGAATCAAGCCCAACTATAGGAATGAAAGAAAGAGGTCTAAGGCTGAAATCTAGGACAAATAGGAAGTTATAAACACCAAGACACTACTAGACGCCAAGGCACTGCTACAAAAAATAGATAATAACAGACTAAACATAAATACGTTCAGAAATCAATAATATAAGAATAAATAATGAAACAAGCAGCTGGCAACTATTACTTTTCGGCTCGGTGAAAGAGGTTGGTCTCGTCCATCTACTGAGTCAGTTACATAAGTGGTATCCTCTGAAGCTGCCAATTAATTCATAACAAAAGAGGACTCGGTTCCCCGGGCGGATGGGAAAGGAGATGAAGCAACATCAGTAGTATTTGCTACAGAAGAAAATGCTAGAGGTAAGTCGAAGACTTTCGGTTGTTCTTTCTTCTTGCTGTGCCATTTCCGCTCCCCAACGACATAAGTACGAAATTACTAAAAAGTCTAGTTGCCATTTATTCTGCCCTGGGACAGTTTTCTTACCCTAAAGCAGAGAAAGCAGGATCAAAAGATACTTTTTTAAAGGCCTTCGGTATCACGGATGAATGAAGTGACAGCCAAAGAAAGCAATTACAAACCTGTGTGATCTCTGCCTTTATCCAATGAAGCTAAAAGCCTAGTTCTCTGTAAAGCCTTCACGGAGTGAAAGACTGGCATCCGAGGGTTTACTCTTCGATTCTAGATCTAAAACATGTGGGGGCAAGCCATTCTCTTATAGCTATAAGTACATTCAGACTTTATATTTAAAGAAAGGTGCTAAGAGCCTGAACACGATTCCGTAACACTGCTAGGCTTAAGGCCAACTACTGGCTATACCTTACTACTTACTATTGTTCTGGGGTACCAACGAAGAAAGAATGTAAAAACTAAGTGACGTCCCCGATTCCTCTTATTGGAGAACTAGTCTAGTGGAAAGAAATAATATTGACCTAAGATTGACGATAGGGCAAAGTCCTTCTCCATCAATGAAAACCTTGCGTCCCGCCTCGCTAACCCATCTTTTTGAGTCTCCCGCCCTTCTTTCCTTGCTTGGGCCTTACAGCAGAGGACTTGATTTACGCTCTCTCAAATGATAAGTTTGCAGGTAAGGACAAAAATAAGGGTAATCGTAAATGAATAAAGTAGGGTGTTCCAGAATAGGGGACTTCTGACTTTCCTGTTTATGCAAGTAACTTAACTGCCAATTCAGATACGAATGATAGCCCGCAACAGACCGGGCACAACAGACGATTTGATCTTAGCTGATGCTGCTTAGAGTAGGCTCTTTTATGGAATCGAATAGTCTAAGCTTAGAGCTTGAAATTGCATTATTAAAGGGTTGAAGAGGGCACATGAAGATCAAAACCAATTGATAGGGCTGGGCAAACCCCTTCTTAAGGCTTCTTTCTAGTCCAGGGGTCACTCAGAAAATGTAACATTGCTTTGCAGTAAGTAGGTCCGCTCATTCTATAGTAGGTAGGTCCACTCCTTCTATTCTATATACGACAACTAAGGTAAGCTCACTCCCGTTAACGCTTCGCTTCAAAACCTCGAACAAGACTTCAACTTATGCTCTTTTTACTCACCCCTCGTAGTAGTTCTGACTTAACCTTAGATTCAAGCAGCTTGCCGGGCAGTTTTGTCCCGTTGCTTGTTTCATTTAACTAAGTAGTAAAAGAGCCAGAGGAGAGAGAGGCAAGGGAAGTTTCAGAAACCCGGGAAACAGCGCTTTAGCTACACATTATACGTGACTTGGCTCATAGCCAATAGTAGAGGCTCTTCTAGTAAGTTGTAGTTAATTACAGTCTTTGCCTTTTTACTTTGCCTTTGTAGTCGTGTCTTGGCGATGAGAAAGAATTAATTTCTAGTGTATACCAGCACCCATCCTTCCAGTCCCGGAAAGAGGTAAGAATTACACCAGTAAGTATAAGTCAAAGAATGCAACTGTATTAGTAGCAAGAGTCGAGTATGCTTAACTAGTAGTTCAGGGAGGGCTTGTTGAGTCCACTTATTGACTTTAATCCGCTAGCAATACAGAAGAAACGGAAGAACAAGTTCCTGTGAGAAAGTAAGGTTAAGGCAGTTAAGAGGAAAGGGAGGGAAGAGTTATATGGCTAACTTTCATTCCATCTTTGCTAAGCTTATATAATAGACTCGACTTGGCTTATCGGAAGATTTGTCATAGAATTAAGACTTTCTTGTAAGCTATGTAGCTAAGTCTATAACTACCCGGGAACGGTAAACTCTATTCTCTACCCTCTCTGGCAACAATACCCCTATTGTCTGGCGAGGCTCATTCTTCTGCTGATAAAGAAACTCGAACAGGCTATTCTGATGCTCGGGGTTAATAAAGAAGTGAAGTTGATTCCTTACCACTCTAGCGCTCCTAGGATTTATATTTCCTGCCTGGTATTGTAATTGCTTCTTGATCGGCCCCTACTAAATTCAGTAAATTCTGGGGTTTATCCTTATATAGCTTATATAGATATTATTATTTATTTATAAAGAAAGAAAATAGAATATGAGTTCAGTTGATGAATCCGCTCGCTTACATTGTGCACTGGTAGCAGACTTTTGCCCGGTAGCTTACTTTCGCCTCGAATCCAAGCCAATAAGACTTTTATGCCTGGTAGCCAACAAAAGAACTGGCAATTCTTAGGCTACATCTCAAGTACCTTAGGCTACAACATCTCCAGAGCACCCGAACTAGACTTAACTGGAACTGGCATTGAGGTGCTAAGAGCCTCTCTGACTTCCCGCTTCAGAATAAATTCCTTAGCAACCTGTCACTTAGTTAAATTATTCCTTGACTCTCTTCTTTTGTAGAGGACCAGAGTAGTCGGAAACAAGTGACCAGTACTTATTCCTCGGACTAACGCACGTTACTGGTTTAGTACAGACTTGCTCATACCCAGTTATAGTTTGTTTATTACTTGTTATGCGGTTGTAGCCCCACCTTCTGACGCCCGAACAAAGGTTAACTCTGGAGTGGAACTTTAACCAATAGCTCTCTTACCCGCACATTCGGCTTCGGCTTATGTATCAAAGCCTTCTTTCTATTACTATCTTGACTATATTCTATCTTAACCAACCCTATTTTGAACTCTTCAAACAAGTAGTAGAACCTATAGACCCTTTGTCTAACCTTTACCTTCAAGCTACTGTAACAAGCAAGCAGATCTGAGAGTTCAGTCGGGTTAAGGCGCAGGAGAAGGATCGGCTCCTATACATACCTCTGGCTACTAATAAAGTAGTTGCCGGTAGCAGTGAAATCTCTAGCTCGGAAAGCACTCTCAATTAAACTTAACTGCTATCTAGCTTCTTTTAGCACTGACTTTGGCACAGCTTCTATTAAGTCTAACTACCCTGGCTATCAATCTGCCCCTGTTCTTGTAAGAGTTTTATACCTAGCCTAGCCGGATGCGGGTGCCTAGTAGGAGTAAGCGTTATCCTATGAACACATAACTTAACCCTTATTTATAGTGCTTTCCTGGAGACAACACTGGTTCTTTCAAGTTCTGTTATTGAATCAGTTAATTACTTATAAGCTATAAGGCGGGGTTCAGTCAGGTAAGTCAGAAAACGAAAAGTTGCCTTTCCTCGTTCCTGCACAAGAAAACGATTCTTTAATAACACAATAATTCTTCTACTTATAGTTCTATCGGTAAAGCCTTTCACTCCTACTACAAACATCGGTTAAGCCTCACCCTCCTTTGAAGAGAACCATTCCTCAGTGTCCCATGTCTCCTTCTGGGTGTATGTTAAGGCAATATTGTTGGATAGCCCGAGTCCTTCTATATAGGTTTGAACAGGCCACGCCGCATAATAAGGTACCGCCTTTACTTCTTCCCATACAACCCCTTTTTCGTCATAGGTTTGAAAAGGCCACGCCGCATAACAAGGTACCGCCTTTACTTCTTATCATACAACTCCTTTTTCGTCTTGCTCAGTCAGCTTCATCCACGCTTGAGTGTCCTGTCCTCGGTTGGTTTCTCTGTCATTACTCCAATACGAAAGGGTCTCGTCTCCACTTCCTATGGTAAGTGTTCCTTAACATCCATTGCATCCCCCCTGAGTTTTGTAGCTCCTCTGTTTGCAGGGGTGTATTGGTACGTAGGCGCATTGTAGGAGCGCTAGGGTCGGTCCTTGCTTCTTTCTTTTGTTTGAGCACCCTAAACCAGACTTAAGAACCTGGGGAACTAGGGCAACTTATATATCTGCTTTCTGACTTTTGGACCTCGCTATTAGCTAAAATGGCTTCACTGCCAGCCAAGAAACAGAATGTGTAGCGGCAGTGTTGTTTCACGGGTTTCTTAAAAAGTAGCATTCCTTTTCGATAGGAGGGAAAACACCGATGCTACCAACAGCTCCTTTAGCATCACATTAGTAGTTCCTTGGCCGGGATTCCACAAGAACAATAACAGTACTAGAAACAGAAGAAACAAAACGGCAGAAGTCTCAAAAGAAAGGGCTTTACTTGCTTACTCGAATTCACTATTATCAATTCATAGAATAGAATGCGCTGGGAGAACAATAGGCTAAAATCTTCCTTCCATGCTTCTATTGATCTTGCGGAACCGAACCCTCACTGATAAAGCGATTTGGACCACATAAGGGTTCAGGCTGTCTCAACCCATCCATCTTTCTCTTCCCCTTCGGTTGCTGCTTCCTTTTCCACTCTACTTGAAGACGAAAAACTCCACTTTACCCTTCTCCTCAACATGAAGTTCCGTTTCTTATCTTATGTGATGTTACTTTGTTCTCCAAGTTGTGTGCACACAATCTTCCTTCTATTCCTTAAGTGAGTAAAGAAACTATAGGGAAGTCTATTGCTTAGCGAGTTGAGCTTAGCGAATTGAATGAACTTCATATGAACGACTAACAATATAATTATAGTAACCCAGTAGTGCGAAGGATGCTTCTGATCCAGATCCAGCTTCAGATACTAATCCATCTTTGATTCTTGAAAAGATGAACCAGGAACAGGCAATTCTGCTTCTCGAGTCGACGCGAACTCCACACTTGATCTTGTTTGATACCCTGATTGATCTCCTTCTCTTGCCATTTCGAGATTGATCTCCTTCTCTTGCCATTTCGAGATAACACCTTAAGTTCCTCTCCGCACTAAGCCAAACTCTAGGCATATTCATGTGCACAGGCAATTCAATTGAAAAAGCATTCTCCTTACATCCACTATTCCTAGCAAAGAGCGGCACCATCTATTCTAGCAAACCCAGAGTGGCAGCAAGAAAATAGGCTTTCTTTTTGAAGAGATTGTGTTTCAATACAAACAATTCATTCATATTATTGATGATTGAAAACCAAATCTTCCTCTGTTGGGCTGGGCATAAGCCTGATTACGGGGCATCCCATCTGCCCGGAGTGGCTTCGGATTCCATAGCTAACTAAGCCCTTCGTGGTAAAGAAGAGAGAGCCCGCCCCGCCTTTGATATGATTCTCACAGCTCCTTAAGAACACTTGCTACCGTGTCCTAAATGCGTATCACTTTCTTTCTCTGCTTTCATTGAAATCGCATGAAACCCCTGATTCCTAAACAGCTAAGAGATAGGAGAGCAAGATTCCCCATTCTCGATGGAGCAAGCAGAGGAACAAGCTTTAGTCATTCTCGATGGAGCAAGCGGAGTAACAAGCTTTATTCAAGAGTATAGTACTTGAGTGAGGAACCCGCCCTGTACACATGACATTCAGGACAGAGGCATAGGTACCGTGAATAAGCGTACCCAGAATAGGAAAGAGAGACAGATAGGAGTGGTCGTAATGATTTCATAATGTGTAAAAGTAGTTTGGTTACCTCTTTCTAGAAAGTTTCCCTAAGCAGTAATCTATATTTCTTTTATTAGTTGAGTCTATCTATATGGATTTGATTAGTAGAGTCTCATGTGGTGCCTGTGTTGTCTACGATAGAATACAGAATGCTTAGCCCACGTAGCTTCTAACACTTATGGAGTGACACGCGTTAGAGAATCGGCGTAGCTTGTTCGTTCGGTTGAAAGATGTTGTAGACCGAGCTGCCAAGAAGAAATGTATAGGGCCGAATACACCAGAGCTAGACCTAACACGTTCAACAGATGCATAAGGATTTTGTGTTCTTGCCCGTAAGAAAATCATGAAGTAGGAAAGTACCAGAGATTCCTAAAGGCATACCATCTGTATTCCTAAAGGCATACCGTCAGATAAACATCCTTGACCAGTGGAATCAATAGGGTCGATCAAGAAAACATATAAACATCCTTGACCAATGGAATCAATAGGGTCGATCAAGAAAACTGCAGTAGCAACGAGCATCATATGCAACAGCAATCCAAGGACGCATACCTTTATTTATTGAAACGGCAACTCACGACCCATGTAATAAGCTAAACCAAGTCATAAGTGTAAAACAATTCGCTTTTAAGGGACCGCCATAGTAGAACCACTCAACACAGATGCAGCTTGCGTCCCTATAGGGTCGTCAACCTATAGCTAGCAGTAAAAGTAGGAATAATAGCACCAATTACCCAGAGAGAAGAATATTTCTATGAAAAGGTATAGAAACAGGTTAACGAATACCATCAATATATACAGTAGGAGCAGCAATGAAGGCGATAATAAATAAAGAAGTAGCGATCAATAAAGTTCTAAGTTCTAAAGGACATCTCAAATGTGAGAAGGTAGGTAAGGCCGGCCCAAATGCATAAAATGTGAGAAGGTAGGCTAAGCCCCAATGGCATGACACGTCACTCTACAAGCCATATCTGGTAATAGAAGTGGTTTGAGTCTCGTCTCCATGCTTCTGCAATTCTCACTTTCCAATATCAATTATATATAAGATAAGGTCGAATGTGAAGAAATAGGCTTTGGACAATTAGAAGGTGTGAAGAGATAGGCTTTGGACAATCGGTCGAAGAGATCAGCCACCCCAAAATAGGCTTTTTACAATCGGTCGAAGAGATCAGCCACCAAAGGCAGAGGAGACCTTCTTATTCATTCTCATCTTGTTCTGTGCATGAGAGTCCACACACATGCGCTAAGAGCCATCTTCCTTCTTATAGAGCTGCACAGGGCCGGTGCCTTGGAAGGCTGGGCTGGGCCTGAATCTAGCAAGCATTATAGCACAACTGCTTCCGTCGAACAAGCTGAGAACAAGCAATTACATTTAGCCCATAACGGAGTTTGTAAGTGGGGTAAATAACAAGTCTTTCGCCCAAGGAGCAGTCATCGTAAGATCAAACAAAACTTATAAGTGGGTAGGTCGGTACTTGGGGTGGGTCGATAATCTTAGGTAGGTCAAGAACTTATAAGTAGGTAGGTCGATAATCTTCTTTTCGTTTTTCTCGTTCGGTTCTCAACACATAAGAGATAGAAAATAAGTATCAACATCTTCCACACTATCATATCTTCACCTCTGATTCCAGAGTAGCAAACAATTCCATTCAATTAAACCTTCTTCCGGACTCTACCTTTCTGACCTTGAAGACTTAGAGCTAGAGCACCGAACCTTTCTCTTTGAAACCACCAACAAGAGATAAGAAGGGAAGGGGTCTAATGCAAAGGGATAGGAATTAACTTTATAACTTTAACTGGGGATTCCAATCAGATAGATAAGGTAAGTCAGCAAGATCAGAGGAGAGGGAATGAGCCAAGCAAGAGAAGAGAGCCAGAGCCGAATTCAGTTAGTAAAAGGGCTAAAGTCAAGGGAAAGTAGTTGAATTATTTGACTTCTGACTCGGTCTAAGGGAAGGTAGTTTATCAGGGAAGGTAGTTAAAGTTAGAGTTGCTCCAGGAATGGAATTATGAGTAGCCCCCCCGTTTGAGTATTGCTGTTACTAGCACTGGCTCTGGTTGTTAGGCATCAGTCTCTTTGTTAGTAGTTGCATTCTATTACAAGGGTCGGGTGCCCAAACACGGGGAAAGCTGTTGAATGATATTACAAGGCTCGGGTAGTTGACTTACTTAGTTTACTTACTTTGGTAGTAAAAAGAGAGTACCATCTTCGGGTAGTCAGTAGTCAAGAGTACCATCTTCGGGTAGTAAAAAGAGAAACCTCATGTAGTTACTTGGCGGTCATTAGTAGTTGCTTGGTGAATGGAACGAGTAAGTGACTGCCGGTATTCTTATCACACTTATCGCTATGCCGCCACTCCTACTTACTTGTTAGCGTAGTTAGAATGGAGCTAAGGAGTCAAAGCCTTAAAGCCAGCTAGTAAGTAACAGCCCTCGAAGCAGTATCGGAAACCCAAAAACTAATCAGAATTGACCGTCAATGTATCAGG
Source organism: Musa schizocarpa (assembly GCA_900464855.2). Lineage (NCBI taxonomy): Eukaryota > Viridiplantae > Streptophyta > Magnoliopsida > Zingiberales > Musaceae > Musa > Musa schizocarpa. The sequence continues at coordinate 373,340 of LR890027.1, forward strand.
ATGAAGCCAGTGCCAGCCAGAGAATAGAGCTAGTGTTACTCAGACTGATGATTAGTTGTTAAAGAATGTCACCGTTGAAGTCCCATAATGCCAGTAGTAAGTCCCAGGATCTGCCCAGTGCCCCTCAGACTGAAGCTTAGGTGTTACAGGCCTATGTTGGGTAGTAAGAGAATTAACTAAGTATTAACAGAAATGGGTGTGCGCGCTCGGAGGAATTCAATACGTAATTAAAGGAATTCAACCAGTAAGTAGTTCTTGTGCTCTAGTGGAAGTGCTCTAGTTCTTGTGTCGGTTAAATAGCCAGCAGCTGGGCTTGTTTGATCCTTTATTTGTAGTATTAGGTTTCTTATAGATAGATGAGCCTGAGTTAGCTGAGCCGGGAGTGCTAGGATAAGAATTCCGGTTTAAAACGAACAGGAGTGGTCAGCAGTAGTACTTAGTTTAGAGGAGTAGTGAGTTTACAGAGCCTAGCCAGTAGTTGTGGAGTTTAATCCTATATCCTACTAACTCAGAGAAGGTAGTAAAGAGACAGTACTAGAGTCAGAGAGGAGGAGTTAAAGAGTTACCGAAGCTGTTGAAGCAGTTTGTGATCCAGGGTAAGAAACATCTGAATGAGCGGGGCATGATAGGCATTGTCAACAGGTAACATCTCTTTGTTCTTCACCCTTGCCGACCCATCCTCTTTCACCAAAACCATTCTTCTCAGAGTAGCTTTCCTATTATACTAAGCTTGTTCCAGATGGCCGAGTCAACACCGAGTATTAGGCTTGAAACACCACCAAGTCAGTAAGTGACCAGTAAGTAAGAAATAAACTCGACAATAAACCTAGTGCTCCGGCTCGCAAACGAGTGACTCATCATTTCACCCCGCTGGCTGGCTCTGCTGGGCTTGTTTCATTCAGTGACTCAGGTAGTTGTTGCATTCTATTCCTCGGGGGCGCTTGATAAGACTCAGTAGCTAAAGTCAGGTCAGCTGCATCCGAAAGATCTGGAGAAGAAGCCTCAGATCACAGCTATGGATGAATGAATACCTCCCTTAACCTAATGGCAGCTCCACGCTAGCTAAGATAACAGATAACAAAGATCAGGTTAAGCGATAAGTGAATCCGTGTTGTCGACAAGAGCGGATGCAGTTGCTTTAATAAGTGCCAAGTTCAATTACTGGTGTTGGCGACTCGAGAATAGCTTGGAATGCCGGGCGAGGGGAAGAACATCTTACAGGCTTGCTTTGCCGCGGGGTAGAAAGGAATAATTACTGGCTTTGAAGCGCTAACGGGATTAAGTGAGAATTGAACCGCAATCGTAGGAAATAGAATGATTTGTCTGATATTGAGATAGAAAAAGTAACTAACCCGCACCTCTTTCTTTTCTCTAAAGTAGTAATTACCCATTAAGGGAATAAACGGAATCAGAGGATTTAGCTAGCAGTTTTAGGGGTGCGAAAGTAAGGATCAGAATAAGGACTCTATTAAGGATCAGAACCATAAGCAGGAGAAGTTAAGTTTACAAGAGAATCAGAAGATAGGACTAGCTGTGTTGTTAAGGGCGGAAGATAGGACTAGCTGTGTTGTTAAGGTCAGAAGATAGTAAGAGTGAAGTTTTTGTATCTAAGTAATAGAGAGACGAAGGGTAGTTGCTTCTTGACTCGATCAAGGCACCGGACAAAAGTATATGCTTGGCTCTTCTCTTCTTATAGGAGAATGTTTACTCGAAACCTAGACTCCACTCGCACCCCAGGAGTATAGTATAGTTCTCTGGATGCTGATTCTCTTGGAGAACAGAACCTCGATACAGTGGAGCTAATGATCAAGCCTCTTCTCTTTAAACTTCGGATTCTCTCTTTCTAAGACTAGGAGAGGAGAGGGATAGGAGCAAGAGTTAGATGAGCCAGGTATAAGTATAATAAAAGGATAGATCTAGCGGGCCAGAATACATAACTTGCTAGCTGAATATGAATAGTAATAGTCTAAGGGTACGATCTAGCAGATTTCATACAGATTTCTCTTTCTTTTGAATCTTACAGGTCAGGTTTCCTCGCAGGTTCCAACACCCACCTCTTTTCTTTATTACTTTCCTATATATAGCCTGGCCCTTGTATACTCTTATTCCATTCTCACTTCTTGTTCAATCTCTTTACAAGCTTCTACTTTTAGATATCTATATTCTTCCCCTAACTCGGCTTGGACCACTACTTAGGGCAGGAAACCAAGATTTATCATCGCTCTTTGTTCGGCAACAACATAACAAGTTATAACTGGGTATAACCAAGTCCTTAGTGTGAGGGGCAACTACTCTTATGGAAAATGACTTATCTCAACTCGGAAACAGTCCAACAAATGCATTGACGCCGCTAATCTATTCTGCCCCGACCTATACTTTAAGTTAAGAGAGTGCTTCCCCCTAACCATAGGATCCTCATCATCTTTCAAGACAGAAACTCCTAAAAACAGTATGATTTAAGGGACAGCGGTCAAGCCTCATTATAGCCTATACTAAGTAAGAGAACTATGAGTTTTAATAGTAATAGTGGAATAACCTATGTGCTAAAGGGAGAATAACCAGTATCAACTTAGGGATAATAAGTATTGGAAAATCAAGGTGTTGGGGACGAGAGGCAATGACATTCAGAAATAACTTAAAGGAGAGGTGATGCACTAACGGAGTTTATATTCCAGCGAGTGACTGTTATAAAGTTAGTCTACGTTAGAAGAAAGAAGAATCATCATCAAGTATTGGTTTGGGTTCATAAAGTTACGTATTAAGAAGCTCATCTAGTATAGAAACAATATAGAGAAGGAGAAGGATCGGAGGAGGCTTAAGCATCAACAGAATGACCAGTGGAAGTTCCTGTAAGAGTGAAGGGGACAACGGAATAAGCAGTTTCAAGATAAGAATGAGTTTCCAGGGGTTCGCGTGTTTGTTCTTTTTGAAGATGCAGTTCGAAATGCAAGTTTAGTATAAAATAAATAAAGAAGGGAGTCTCATATAGACAGACAGAGGTTATTAGACAGAGGATTAGGATTGAGCTCCGTGGTCGGCGAGAAGAAAGTAACGTTTCTATCAAGTCTGGGTATCCAGAAGTATAAAGTATGGTAGATGCTACATCCATAAGGGCAAGGAGTGATTGGCAAGCATCATTCTCAAGGATTGGAACTCGTAAGGCATTGAACAGAAGAAAGCATTTTTGATATATAGAGACTAACCCTCTTGCTCGGCTCTTCGCTTCCCCCCTTGTTTACTGTACTGTTTACTTACGTATCCGGATTTTCTTCTTTGTGCTGTTTCGGCGGGTTCTCTTTCTTGTTTCAAAGACGGGTTTACAGCTTCCTTTACATTAATGGTGTACTGGCTTTGAAGCCTTAACCAAGTATAAAAGATGTTGTTCCAGCCTTAAACTCAACTCCGTAAGCGCATGATGAAGCGCAGCAAGTGAGATAAATGAATGTGCTAGAGTATTCTATTTCTATTTATGATATTAGAATATTATAGTATAGACCGATGGGGGTTGGCGAGAGGGAGGCTCACACTTTCCTAGTCGTTGGGCATAGAACAGGTAATAAGAATAACCTATCTGTGCGATGTTCTCTATTTTCTCATTGCTAAACACATGGGTCCTACTACTCCCTTAGCACAGAGGATTTTTGACTGTTGCTCTACCAAGGACAGTCTTGTTTGTTTTTATCATTTTTCTTTTAACTTGTCAATTCTATCTTATATAGATCTCAATTCTATCTTCTATAGGAGAACGGATTCCAGTAAAGGCTCGCTACCGTTTAACTCTAACTCCACTTCCACTTATATGCTCTTTTTACTCTACCGACCTAGTAGTTTTGCCTTTATTATACGTGACTTGGCTCTTTTAGTAGTCAATTCAATTCCTCAGTAGTTAAGTTACTTGGCCCTTTTTTGTGGTCAATACAATATTCAAGAGGCAATCAAGATACTTTAATTGGAAACTAGGAATCCGACCTATAATAGGGTGTTATCCATATCAAACCAAGGGAACAGATTCATTTGACTGCATTCCTTACCTTGCAAAGAGAACACACATATTTCTAAGAGATGAGATCATAGAATGGAATGAAGGAAATTATATCCGACGCCCGCCCGGATGACAAGATCTGATGTAAAAGAGGTGGCCCCTATCTCGCAGTAGTCAAGTTAGCAGGAATGAAGGACCGGAAGCCAGTTCCTATGTTCGCAGTAGTAAAGTTAGCACTCTTCAAAAGGAAAAAGGTGAAGTAGTCTGGTCCATTCCCTTAACTGAATCCGGGGAGTTATCGGAATATTGGAAATAACCTGTTCTTTAGTACCCTTACTTCATTCTGACTCTAGTATTGAGTTATATTAAATACTGGTACCTGAGTTAGGAGTTCAAAGAGCATAAGTTTCCGGTCGAGGTCAGTTTTTAAAGTTACGTTCGAGGAGAGTATCCAGTATAAAGTGAAAGTCAAGGGAATAAGGCTTTGTGATTGAGTGTAACGAGGCTGGGGCAGCTTAGGTAAATTCTTCTTTATAGTAGTTTACTTCCTTTGGTAGGAGTGGAATCTGATAGTAGTAGTAAAAGCCTTATGGATAGTTGTTTCATTCTACATAGTTTTAGTTGTATTCCTACTTTCTAGTTTTCATTCCTCATGCCTTTATTGCCAACCAGCCCTTTGCGCCTGTCATTCCGTATTGTTCGTTTGGTTCTATGACTTATTAAGTCAGATTCTTGTACACTGATGTTCACTTCTCTATTGATAGTTTGAAGTCCTATTGGCTATGGAGTCCGATACTACTAAGTTCATTTCTTATTCCGGGGATTAATTCCCGGATTCCGCCCCCCTTAGCGCTTCTGGGTTTAGCTCCATTGGCTCTATACCTTGAATGCGGAGTTCCATTATTAGAGTTATATCCGCCCTGCTAGCGATGGTTAGCGAGAATAAGCACGAGGTGACCCGTTGCTCTTATTCTTTATAGTAGTAGCAGCCCTGTCAGCACTAGTTTCTTTCTATAGTGGATAGCTCTCCCCCTGGTGTTCTTGTTCAAAGATCCGGATCAGTGTTTATAGAATCAAAAGCTTTAGTTACAGTATGAGAAGCACCAGTTTAAGTACGAGTTCCTAGTTGTTGTATTGTTAGTGTCGGTGTTAGGTTTCAAGCGAGGAAGGGGAGCCTAAAAGAAAGTAGCGTAAGAGTGTAACTGCCTGGGGTTTCATAATCTGATAAAGTAATGGCAGGTCAATAGGTTAACTACAGAAAGGAAGGAAGGGGATAGGGTCCAGCGGAAGCAACAGAAGAAGTCGTTTTCAAGTAAGTAGTGGAAGGGACAAGTACCAATACACGACAAAAATCGAGGAGTTGTTAGACTTCAAGAACGGCAGGGCAGGGTTAACCAAGGAGTATTCGTTTGAACCGAAGCAAAGTCAGATTTCATATAAGTAGGGGCAGGCTCACTTGTATGAGTACTAGGTTAAAGTGAAGTAAGTCAGTAGCCGAATCAGTAGTTAAGGTCCGCAAGTATTTAGTTTCAGAGTTAAAGTAAAGGGAGTAAGCCTCGGAGCTGACTCTGGATTCTGATTATGTCAAGTATAAGTTAAATTACTTTCCTTAGAGCTAAGTATGAGAGGCACTAGGACAGGATCTGGATCAGCAGCTAAAGACAGAGATACAGTAGTTTTGGTTCGATAGCTCGGAAAGATGGACTTAATCGGAGGAGTCAAAGAATAAGATAAAGTAGCTACAGTCCAATAGAAAAGAGTAGCAGTCCTATCAGTAGTAGGCTTTCAGCACCTTGTTTTCAGAGTGATTTCAACCTTTTACTTATTAGTGGAATTCCCTATTCTTAGTTAAAGCATGAAAAGCACTAGTCTCCGTTTTTAAAGCGGGGAAGAGAATACTAACTTTTTAACTAAGTCATGTGCCTAGTCACCTTCCCCAGGTAATACTGAAATCAAGTACTCAATTGAGGAATAAGATAAAGGAGTATAGTCCTCGAGGGGTTACGACTCGCTCCTGTCTATTAACCGGAAACTAGCAACTCCAGCCTTATACCAATGACTTATATTCTGACACTGATTCCTTCAATACCCATGCGCGAGGTTCACTCAGAAACTCCCCTACCTTAGGCTTACTATCCCTGCCCTTAATTCCTCTAATCCCTTCTCTTATTCTGACTATGCAGCCTTCAAGTATGCAGTTCGGATTTTAGGCTTCCTTTCCAGTGCTCTTCGGCTTAGCTTATTTACTTTTATTTGATAATACGATCTAGTGCATCCAGAAGTAGAATAAAATAAGTAAGTAAGAGAAATGAACTCGATAATACAAGAAGTAAACTAACAAGTCAGATTGAAGTATACCGGTCTGGAACTATAAGACCTATAAGACGAGAAAAACTAGAAGAATTGCAACGGGAACAACGCTAGCAATACCCTAACTTGAAACTGGGAATGCAAATAGTGCTTATAAGACTTTAACACCCGAAAGGGAATCGAACCAATGCCTAGTAGACTTCAATATTTTCTGGGGGGCCTAGACCTATGAGAAACCAAACTGTCACTGGCGCTTAGAAGACCTTATCCGAGTATAAAGAAATCCACTAGTGCTAGCGGGACTGTTACTAGTGCTTATAATACTCTTCTATACAGCCTGAGCCTTACTATCAATATTTTAATTCTTTCACTACCAGCCAGCAGCTGACGCTGCCCTTGCTTTTCTTCTTTTCTTACGACGGTATCCTTACAGGCATTAGCTTTTCTGTACCTCGGTGTCTTCCCGAACTTTTAGTAATAATTTGACAAATAAGTAATATAACATAGCTACACGTACGATCCTAGTAGCGCATATAGAATAGAAGTCATAACTAAATAAGAGAACACAACTCATACAGAAGAGAACCAAACCAATGAAAACAAGGCTTATGCTCTAAACTCACTCCTCACTGCTGATCCAGATCCGGACTTTTACACCACCTTATCTTTGCTTTTATTACCTTAGCTCGAGCTAGAGTCTTCTCCCGCTTAGTCTTATTATACTACTACTCAGGTCTACTAGGCTTACCTTGGCTCTTACGCTCCTCTCTTTGAATCTTAAACAGCTTGCCTGAAACCTGTCCCCCTATTTGCAACGATTCTCACTATCTTTGCTTTCGTTCGATCTTTTCTTTCTTCAATGCCTTATTTCATTTACTTATATTACTGTGTTTAAAACATTCTCTTATTACAGAATTTAATGTGTTTCAACATTCTCTTATAAGAATCCAATAATTAATGAACTGAGCTATACCTGGAATCCAATAATTAATGAACTGAGTTATACCTTGAATCTTGGCATCCCGACCCCGAGACCAGTTGACCGTATCTCAATGAATATGGTATGGTATAGTACTACTCTTAATGAGCGATGGCTGATTCTCTTACTTCTCCGATGATTCTATTACTTAGTTGTACGTTGCTTTATTCCTTGTTGGAACCAATTCTTCTATTATTTATACTTAGTTTTTTGGAACCAATGAAAATTCTCCTATTACCATCACTATTATTCTATTACTTAGGTGTACGTTGCCTGTTTGCTTGTACGTTCGTTGCCTGAGTATAAGAGTAAAGGCTGTTAACCAATGCACCAATGATGAGCAACCAATGCACCAAGGGTAGGTAAGCCAATGAGTAGGGCACCCTAGTATGATGGTATGATATGGTATGATAGGGTATGGTATGATCGATCCAGTGGTACATCTATTATAGTAAGAAGGAGCTGTATAGTAAGAAGGAGCTGTCCGTATAAGACAACAACTAAGAAGTCAGAATACCGGCGTAAGCGCGAAGCCTTATATTGAACACAAGTAAAAATGCCGGAGTACCAGTGTTTGAATGCTGGGAAGAGGAGTGAGTTTTGTGGTAAGCAGTGTCAGTCTACTAGTTATGATTTTGAGTCTGTTTGTCAGTGGATCTATTCTGAGAAGCACCAGTTGTAGGGTTAACCTAAAGGTAGTCAGAATCGGAGTTAGGGAAGGGCCGGCTAATAAGTTAGCATATGATATATCATGAGAGGCACAGGCTCGGACAAGTTAAGCGGACTACCGCGTAACGCGAAGACATCAGCAGCAATAACAAATACAACAACCATTATGTGTTTTCCTTTCTGGCAGTTGTGGTTGAGTACTTGGTGGAATGCCGGGTGGCTTTCAAGTTTAAGAGAAAGTCCGGGCAGGCTCAAAGACAATAGCTAGAGACTAAAACAGGAGATATGGGCGAAGGTGCTGTAAGATAAAGATCTGGTTCGTAAGTATTAAAGAATAAAGGTAAGGGAACTTAGGATTAAGGCATGTTAAGTAATGGGTTATTAGGTGTGTGATTACAAGTTATCATTAAACAGAATATGAGCTAGGTCAGTATAGGACTTAGGGTAGCAAGTAATAGAATTTAAGTACTCATAGAGGGGTGGATCTAGGTAAGTAGAACAGACTTATGGTATTAGTGAGAAGAGGCTAGCACATCTGAAGTTGTAGACTAATCCAATAGTAGTAAGCATCAGAGTTTAACTCATTAGTCAAGAATGGGTGTTGGGGGTCTTAAAGCCAGAGTCGGAGTAGGCAATGGAACGGCCCAAGAATAGAAGTGGCACCCAGGAATTAGCTCATTAGAATAAAGTGGGGGTAAGTAGCATAATAGCACTGAGGAGTCCAAGCCTTACATTATTCCGAGAGACCACCCGACATTTGTATCTTAATACAAGCTTCAAGTCTTTAGTTCACCTCTCGAAGTCTTCCCTAACTTTCTGGCATTCCGTATTACTTGTTGAAAACTTTTACTACTCATTTGATTCTGATGTAGTTGTATCATATCCGGGAATTTACTTTGATACACTGGATCGTAATGTATCGTCCCAATAGGAATCGTAATAAGGAAAGCAATACTTAAACAGGTAAGTATAAGGCCGAAAGGGGACATACGGCATGCAGCTACTAACTATCGGATCGAATCACTGAGTAACGGGCTGAAACACTACCTTTAGAAGTAGGGCCCGACACTAAACTAGGAATTCTATTAGTCAGAATATACCTCGGTAGCACAAAAGAGAAACTAGTAAGCAAAGAGCACGCCTACTACTGATAGGACTTTTACTGGGGAGACAGGGAATCACTCCTTCTTGCCCAACCCCCCAACTCCTTCTTGCCACCCGCAGCCTCCCTATTTAAAGGATCGAGTAGTTGCCATTCATTCAATTATTAGTAATTCATTCCATTATTAGTATAGTTGCATTCATGCCATTCAGCCTATTATTATTGTTATTACTTGACTCTCACCTTACTGTAGTTGCTCAAGCTGTTTAAAGCTAGGTGCCAACATCAATTATTCTAGGAAAAAGGCAATAGGGTCAGAATTATTTCATAGAGTCTAGGGTTAAGATGATAGGAAGTGATTAAGGTTTTGAGTGTGAATCAATTGCAATGAAAGCAGTCAGCGAGGGATTAGATGCGGGTAAGGAAGCTGTTGAACCGCTCCTGCCTTTAAGAATAGAGAGTTCCAATCTTTGCATTAAAGAATAGAGTTGACTTACCACAACTCCGGATGTAGTTATAGGTAGGCAAGGACAATAACAAGCATTGCTTAACACTATTAGTTACTTGGCTGGGAATCAAATCCGAAGTTTGGGCGAGGAAAGGAACCAAGAGAATCCACTGTTTCAAGAAGTATTTGTTTACAGAGCTCGGGTCTATTGGAGGTCGGGTCGGAATACAGATGCTGAATTCACTGTTCTGGTTCTATAGTAAGGGTAAGGCTTTGTAGGCATACTCAGAATCAAACTCAGAGGTGAGCTGGTAGTTAAGAGAGGTGAGCTAGTAGGAAAGTTCGAATTCAAGTTCACCAGAGGGTCTCGTTGCTTGGCCCTTTCTTTTGACTAATTCTTTCTTTTTCTTTTAGCCTGCCCTCCATACACTCCTATTAGAACTACCTGGATCATCAGCCTGTCTCTAAAAAACCGATACTGCTTTTTATCATTCCCTTAGCTCGAGCTAGAGGCTCTACTGCTTACTTTAACACTCTGAAACTCTATATTTGCACTCTTTAGCTATACCCTCGCGCTCTTACTTTCTTTACTTGTCCTACGACATTGGATCTTGCTCTACTGTCTCTCGGACTTACTTTACTGTATTCTCAGTATTACTTTATGTATCACAAGTATGACTTTCCCTTCCATCCGAATTGGACTAGTGCTATCTCGGAATTCAACTCAACTACTTTAAGGGCATTCAACTCAACTAATAGGAACCCATCCCCAAGTACAGACAACAACTACTGCTTCTAGGGCTTTACTTACAAACCTACCCGGCGGTGCTAGCTCCGTTCTTTCCCCCACTCGTTCCATTCTTCGACTGTTGGGGTAATTCTAATCTTAGTACTGGGTCATCTGGGAATTAAGACCAATCTCCTCGTGGCCACTTGTCCACTCTTTAACTCCCTGGCTTCAGTCTGGTTAGCACTGATACTAGACCCTATCTGCTAGCAACTGCTTCCCTAGCTACATACCCGTAGCTACTAGACCTTAGCTACCCAGCATCAGTCCCATACAAGTAATACCTAGCATAGCAGGGGCACACATCAGTCTTACCAGCTACATGCCCATATCGAGCAGCCTTAACATCTCCATAAGCCCATACTGAGCAGCAATAACATCAGTCTGCCCAGAGCAACGGTTGAAGCCTTGGAGTTCAATAACAGAGCTAGCTACCTTGTAGTGTTTCCTGAGAACCTAACGCGGGCCCATACTAGCTACCCTTGCTTTCAGGCTTGGATTCAATGGTTGGAGTCTTAACTTGTGAAGCCATTCCGATACTCCCCAACATCAGCCTCAGTGGACACCGCTTCAGTCTGTAACTACTGATTGTTAGGCTTACTACTTTCCCCTCCATCCTGTGTTCGCGGGACATTTTATAATATTATCGAGTGATTTATTAGCGAAAAGCAGTCCTAAAAGCAGAGTGGTTTTTCTATTTGAACGACGGAGCTCTTGTTTGGGTGTTAAGTAACATCTTTATTTCTGAGTTTCCGGTTAGAGTATGCCATTCCACTAATGTTCCCCAGCTACGTATTCCTGTAGTCACTGCCCCAACCTAGTTCTATTTCTCTGTTTATTAATGAAGTTTGAATTGAGCAACGCAACGGGACTTTAACTATACCAATAACAAGAGTCGAACCTGGGCATACGAGAATAACCCTAGCGCTTCATGGAATAAGTCAGTCAAGAATGATAGGCAGTCGTTTTCGTTTGATAGCTAGGATGCCAGGAACAAGTCTGGGCTTAATCGTTTTTACGAGGAATAAGAATCTAGTAGTTATTAAATAAAGAACGGAAGGCGCGAGCCTAAGCCAGTAAAGCATGGGAACAGATTGGATATCGGGAGTAATTGTTTGAAACCTAGAACATGGGAATGAAAGAAGGGATAGTCATTCCACTGGGGAATGAAAGAAGGGATAGTCATTCCACTGGTGCCTATGAGCCCTACTATCCTTGGTCAGCTCTGTTACTCCCCTATCTAACTCTGAAACTGCTTTCCCCACATCCTTACTTATTTGTTAAAGAATACTACTACAGTAACTAACTCTTGCTTACTTTCTCACACTATAAGCCTGTGCTTACTTGCCTTAAGCCTTTCTTTGCCTTTCTTTGACTCTTCAACAAATACCGGAAAGGCGGATACCCTTATCTACACAGTATTAGGTTTAAACCGATACTAATCAAAATGTCACTAATGAACCCGAACCTTGCTTTACAGTTTCTAAGATTGGTCCTACTCTTAATAGGAGACTCGAACCCGGACATGCCAAGGATCGAACTACTAAATAGGGAGACAACTCATGCCTCTAAGGCTTAACTAGGCCAAAAAGAATGGGGCTACTACTAGAGGGAATGAAACGCAGAACTCGGGCTTAACTTACTGATAATGTAAGAATGGAATAATGCCCTAACGAATTGGACGGGAAACTGGGGCTTTAACCTCTTCAGTGAGAATTGAACTTCTGAGTATAAGAATGAAACGCTCCTAGCTACTATAAGAAGGCATAATTCTTTTAACAACAGTATAAGAGTCAAAGATAGGAGTAATAATCCTGTCGTCAATAAAGAATTAAAACAAACACTATCATAGTGGACCTAAGCCGTCCAAGAATCTGTGGGTATCTCAGGGAATCCAACTCGAGTGAAAAAAGAGGAAAACCCCGCAGCAAACAAAGAATTGAGCTCACAGTAGTAAAAGAATAGAACCCAAGCTAACAATACCTGAACTCAAAACTGGCAATCGAAAAGAGTGGAGCGGCCCTGCCGCCAGAAACACTGCAGAAGTCATAACTGTTGCTTGGCCCAACGAATAGAACCACTAAAAATAAGACACTGGAACGAGCGCTTCTATTGCTTTAGCTGGGAACGTAGCCTTTAACTAAGGGTATAAAACCTTGCTTAGCTGTCCTCAATGCTGTCGTTTTGGGGTCTTTAATTCTGTAACTCCCTACTCTCAGCCTACCCCGCCTAGCTTTAAAACAAAAACGGGTGCTACCTCGACTTTAACTAAGAAATAGGAAATCCACTAATGCTCCCAAGCATTGAGCTACTAATTAAGACTGAGCTATTACTGGAAGGAATGTAACTAAGGGCATACAAGAGTCGAGCTACAGCTTCTGCTTCTAAGAATGCAACAAGTACCAATAGTAATTGAGCTAATCAACTTGAATGGGACTACTACTCTATCAAATCACTACCGATAATACTTAAACTAGGAACCGGGAAGCCAACTACCACTTATAAGACTTACCCCCATCAACAGGGCCTGCAACTATTGATCTAAATTCCCCATCCATTGATTACAACTTAAATTACTTACTTTCATTCTGTAGTTCCACGTAAACTCTTCTACTATACCCCACACCTATAGCATTCTAAATCATACTCCTCCTAAGCTGTTTATCGTTAGGGAACCTTGCTAATATAGGGCGGAATTGCACTCATCGGTATCAGGGCTAAACCCCAGTAGTTATGTGGAATCTTATAAAGCAGGGGACGAAAACAGAAGCTAGATCCGTTGGGGACATGCAAAGAATGGTCTTCAAGGGAGCAGGCCGGAATCGTAATTCTCTCCTCAGTATTAAGAATGGCAGGTTGGGGCTCCGTATGGAGAATAGAACTCCGGAATAGAATAATTGCACTGCAACAAGTACGGGAAGGATGCTAAAGCTAGAAATAAGTGTCCTAGTTTGGAGTTATAGTGTAAATTGAACTCATTAGTAACAGAAATTGAACTCATTAGTAACATAATAAGTATTGGGTGCGCTGGCGGGATAACTTTTCGTTGTATAAGAAGAATATTGACTACCTAACGGGCTTGACTACCTTTCCTTCCATTCTACCTGCCCTAGCTTTATTGTTGCCGTTGACCTTACCTCTTAGATCAGTTTACCGGCCCCGAGAACAGTTGAACGTACCTAGACCGGTTGATCGGAACCACTAGACCAGTTGATCGCACCTATACTCTATGCACGAGCACCCCCTTTGTTGGCGACCAATGAATGCGTTAGCTACGTTAAGAATGAGTCAACCTATCTTAAGAATCAGTGAGCGACGCTCATAGAATGATAGATATGTGCACAAAAGAGTGAATGCTATGTTAACTTTAGGAAAAGAATGAGCTGAGCTGAGCGGAGTGACTTTCAGAATGAGATTGTGGCCGAGTAGGTGCGATGAACACTTTAACCAACCATCCAAAGACTTATTGTTGTTAATAGAAGATATTGATTGATGGTACTTTTTGCAGGCTGAGCTCTACGTTGTAAGACTTGAAGAACGAGCTCCTCTAGGGCCAAGGATACAACCCATCAGTAAAAGAATTGGTTCCCTAGCTAAAAAGTAAAGTCGAAAAGTAAGAAGAAAGTAGCAACACTCAGAATTTCACTTATAAGTAAAAGAGACCAGTAACTCAAGGACTGAAAAACGAAAAAGAGAGACTGGTTGAAGTCCCCAGAAGTTAAAGTCTTAATACTAAGGGGCCAAAGCACAAGCTACTTCCCCGGTATCCGAGTCTTACTCGCTAGCGTAGCACTCTCACTCCCCGGCGTAACAACCTTGCTTCATAGCTTCCAAGCCGTACTTTGATTCCCCTATGCCTAGCCGGAGTAGAACTTTCCTGCCTATTGGTCTGCTACTCATACCTTTAGCTCTGCCCTGACTGTCTGGGATTCTGCCGCGCGAGTCGAAGGAGGGAGCCGCATTAAGTTAATTCTGAGACACATATGGGAATGAGACTTAAATCAATCACTTCAATACTTGCCTTAGAAGGAATTTACTACTGACTAACAGGCTGAAACAAGCAACTTGGAAACCCACTAAGGATAGAAAGACTGGAGCTACGTCCATTAGTCCAACTACACTGTCAACTGACTAGAACCAATATTGATAAGAATTGAACTTTGTAAACCCAGCCTTGCCTTATTTACTGGTAGCCAAGCCCATACTTGTTAGCTTTCATTATTTCACTTCTTTCTTGTATGCACTAGATCGTACCTTAATCTTATAGTTCCCAGTTCCATTCTTATGATTACTACTATTCTTTTTGGTTTTGTCTTACATGTAGAATGTGTTTTCTTAGAATATTGATATTATATTTATTAGTGGTTAGCTTAGCTAAACTAGGGCAAAAAGGTTAATTCATTGACTCTATATTGCTATGCGTAACACATGGGTGAGACTACCAATACCAACTTACCTTCCAGAGCTATACCTATAATTCCGATATTTCTAATTTCCTCTATCCGACCTCATTACTTATTGCCAATATCAGACTTATTTATCTTCTAAGTGAATCCAACTCATAAGCGGCTTCCTCAGCGAATCAAACTAATCAGTCAGAAATCAACTTATACGAGTAAGAATAAAAGTAACAATACTAATAATGAACTGTCGGGGGCTGTAGTCAAAGCCTGACTCGTTAGCCTTCCCAACCAAGCCCCTTATTGCCTCACCTCTAAGTCTCTCCTAGGACCTGGTAGAGCATAATAAATCGATAGGTAACCACAGAAATAGGTAGCTGAACCCTAAAGCTAAGCGGGGCCAAGCTGACAAGACACTAGGCAAGTCGAACTCCAGTTCTATCCCATTTATCTATTTGCTATGAGCAAAGTTACTACTACAAAAGCACAAAGCCAAGCAACGTAGCCGTAACTACTAGAAAAACCACTACTCATCAGAAAATTCCACTACTCATAATAATTCAACGGAATCAGAGGAATTAGACGGATAAAAAGGGTGTAATAAAGTAACTAGCCTATCCATGGGTCCTTTTTCCTTTAAGAAGAGAGTCGCCTTAAGAATTAAACTCCACCCGCCAAGTGAATAAACAGAATCATTAGCTACTAGGTATGCTAGCTGGCTGCGGGTAACTCACCTACCCTAGTGCTCCTCAATTCTATTCTTATATGTGGTACTTCAATTCTCTTCAATAAGGAAGGGTACTGCTCCTCTGTATCTAAGAATGAGTCTCTTCAATAAGGAAGGGTACTGCTCCTCTGTATCTAAGAATGAGACTCCACAGGCGGAAAACAACTATATCTCACCAACCTAAGTGCTCTAAAGTAGGCCTAAGCTTGTTGAATAAAACAAATCCCCCGGGAAACATAATAGGCTTCTTTCTTTAAGTTTAACATAGGATCAACTCTGCTAATGGCAAATATAGAATTCTTAGTTGTATCAATGATAAAGATTCCACATAAGATGAGTTAACAGGATTGAATTATAACTGAAGTAATAGAAGTTTCGGGGAATAAGCAACCGTGAGCTTCAAGTAGTTACAGTTAGGTTTGCGAGTTCGGCGTGGTCTCATAGCATACTTCAGGACACCAAAAGCACTTTATTGCAACTACGTAATGCCCTTAGGACTCTCTAATTCCGTTGGGGTGGGGCCATGACTCTCATATTAGGAAACCTCTGGAACAATATTGAAAGTCTATGGTCGATGATCTCGTGGTCAAAACATAGGGCTGATGCAGAAGATCTTTGATCGACGGAGGAATAGCCTTTTTCATCATATAGCAGCGGGTACATAGGGCAAATGCAATTCCCCTTCCTTTCTAGTTAGACTACGGAGAATAGAAATCGACCAAACTATAATCATAACCCTCTGAAGAAAGATCCGAGAGTCAAAAGCCTACAGGTTAAAGTAGCGTATATCTGAGGGTTTCTATCCAACCTCGCAGGAAGGGAGGGTCTAAGCCATTCTCTAATAGGTGGGGGAAAGGACGGATCTCTTCTTTTTCTTTGAAAAGGGAGCATGCCAGAATGCTTTCGACAGCATAAAAAGCATATCTTATTAAAGTCCCCCCAGATTGATTCTAGTTTATCTTTCCTAACAGACAGACGACATTCTTTCAGTACCGAAAAAGCAAGCCACTGCTCTTAACTATCTCTCATGGCCTTAGAAGGTGGGTTCCTTGGGTACTCCTCCGCGCCCCGCGCAATGAACAAGGGCAGGAGAGCGCACTATCAAACTTAAGTCGTACCCTCTAGTTTGAGCAGAATGAAAGGTCCGCGGAAGATAGAAGGACAATGTTTAGCTATAATCTTCCCCTTAGAAATAGAAGTGTAGCTATCATCTTCCCCTTAGAAAGAAAATATGTTTAGCTTTGATCTTCGCCAACGAAAAGAGAAGCTTAGGCATTATCAGCACAGAGAAAAGTGGATCTCCAGGGTAGACCAACCTAAAGTCCATTATGTCTTGCTCTATTCGTCCGGATCGCAAAACAAGGGAAGGATTACAATCCGAGTTGATCTCGAATACCTTGTTGAACGCCCTTATGTTTAAGGCAAAGGAAAGGCATTCACTTCTATCTTGCCGGAAGGGCACCCTCTTTTCCAGAGAATTCTCTGCTTGGCGCAGACGCGGAAGTGATTCCAATCTAGGTCCTGAAAGGAAGGTTGATGCTAAATCAAGGAACGCGAACGGAGCAGTCCGATACGAAGAAAGACAGGATCTTTATAGTTTTACTGACCCGGGCAAAGCTATTATACCCGCTTGAACATAGGAATGCTCCAATTCAAATAACCGAGGACAAATACGAGTCCGTGATCACAGAACTTGAGTTAGTTCTAAAGATATCAATTGAATAACTGACAATAGACGGTGCTCATAAAATGATTACTATCTATGGTGCTCATAAAAGAAAATCAGCTCATAAAATGCCTCCGAGTATAATATGTGTGGTGAGAAAAGTAAGTATCCGACCCTATAGGGCAGACTACAACATGTCCCAATTCCCTGGAGAGGGTTCATTTCTTCTAAGTCCGGAGAGGGGTTAAGACTAAAGCAGACTCGCTCACAAGCTTGGCAGCTTCTTGGATTCCCCCGTCTGAAATGTGACTATGACGGTAAGGGAACTAAGGCAACCAACTTCTATTTATTATCGGGAGTAGACGCCTTCTCAAGCATACACTTATTCGTTGCTGTAA
The DNA here is from genome assembly GCA_900464855.2 of Musa schizocarpa. Taxonomy (NCBI): domain Eukaryota; kingdom Viridiplantae; phylum Streptophyta; class Magnoliopsida; order Zingiberales; family Musaceae; genus Musa; species Musa schizocarpa. The sequence goes on from LR890027.1 coordinate 390,808, forward strand.
TATCTGGCGGGCGGTATCCACTGAGACGTCTGGCTTATCTACTTCCCCTCCGAGCCCTTTCTCAGGTAAGTGATTTTTCCGCTTTGATTATTGCCCTTCATCTTGTGAGTTTATCGCTTTTATTATGGAGAAGGTTTTCTGAATACCCAGTCTATTCAATGCTAGGGGAGTGGAAGTACCTAAAATGAATCCCTTTTCGCTTTTCGTCCTATTCACTTTCTGGTGTATAAGGTATCATATTGAATTATTGGGGCTCCATCTAACTTAGGCAGATCTAGGCCCCCAAGGCTGCAGACCCACGTAAAGATAAGCCCCCTTTTCTATGAATTGGTATTGTCTTGAATACAATATATGAATCCGAGCAAGCAGTTCTCTTCCTGTTATAAGATATGAATCCGAGCAAGCAGTTCTCTTCCTGTTAATTAAATGGGGTGGGTTAACTAGCTTTTCTATCGGTTAATCAAAGAGCCCAATGCAAATAAAAGCAAATCTTAGGTCTTTTAAAGAGGTCGGTCGAATCATATAGATCATGATACAATCTCTTCATATATATATTTTGTTTCATATCCCGAGAAAGTCTACTTCACTATTTAGATTAATTTCCTAATTAGTGTGTGTGGCTGGCCTGGCCGGTGGATTCTTCTCTTCCATCATAGAAATAGAATCATTCCCACTCCCTATCTCGGGGCATATTCCAATAATGATTCTCTTCCCGCGCTATTTTCAACTCTCCGATTAATCAAACCATTCTTTCGTGAATCCTCGTGTGTGACATACGACTTCTCTCCTCTTTTCTTTGATTTTTGGAATAGCCAGACTTTATTAAAAGCTCTTCGGTCTCTTTCATTGTAAACTAGAACTATTGCTTGCTCTTATGCGGGTTTTGTAGAATTGGCGCCCTGAACATGAAGTCTGGGAAAACCTTACGAAAAGCCACCCCAAGGGGTTATTTTCTGGTCTATGAAATGCACACTTGACTTAGCCTCCGTACAATATAGCCCAAAGGGCGACCTGTAAAAAGTACTTACCTTACTTGTGCAAGCGTCTGATCAGATCAATCAGAGAAGGTTCGAATACACAGGGTAAAGATCGAGATTGATAGCCCTATATAGATATTATTATCAAGAAAAGAGCATGATGAGCAAGAGAAAAAAAGCCGGAAGAAATAAACTCAGAAAGAAACAAAGATAACGGCCTACTACTACTATGCCATGCCTGCACCACTAGCCAACTTTATCAAAGGTCAGATTAGTAATGAAGAAAGCATGCTGTGAGAGCTTTTCTGAGCAGCTTTCTATTCTCTGTCATTATTCAGAATGATTGGGCAGGTGGTATAGCACATCCGTATAGAGGCTCTTCCTTCCTTTACTATAATACTCTATATCTAGTCGTAGCTCGGCCTCTCTCTTAGGGTTGCTGAGAAAGTTAGACTTCCATGTAGTGATTGAGTGGTACACCACTCGTAACTTTATCTCTTATAGTTGGCGAAATGCGGCTTTAGAAGCAGTTCAGTTGTCGACCAATCAGGTGGTAGAAAAGATGGGTTCGCTTCCGCAGAGAATGCATTTGGATTTCGGCTCAGGCATTGGTCACCTGATAAAGATTAAGTTCTATTTATTCTACAGGTGATAAGAACCCTCTCTACACTTTGATATATACCATAATATGAAACTATGTAAAGACATGGCGCCTAATATGAAACTATGTAAAGACATGGCGAGTTCACCCTTTGGAATGGAATCCTATCTCGCTACTAACAATAGAATGAAGGAACAACAAAGTTCATTTGCGCCTTTGCCCATGTTTCTACCCTTCCTTTGCTTCCTTACACGCCCGAATGCAGAAATTATAAGATAATATGTAGCATCTCCTCTGTACTCAACAAGACGTTGCACGTTAGAGAGTTCCTTGTTTTGCTTTCCTTTGAATACGGTGGGTTTCTCTTCTCTTCCATCTGCCAAGGAACCGTCGTGTTCAGGAGCTAGGCGGGAAATTCCATAACTTGCTTGGATTTGAACATGCAGGAAATGCTTAGCCAGCCGTTACAGAAGCACTAGTTAGTGAGCGGGCTGCTGACGAACTTAATACTTATTGTTTATTCTATTGTTGTGCGTAAGGGAGCTGAACTGAAGAAGATAGGCATTATTGTTAAGGCTCCCACTGGGCGAGATTACATCCTTTTAGCTAGATCCACTAGCACTAGACAAGCGTAACTCTGACTTTCTTTATACATTCATTAGCTTTGAAGCAAAAGAAAGAGAAGTAGTTTGTTTACCAAGATCTATCTATATGTGGAATCAACCTTATTGTTTTATTGTCCCGTTGCTTGTTGGGATTCAAGCCAGCAAAGGGCTTACGTAGTGGGCGGTCTTGGTCTCGGTCATTTTCTCCTTTACTTCTTCCGCTCTTCGAAAAGCCCTACGTCGAAACCGTTAGCACAACGTTTAGTTCGATTCTCATGTCGTGAAAGCGCCTATTTTCATGCCGATGATAAAATGATAAACTTAGCTTACTTGGATTCGATCTTTCTCACCGTCACCTTCTCTATTTAAGGATCATGCACCGTCACCTTCTCTATTTAAGGATCATGTAGGGGCTCCGAATGGAAAGAATGATCATGGAATGGCCGATTCCGGAACTGACGTAATGAGACTAGTAAGGCTTCGCCCTAAGGAATCTGTCCTTTGAACATCGAGTCCTGAGCAACTCTTCATCGTGATAAAATGAGTTGACTAGTACTAGATAGATACTTTACTTCCTGAAGCTTTCAAGACAGGAAAAACATGAATTCCCCATCAAATGGAATGGTATAGCTACTTACTTTATGAAGTTAGGACTGCGTCATTTCACTTCTCACTCCATTGGAACTTCGACTGATTCTGCCACAGCGTGCCAAGTCATCTCCACATATGACCCACTCATCCTTCTGCTAAATCCCCTTTCTAACTATACTCGTGCAATTTCGAATCCTTCCTTGAGATCTCGTTTTTATTGCCTAGCTTTATACTGGGCAAGCTGCTCTGTTATGAGCAAGTCCTGTATACCAGAGTTATGAGCAAGTAGACAAGTCAGAATAGACCTGGGCATAACCATACTTTCCTAGGCACCAACAGACTCAAACTACAGCTAACCCGGCTGGAACTGCACCCTACTATGCTAGGTATGTAGCGCTCTAGTATGGGACTGATGCTAGTGCCACTGATTCCATGCATTCCCAGCTAGGATGTAACTATTGGTAGCTAAGGTACTATCACCTAACAACAAGAATTAAACCCCCACAACAATAAGAAAAAAACGAGTACGAATAAGACTACAACCAGTGCTACTAACTATCAGCAACCAGACTAAAACAGTGCCCCAGACTGATAGAGTGCCCCAACAGAATAGAACTAGTGCTAGCAAGGCGCAGTTCTCGAATGAACCCTTTGGGGTAGGTTAAATAATTTCACTTATGAGCCGGGTGCTCTAAGGCGGAGTCCCCGAATTCAACTCCGTGGTCAAAGAACGAAACAGTAGGGTAAGCATCTAGTACTGGTGAACTTACTATAAGAGCTGCTTCTCTGCATCCCTACTTATTTATCTCACTCTGTAGCTCCTTGCTTGAAGTCTATAGCTCGCCTTTCCTACTTGTTAGTTTTATTATTCTTCAATTCCTAATAGTAACTTAACATAAAGGTTGCCTTCGAAGCTCCTGCTGCTAGGTAAGCTAGTCGGAAAGTTAGGATTGAACTAAGAGGTGAGCTAGAGAGGTGAGCTAGGCAGAATGAAGCTATAAAGATGGAGAACAGGTGGTCAGAGCAGGAGTTTAGAGTTAGAGGAGAGGTCGGTTGGCTTAGAAAGGTTTTGAGTGATAGCAGTGTTGTTAGGGAACGCATATAGTGAGCAGTCAGGAGCGGAGCAGCAAGATGGCAAGCCAGAGAAGAAAGAGCGGGCTACCCGTAGAGTATAGAATTAAAGTAAGAGGAAACTCCAAAGCTACCCGGAGACAAAGTGAGTGAGCGAACTGTTCCTGTTCGAGCAGTAGGATAAGAAGAGGCAAAAGCATAAACAAGATCAGCATTAGAACAAGGACCAGAATACGAAGCAAAAGATGGATCCAAAGACGTAGTGGAATCTCCTCTCGAATCTCCTTCTTTTCTTTTTGTTCGAAAGAGGAAGGAAGGATAATGGCCTGTTGCAGTTCTGCTTGAGTCTTATCCAAAAGTTCCAGTTCTGGTTGCTCTTATATTAAGTAGACGGTGTCAGTTCCATTTCAATTTGATTCTACATGTATGGGAAGGCTGGGAGTGTCTTCATCAGCGTCAGGAGTTATCAGATCTTCTGCTTCTGTTTCTTCACTAAGATCTTATGTTTCCGCTTACGCGAGAGATTCTATTAATGCTTAAGTCGAGTTTGGAAATGAAAGTCTAGTTTGATTTTAAAGATCTAGATCTGAAGCCGTGGGACGGATCTGAGGTGGAAGGTTCTATTCCATTCTATTGGGTAGCTGTGTCTTTACTTAATGCCACACCAACCATGTGCTCAATATAAATAATATCAATCAGAAATGAAACAAGGCGCCAAGCCGACAAGAACAAGTAGTGGTCGAGGAAAGTAACAAAACTCCACCCTGAAACAAAAAAGATCAGAATGAAACGGTGTAAGCGCTAATAAAAACTCGCGTTAGGAGAGTTAGAGCCTTCGTTACACCTATTTTTTACTCCGCTAATGTAAACATCCATACAGGTTTTCTAGTAGCCGTGTCGGGGGGAAAGATTCTCACTGCTTACAATCATAAGATTCTCAAACAAACAGCTTACTCTTATAAGATTCTCACTGCTTACTCTCATATCATTGAAACTAAGCCCATGTACTTATAGTGCTTAGTCCGCCTATGTCCTTAGAGTTAAGGGAAAAAGTTAAGTAGTTCAGTTGCGCTTACTTAGTTATTAGGCTTCAAAAGGTCCAGCTGTGTCTTTACCAAACACTTCTTTACCATATGCTTGCTCGATAGATTCCAGTTTACAGAGCACTGGCTTGACAGCGCGGGTAATGCGATACGCCGCTCGAGTGATTCAATTAATTCTTTTGACTTGCACACGTTAGGAGGAGTTGAAGCGGCCGATACGAAAACAAACAGGATTTGCTCTGGACCGTTGAACTCGCTAACAGCAGATATGATAACTTAAAACAAGCCTTTAGTTTACTCTTTTCTATTGGTTACTAAAATATCCATATTGTTTGTACGACTTAAATTCTTAAAGCAAATAAAGGGTGCCCATATTCCAAAAGCAAGGGCTTCTGTACTATAAGTATCTTCAAAAGCTAGGAAGGACTTCTTTCAGTATAAGTATCTTCAAAAGGCAGGGGCGATAGAATCACGCAATAAGAAACGCAGAGTTAGTTGAGAAGCAATAATAAGGTTAGCCGGGTTTTTACTTTTCTTATATATTGTGATATGCAATCTTCAATTCTTATAGCAAAGGGCTCTTACTTATATTCCCTCTTTTAGTCCTGTTCCCAGATACCGCACTACTTATTCAGTTTCCAACTTATTCTTCTTGAATGGAAACTACAGGAATGGAACTTGCACTCGTCGAACAGAAGGAGACTCTTAGGGTTTACTTTAAGCTTTAATCACTTATATAAGCACAATGAGAATAAGTAGATAGGCAAACGATAAAATAGCAATTCCAGAAGCAACGAAAGAAGCAAGTGCAAAAGTCCTTTGGGGTCTTAACTTTAGGATAGTCGGTCTTTACTTAATCCAATTCTATACTAGGTGCTAAATATACTAAATTGAATTCTGAAATTTCCCCACTCTACTTTCTGGACGAGACCGTGTTGCAGCAGACTTTTGAACGGCTTCATAGCGGAAAGACACTTTACGGACTTTTTCATCTCAAACACCCAGCTACGTAAGCAACAAATAAGGAATTCCACTAGTGTTATAAATTCAGAATCAAACAACTGAGTCACAGAATGAATATAGTAAGTAGAAGGCTTCAAGCACTGAGTATACGCTTGCCTCTTTCCCACCGATTCCCCTCATTCCCACCGATTGCCCTCATTCCCACCGATTGCCCGATGATAAGATCTAGTCAACTGGTTCTCTGTCTTTCCTTTCTAACATCATTTCCTCTCGACCAGAAACATCCTTTCCCACTCCTGTTCCTATTCAAGTGAGAGTTTCATCCTATTTAGAAGCTGTGCCAAAGTAAGTAAGCTGGAGCAGGTACTGGCTTTGAAGCAAGGTTTACTGATTACTTCAGTGAGTGCGAGTAAAATATAGGTTCCTTGTGAGCGAGGCGGTAAGTTAGTTAAGAGGTAGCTAAGTGAGTTAATGAGTTAAGTAAACAATAAGTGAGTTAATGAGTAACAATAGGGGGCCAAGTAACTTCAGTTGACAAGTAGTAGTCAAGTGTGAGCCTTTACTAGATACCTTCGGGCGAGGAAGCTATAAGTAAAGAAGTGGGTTCGGGTTTTGGCTAAAGTCCAGGGCAAGTTTAAGTTGAATACCGATAGTTGTAGTCCTGTTTCACCAGTGGAATAGTCAAGAGCCCTAACTTGATTTGTAGCCTGAGGTATAGTTTACTTAGCTTAGGTAAGAGGTAGCATATAAGTTCTAATAGAGGAGCCGGAGTTCAAAGATATGAGCTGAGCCAGGATCAGAAAGTGAAGTCGGGTCGGGGAAGACAATAAGTACTGAAGTCAGGAATTAAACTCTACTGACTCAGAATGAAATCAGTAAAGAATTCAATCACTAAGTAAAGGAATGGTTTTTTTCGAGCTAAAAACTCAGTGGTTTCGTTCTGAGTTGGATTGGAATTGCAGTAAAAGGGGCTAGGCAAATGATCACGTTTCTTCATATTCTGCTCTCGCTTCTTAAACTTTAACTGTAACTAATATTCTCAAGTACTTTGTTTAAGCATAAGCGGCACCCTCAACCGAGACTCTTTTCTTCCTTCCCGCAAACGCCATGGAAATTGTCCCATAACTCTGTAAACTAGTACAGTTCTACTTCTTTCCTAGCACCAAAGCATCCTCGTATGGATATAACGTTGTATTTTGTGTACAAAGAAGATTTTCCGCCTTACCCTTAAGGTGTTTGGTTACGCAGTTCTATACTTACCCAATGAACGCTAAGCTAGATTAAACTTCATTTCCATTCTCACTTTGTTGATAGCGTGTGTTCCTCATATAGCATTTTGTAACCAGAGAGCACCCATTCAGATCTTCCTTACTCCTTTACTCACCGCTTTGCTTCCTTACTCCTCTCCTTACTGGATACTTATATGGGCATTCGCTAAGATATGATCTTCATGATAAAACTAGCAATTAAAGTAAACTTTCTCTTACACCCACCCCCCTAGTCTTGGGCTGGGCCCTGGCTCGCAACTTTCAGAAGAGCTCTTAAAACGAGCTCGCTTATGTATGGTATGGTCTCTCCATGATCTCTTCCACGAACCTCTTCACATGAACCTTCGGAGTCCATATCTAATAGTTTACCTTGTGTTAGTCTTGACGGTTGGTTGGCCACGCTTAAAGATGGGTGCTAATAATAGTGATTACAGAGACAGTCGTACTTTTGAACTCTCGCTTCGAGGAGACAGAGTGGATTAAGATATAGGCGTAATTTACTAGCTTGGCTGAGTTATGTGAAAAATAGGCCGTTAATTAAGGAATCAATCAAGGTTGTTTGGAAGTGCCCGGCCATCTACTAAGAGCAACTAGTAATGCTCTAACCCGTAGAATCACAACAGTTTTCCTTTCTTTCAAAGCAGTCGAGCGGACAACCTGAGATCGTAAAAACCTAACTTATAAATACTTCCGTATGCATAGAAGTTTAGTGGTAATTATGGAGCAACAACAAGTCTAGGTGACGGTCGAAATGAATGGAAGATGCCTCGCGAGTGATCAAAATAGCCCCATTTCCTGTACCGTTTGCATTTGCTTTTTCTGCCTTCCAATGGGCAAAAGCGAAGCATCCTTTCTTTCATATGCGAGTTATCTCTGTGAGAAGCTTCTCGCCCCTAAAGATCGAACCATACCACTTAACTAGGGAGCTAAACCTCTAAGACTTTAACTCGACGATACCTTAAGATGATAGAATAGCATAGCTGGGGATAAAAGAGGAAGTTCAAATGGAGGTAAGAAGAAGTGGAGCTTATCGATCTTTAGAGATCAGGGGAGTGCGGATAACCCCTGCGCAAGCCTTTGCCTGTGCTTTCTTTTCACAAAGTATTAAATGAAGATTACATTTACTTCAGCTTTGTAAAAGCATTTTTGACATAACGATTCAATCGCCCCAAAGTACTCGCTATACATAATTTCGGGAATAGGACATAAGGCTGCAGTAAGTATAGGGATTATTCCTCCTTTACTCCTTACTTAGTTAAGCTCTCGAATTCTGGCGATCCCAGATGAAATTGATGGGCTGAAATGCTAAAGGGTAGCGCGGTGCATCTCTCTTGCAGCATCTGTCGGCCCCGATTCCATTGTGGATGGGATAAATAATCACCGCACGGGCATTTCTCAAATCTTCGGGTCTTGATACGGACCTACATATAGAACAAAACAATTTGATAAAGAAAACATCGTTTGTCCAGCTAAAACAAATACGGATTAAGTAGCCTGCTCGCTACGATACAGGCCCCGGACAGTTACAACTTATCTTTCTTTCAAAGCAGTCGAGCGGACAACCTGAGATCGTAAAAACCTAACTTATAAATACTTCCGTATGCATAGAAGTTTAGTGGTAATTATGGAGCAACAACAAGTCTAGGTGACGGTCGAAATGAATGGAAGATGCCTCGCGAGTGATCAAAATAGCCCCATTTCCTGTACCGTTTGCATTTGCTTTTTCTGCCTTCCAATGGGCAAAAGCGAAGCATCCTTTCTTTCATATGCGAGTTATCTCTGTGAGAAGCTTCTCGCCCCTAAAGATCGAACCATACCACTTAACTAGGGAGCTAAACCTCTAAGACTTTAACTCGACGATACCTTAAGATGATAGAATAGCATAGCTGGGGATAAAAGAGGAAGTTCAAATGGAGGTAAGAAGAAGTGGAGCTTATCGATCTTTAGAGATCAGGGGAGTGCGGATAACCCCTGCGCAAGCCTTTGCCTGTGCTTTCTTTTCACAAAGTATTAAATGAAGATTACATTTACTTCAGCTTTGTAAAAGCATTTTTGACATAACGATTCAATCGCCCCAAAGTACTCGCTATACATAATTTCGGGAATAGGACATAAGGCTGCAGTAAGTATAGGGATTATTCCTCCTTTACTCCTTACTTAGTTAAGCTCTCGAATTCTGGCGATCCCAGATGAAATTGATGGGCTGAAATGCTAAAGGGTAGCGCGGTGCATCTCTCTTGCAGCATCTGTCGGCCCCGATTCCATTGTGGATGGGATAAATAATCACCGCACGGGCATTTCTCAAATCTTCGGGTCTTGATACGGACCTACATATAGAACAAAACAATTTGATAAAGAAAACATCGTTTGTCCAGCTAAAACAAATACGGATTAAGTAGCCTGCTCGCTACGATACAGGCCCCGGACAGTTACAACTTATTTATCTAGCCTCAGTTACAAATAACAAAGCAAAGTAAGTAACAACGGCTCTGGAATATGCACAAACAGAACTGAACTGTTAACTTCACAAGAAAAAAACCTTATGCTGCTAGGTTGCCTATGCTTCTACAGCTGCAACCCTCTTAACCATCGCCTCTTTACAACTCTCCGCTGCTGCCAAGGCGTTTTTGCCTCTGCGCCCTGTCGTATCTCGCCCTATCGATTCACTAACGTGTTCTTCCACCACATCAGGAAACATTATCCTTTGGCTTCGATGTAATATGGGCAGTTTATTGTCGTGCCTCATATCGTGCCTCAATAGCCTCGGGCAGTTTGTTATCGTGCCTCATATCGTGCCTCAATAGCCTCGGTTAGCATTTTATCAGAAACCACCTTTGGGATCCAGCTCATAATGTAATGTGATTCCGACTCCGTGGCTGGGACAACTGGAATGGAAGGTTAGACGGTAAATTAGGACCTCCAGCTCAGAAGCCTTCTCCAATTACACTCATTCCACAAAGAATTGAATCCATCTTCGACTCTGAGTAAGCTTCTTTCCACTTGAAAACACCTTGATTCCTTCATGCCCGGATGTGTTTCCCCCGAACTGGTTCTGCCTTGACGCAGCTACGACCTTACTCCCTGTACCACAGTAGTTGCTACCGAGCCTCATCACTTATTTCATATTTCGATCTTTGCATCCCCTTATAGGAGCCCGCTCCAACTTAATAAATTATCCTCTTGCAATGTTGCTTAAGGTTTTTTTGAGTATTTTCACCTGAAGAGCGAGCCGAGCGGTCTAGTAAGTCCATGTCCCTCTTCGCTCTTTGATAGAAAGATTTAGGGTTTAATTCCGACAAACGACTTTATGTCCTTCATATCCTTCCTTGCTGAAATAAGATTGATGAAGGAGTCGCTAACTTTGTCTCAAGCTCTGGGATAACTTTACCTCTAGCTAACCTAGAGAGCTTTACTCGGGCGGGCACTCTTATTCGGAAAGAGGAGTTCTTTTGAGCAACAGTAGGAGTTAGGCCAAGGAAAAGAGGTAGGTTCGGCATGATAGTAGATATAGTAGTTCCGGTCCGGTGTTCTTCTTACTCGATGGTTTTCTACCTTAATTCTTATCCCCCGTTGAAACTCTGGTTATGGCAAATTCCCCTTACCGGTCGGCTCTTCTAAGGCAGCCTAATCAAATGGACATTCCCCTTGACTGTACCTTCAAGCCATTGTGCTAACGTATGAGTTAAAGAGCGAGTTTTCTAGCGTTAGGTAGCTTCATGAGCAAGTCCTATCTTCATCTCTTGTTCGAGAGCAGAGAGAAGGAAGGTGTCTCTTTCGAAAGCAATGGAAAGGCGAACTCTACTCGCTAACAAGCAACAACTAACTCTCTTGGCCAAGCTAACCGCCGAAGACATCTAATTTACTGCTACTAATTAATATACCGAGTCCTGTTGTATTCCCCGGTAAGAGAGTCTGCACGGAACCCAGACCTTGATAAAGCAACTGATCCTGATACTGATATGACTAACCTAACAGCTAGCTTCCTTTTCTTTGGAATCCGACTGGGGCTTGGCTTGCTTCTGTGCAGGAGTACGGTTTCTTTTCTATCAAAACAGCGCTGCCGCTCTTTTAGCTCGCTACCGCCCAAAAGACAGGACTTGCTGAATTCATAACTAGACTATTGTATACCTCTTGTACCTCTTGCTCTCTTCTCTTCTTGCCTCCATCTCATCTAACTCTGGCTCCTACTTATACTATCGGCGTCAGGGAAGGTTGTTTACATTCCTAAACGGTACGGGAGTTAGCGAGTTGAGTGTCCTGTTACTGAGTGCCATACAAGACAAATACTCCCTTCTGGGTTTTCTACTTGACTTTATGAACCGCCTTTGATGCTTGGATTGTATGGACTACACCTCGCTTCAAACCCTTCACTTGCTCGCTACTGCTATACCTAACAAAACAGTGCGTGCTTCTTTCTCTTTAAACAGCGATATTTTAGTGGAGGAGTAAACGAAAAGAGTAATAAGAAAGGACAGAGACACTCGGAAAGCAAAGTTCCCAAGTATCTCAGAATACATGTTCACAAGGGAAGGGCTAAATCATAATAATGCTAACACGAATCGAATCGTTCTAATGCTTTTGAGACAGACAAAAAGGGAGAGATTAGCATACCATAAATAAGTTTTCACAGAGGTTATACGACCAGAAAGAAGCCTTCTTCATATCAAGATTATAATCTATGTAATTAGTATACTTTCGGTTTCGAGGTGCCTATCTATATTGAGCTTCTTTCTTTTAAGTCTGAGTTTACAGAGGATAGATAGGTATGGTATAGTTTCAAGAGAGGGATATCCTGAGTGAGATTCAATGAGAGCCATAGTTTATGAGATGAGCCAGAGTTAGTGGTTAGTTACTTCCAACTGGAAAAACAGCTAAAGTCAACAAACAACGGATCAAGCAACCAACGCATATTGTTGTGGGCAGGAAAGTGGAAAAGTGGAGTAGCCTGGTAAGGTATCAATAAGCTCGTAACGTTGAAGCGCTAAGTCAATGATTCAGGGAAGCAGTGTCAGAGTATAAATAAGCTCCAAGTCGTGGAGTCAGGTTTACAGTTGGCTAGTTCATCGTATCTAGTAGCTCTGGGTCGGTAAATTATTAAGTGAAAGTCGCAAATCAAGGAATAGTTTCTTGCGCAAGTAATACGCAATGACATTCTTAACTTCAAGTTGACTTTAATGAAAATAAAGAGGGATGCTGTGTATTGACTTTAATTCTATACTCGCTTCTTTCTTATTGCTTGTTCAGTGTTTGACTACTTTCCTGCCATTCGATTCTGTTTAACTCCATTCTCATATTCGATGAAAAGTACTTGAGCTACAGCAGGACAAGATGTTTAGTGTTTCAGAAGTTCCAGAGGTCGACCACTACCCTTAACTACAAGCAAGCTACGCAAGCAAAGGGAAGGCAACTACTCGGGAAAGCCTTATTGCCCGGATTTTATAGCCCAACTCAACTAAATAAATGTGCCGGTTCAGGAAGCAGTAAACCCGTCTTTGCTACAATCAAGGGAATCAGCAAGTTCAGAAGCCGTTTCAAGATCATCAGCCGAAGATCATCCAGAGATATAGCTGGTTTCGGTTTACTTTACAGTGTTGTTGCTTGTTGCGGGAACGGGAAGTTTCAAGTCTGGTTATTGTGCTTTGAAAGTAGTATCTTTTGGTGCTTCTTAAAATAGAGTATCTGGGGGTGCAAGTGCTTGTGTTTAAGTCTGCAATCTCTTTTAGAGTTTCATCCTAGTCTCCAAGAGAATCAGTAGGAACCAGATCTTACTTAATAGGTGCTTGGCTTGCTTCTGCGCAGGAGTACGGTTGACATGACCTTTCTAGTCGTGGAGAATGTCCTTCTTATTATGATTCTGAAGCCCCTTTTAGTGGAACTCATTCTTTTTGTTGAACTAACTCTTGTAGTGGAACTAATGAAAACACCTATTGGGTGGAAGAGCAAGTGTACCGCTCGCAAGATTTAGTTAACGTTGGGGGGATATGGAAGTGTTGGGTCATAAGAAGAATAATAAGAATAAGAAGGAGAGTTACAGAAGTGCTTGTGCTTAGGGCAGTAAGTGTACGAGTTAACCGGGCAGAAGAGAGTATTGCCTTTTAAGCAGTAAGTACAGAATGGGATAGTGTAGTTTTTGTTTCAAGATGATAAGTTTCAAGATCTAAAGCATAAGGGAAAGTTGTTGACAGAACAAGTGAAGGAGAAAGAATACGAAATAAACTGCATACGCTGTGGAAGTAGTTCGAAAGTCAGGTTAAGGCGCAGAGGTTAGCTTAACTTCCTGTCCTGTTTTCGGCTTACGTGAATTCTTAGTTAGGTTAGCTTATTGTGCTTGGTTGGGTGCTTACACTTATGTCGTATGTCTTGGGGTGCTTGTGGGAGTAGTTTAGTTCTGTTAATAGAATTTTAGGTACAACTCTCGGGGGCAACTTGTGGTTTTGCTGGTTGTTTACTGTCCTCTACTTAAATAAGTGAATGCTAATAAGATTCATATAAGTGAATGCTCATAAGATGAATTCCCTGAACTTCGGTATCGGTAGAGCAAGATAAGAAAAAGGATAATCAGCAGGATCTTGTGTTCAAGCAGGTAAAGAAGAAGTGCGCAAGTCACAAGAATCGGGCAGTTCGCGAGAATCCGCAAGTGATTGTGCTGTCGACGAAAGAGAGAGAAGAAGGTCTGTAAACTCCTAACCCGAAGCGAAGAATAAGAAGCTTCGCTTCCTTCTGCCCTTGCATTTAAGAGAAGAATGAATGAAGATCGATGAACCCCTACCTATATACTTGCTGGCAGGACATAGGCGGAGGCACAGTTAGAGAACTCCCTTCTTTCGCTCTTGCTTGTTTACTTCTCTTCTTGAGCTCGTATTCATTCAGTACGCACCCTTTCCCGCCTCTTTGATTCTTTCATGAAGCCGCATATATGATGATGTCGAGTTGTGAACCTCTACTAAGCCCACGCACGGAGCAGCGAAAAGGAAGCAGCAATGAGAGTAGAGTGAGGGCAATTAGAAGTTGAGATAGAGGTGAGAGTTGCAGTTCGAGAATCAATTACAGGCTTTTAAGCGCTAACACGAGTTTCCGTTTAAGTAGGTGAATTTCCGCTAGAGCTCTTTTCTTTGTAGTGATTACGAAGAACTTCTGCAGCTCCCGTTAGCAGCAAGTAAGGAGTTTTTTAGAGTTATTCGCAAGTCCTGTTTTCAGTGGTACGAAAGTCAGGAGAGTCAGGAGTGTTAGGCAAAGGGGATAGAGTTTAGTATATAACTTGGTAACCAGACGGAGTAAGAGATAGATGAACTTAAAGTAGAGGTCGTGGACATGGAGAATTGCCTGTTCCAGAAGACAGTTCAGGTCAGGCCCAGACTCAGTGTTAACGGGAGAGTGTTAACAGTTGGAGAATGACTTGTCGGGGGTTAGGTGTAGTTTTTGTTTGATGATCTGAAGCTGTTCGCAAGTAAGCTGCTATTCCAGTTTAGGTCGGCCTTGAAGCGAGGTGTGGTCCAAGCAGAAAAGTGAGTGTTGTGTCAGTGCTCTAGCTCGTTGTACGCAAGTGAAGAAGCTGTTAGGTAACATAATTATACCTGTGGTGCTCCAGTCCAGAGATAAAATCCAGTCATTCATATCTTTGAGGCGCAAGAGAGAGAAGAGAAAGCATTACTTGTTGCGTAGTTACTTGTTGCGTAGTTGCTTGTTGGTGCTCGATACGCTTTATTGAAATTCTTGGATTTTCATAGCTAATGGAGTTATAAAAATGCATGTTGGCTTGGGCTCTGTCATATTCCTATTTCTAATACGAGTTGACCTGATCGTGATAGTAGTGGATCTTTGCGTTAGGGAGCTACTCAACCCAGGGACCGGGAGTACCCGTCTTCATCAACAAAGGTTAGAGTTCTAGTTTGAGCAGGATCATAATGAGTATAAAAGGCAGGATCAAAAGCATATAAAGAAGCATAATCTGGATCAAAAGAATCCACAGTACAGTGCCAAAGTATGCAGCAAGTAAAGTCTCAAGTTCATGAGTTCGGGATGCGCTAATGGGGGGAAGAGGCGATATATTCCAATTCCCATTATAGAGTTCGATCGAGTGTTGGCGCAAGTGCAAGTCCAGGAATTTCCATTTATTAATTCGGTTCCACAAGTCCTGTTCTGTTCTCTAATGTTCTGCGCTAAAAGATTATCCTGGTTGACTCGGAGCAAGTAGTTAAGTGTAGTTCGGGCAGGAAAGAAAGAGAAGTGATTGTACCCACTCCTATAGAAGAGAGAATAGGAGTATCCGGAAGTTCGAGGTCCAGTAGAAAGGTACAGTGCTAGGAAAGTAACGTTCGGGTGTTGGCAAGTCAGATAGAGGTTTTAGTGTAATCTAAAATAGAAAGAGGCTCTCCTAAGCAAAAGTAGAAAGTAGAGTTACTATTCAATATTATACTAGAAATAGAATAACATATACTCGCCAGTCCTGTTTTCTATGCTTTTGTAGCCTACTGTTGCGCCAACTTGAAATACACTACTTTATTATTGCCCGGCCAAGCTATTACTACAAACGCAAGAAGAACAAAGAACATCGACTACATAATACATTATAAAGAGTTATTAAGGAGTCCACCAAGCAACTGGGCAAGTCACGTATACAAAGACTGATTATCCTACTGATTCTCTTTCGTCACCAACAAATAAAGATTCCACTCGAACCGCATCAGCTTCTTATACGGATCTAGCTTCTGATCTTGAAACTTCAACTCAACTTGCATCTCCAAACTATACTCGGGACATTCCGTTTATTGTGATAATTAAGTTATAGAGCAGAGTTCGACCACACCCCGCATATAAGTTAGTAAGGATAAGGATACAGCTTACCACTCTTTTGAATCTTACCTCTGACTTGCACCAATACTTAAACAGAAACAGTAACTCGACTTGAAGAACTGCTACGTAGGGGGGGCATTCGAAAATAGAGTCAATTCGGCTTGCAACTGACTTTAGCACAGCTTCCACAGCTTCTGATCTCGTTGACAACAAAGAAGCAACCATCTATTAATTTATCACGTTAGTGGGGAGTTACAGAAACAAGGGATGCTAGTCGAACAGGCAATTTTCACTTTACTTCCCAAGTGGTTTGATTAGAAAAGCAAATGAACCTTATCCGACATAGACCAACAAAAAGGGAAGGGCATCAATCACATCAGTGGAATCGAAAACGGAATGAGAAGGACATACTCGAGAAAAAAGATAAGCTCATATGCTCATACCAAACAAAGAGAAAACACTATTCAAATCAGAAGACTCGGCTCGGCTCCTTTTCATATTGAATTTACTAGTTGGAAATAAGGACTAGAGGGAATAGCCTACATGGACGAGAGCACGGAATAAACTAAACTACCAGACCCCCGTAATGCAAATGCAGTACTTAACTTACGGAGCAGTTAGAACCTGAAGATGCAAAGCGAAAGCGAATTGGATGATGTGGGTGAGCGACTCCTCAGGTGACTCCCGGGTGGGGAGTGACTTTCACTAGCAAAAGAAAAAGCGCCCATGCGTGTAGCACCGGTTCCGGCGACTCTTTATAGATGTTATTTCCGATATCCTGGACTCCATAAAGGAATGAACAAATTACTGAGCTACTAGAATAAATCGAATATTCCACTGATGAATGGAGGCTAAGCCTATTGAGAACAGCTTACTGGAGCCCACTTTGACTTTTGTATCTATTTCAATTGAAGGCCTCTCCAGTTCGGTATTATCCAACTCGGGTCTTCGTGGAAAAGCACACTATCTTGTAACAACACTTGTTTGCCAGCTTTCCGCTTTCGAAATCAAGGTGTTTCAAGGCTTTTCCCTGTTGGATTTCGATTAGTTAGTAAGTATAAGAAGGCACTCTATAGACCTATAGACTCTCATAGACAGATGCGAATAGGCGCATAGGCGCTTTGGTACTCAAGCGATAAAGGTGGCTTGGCTAGATACATAGAAGAAGCGCGCGTAAGGGAATCAGTAACCGTTGCTACCCCTGCTCGAGTTTAGGTAATTGTTCAATCATCCACTGCTCTCGTAACCCTTGCTTGGCTCTCTCCTGTTGATTATGCCTGATCTGATGGTTAGTTAGCTTAGGATCGGAGGTACAACCGGGTTTTGTAAAACGAGTCCTGTGTTCTGCCCTGTTTTATAGGCTCCAAATTCATTATTGCTATTTCTCCTACATTCCATTCCTTATTTATATTTAAAAGATAGAGATTCCATGAAGACTTATCTGCCAGGTATACTTCTTACTATTATCGAAGCAAGGTATACTTCTGACTATTATCTTTGAGTGCGATTTCAGTCCCCTTGTTCCGTTGCTGGCCTTGCCTTAAGAGTCATTTAGCGTCCATAATAGTATATTAATTCTAAAAACACTCTCTAAACACAGCGAGGCACCAATAGTGGGTATATTAAATGAATTCGTAGTAGGGGGGGATAAATTAATTCTAAAAACACTCTCTAAACACAGCGAGGCACCCTCGACCTATGCTATACTCTTTGACTTTAGTTCTTGCACCGTAGCTTGTGGATTTGTGTCGGTTTAGATGCTGGATCGTGATCTTCAGCAGTGTGGGCTTCATCCGCTAGTTCAAGATTCAATGATTTGTTTTACTTCGGATCAATACTAAGTGTGCTAACAGAAAGGGAACCGTCAGCAAAGGAGCTCGATAGATCTGTATTTGTTTACTCTGCAGCAGTCTCCTAAGTATGAGCATGATTTTATGTTTCTGTTCTAGTTTCATCGTATGAAGGTTCAGTTCTTGGGGCAGACTATAGTACTTGCAAAACCTCACTAGCAGACCCCAACACGCTTGCACCCGCAACAGAGTTAGTCCTTTAATACCTTCAGGGCGTAAATAACTAGCGCATTCTATGAAGTATAAGACAAGAGGGTACGATCTAGTTGGTTAGTTAGATCTATAATACATAGCTGAGGGAGCATGAGCCAGGTCTGCTGGTGATTCTTTTCTTGTTTCTAAGTCTTCGAGTTATGTTCTTGGCGGAGAGGTGTCAAGGCAAGGTTTTGTTTCAAGTATTGTTAACCCTTTGTCAGCTGCAACAGATGAAGCAATAAGAGTTAAGTCTCCGAGAAGTAAGCATTTTCCAAAGTTAGCTCCAAGCGGAACTTCAAGTTAACTTTTCTCCGACTCCTATACCACTCCTATAGAAACAGAACACGGAATGCCCTATCATACTCCTATAGAAACAGAACACGGAATCGAAGGCGGTCAGCTAAGATGTTAGGCTACAAAATACATTAGAAGAGCCGTTATATACCCTCAATGGTGTGGTTGGTGTATTTGCCATTCTCTAAGTTTCCACAAGGTTAAAGTGAAACGATGCAAAATAAGCCTTCTGGCCTTCACCGATACACGAGTTGTGGTCGGTAATACCTCTGCTTTGGTTGGTAACGTCAACTGATTGTCCCGCTTACGAATCCTCTGCTTCTGGCTATGCTTCAGGGCAAAGAGGTCAGCAACAAGTGGTTCAGGTTCCAGTTCCTGGAAAGTGGACGAGAGAGAAAGAGTCAGTTTACACCTTGGGCTAAGAGCAACTCCTTACCTACCTACCCACCTCTTTTCCTTTTAGAACTTGTTATTACTAAGTAAGACAAGCAACGTTGTACAGTGGATCAAAAGTTAGGGTCAGCATCTATAAAACAGAAGCCAGAGATGAGTCAGCTGAATTTACTGTTAGAGTGGAATCCAACAAGCTACTACTAACGTGAGAAAGGCAAGAGCCAAGCCACATAGTATAAGTCAATATAGGATGCATAGGAGACTCTCTTCTTGCTCGCACTGCTTCTATTCCCGCTTCGTCACCAACTCCAAGGTCAAGGAGGCATTTTCTAGGTATGGAATTCGAACAAGCTTAGGCGCTAACTGGAAGCTAAGGAAGGGAGTTATCGTATATAAGCTGGTAAAGAAGAAGTAAAGTCCGACAACAAAAGTCTCAAGTACACAGGCTCGGGCGCTTAAGAACCCGGATTGAGAGTCGAGCGCAGAAGAGAAGATCTGTAGCTCACGCAACTCAGAATTTAGTCAAGTTACAGAGCATTACAATATTCAACTCCCGTTAGCGCATCAAAGTAAGTATTGGACTCTTCACCGGATCTTTCAACAATAACTCTACTTCCATTTACGACAACAACCGAACAAGACTTTAGCACTTAGAGAAACATTGAGAATGTATTTGCTGCAACATAACTCGGAGACTACTTTCCAACAGGCCTGGAATGGAACTAGCAATTCTTATGCTAAACCCCCTAATCCTGCTTACAGATGCATATCCTTACTCTCGAAAACCAGACTTGCGAGCACCTATACCTAGTAAAGAAAGAAGTAAATACACTGCATACCTTTTGCCGACCACAACTCTACTCGCGGTTAGCCAATAACTGATTTCTATGAAGCATAAGATCGGATTGCAGCTGACAAGCGAACTGCTGACACTGTCTTTCTTGTCGACAACTCATTCAGAAGCGATTGCTGCGGATTCTATGTCTATCGTAGACAACACCGCTCTCTTCTCTTTGGCGTTACTTCCGAACTCGACTTTCAATTGCTGCAGACTTGAGCCTTAACCGCATAGTGGGCTAATCGCTGGAAGCAGTGAGCTTTGGAGTTTCGTAGTGAGCTTGAGGTGGCCTGTTACTTAATTCTAGAAGAAGTGGTGCACCATCTGAAACAAGCTTTAGGCGCTAAGGGAAAGCAAATCAATCATCTCTCTCGACAATCACCTCTCTCTCGGGTCGAAAAACTGATGAAACTGATTGTCTTAGCGCTTACTTGCCAGAGCCTGTACCCGATCCATATATTAGTAGCAGTTGTTACCGAGTTCCCCCTTTAAGAATAGCTTGCAACTGACGGATTTGATACTACGGATTCTGATTACTCTGATTCTTATTACCTGCCTATAGCTCCAGCCTATTCGAATTATAACCGCTACATGGGTCTATCAAACCTCTTCCTTATCTTAATCTTCTCTTTCTACGGTTCCATGAGACTAAACCTCAGCAGTTGATCATTCCATTCTTCGCGGTATCTTCTAGCTTTAGATGATAAGAGTCTTGGTTCTGTGCTACTTTAATCATATGACTCGAATTGTCTGATTGATTGCCCGGAACCTTATCTTTATTATGGCCTTCTTCAGTGCCCAGCTGCTATTCCTTGAACTTGGCCTCCTCCTGTAGCATGATCCTTAAGTATAGTCTCATTGGGTGTTGTCGTATCAAGAAGAGAATCTAGCTCTTTCATAATGCCCACTACGAATCCGAGGTGTTTCGGTTCAATTCCAATCAAAGGGAAGCAGTGCTGTTTAGAAGCCAAATCAAAGTGAGGGGAAGCAGTTGTTACTGAAGAAAGAAGGTCTTGCAGCTAACTCCCATGTTTTATACGGAATCAGAGTGTAGAGCCAACTGTTCATCTCGAAAGAAGCCCAACAAATGTGCTAAGTACTGAATACGTAATGAGGAGAAGCCAACAAGCAACAGAAGAAAGAGCGCTAAGCTAAGAAACTAACAACGACGAACATGAGCTTTTGTAACAAATCGATAAGCAGTTCAATTCCCTTTATTTGTCTGTTCAGTTCAATGGATCTGCGCTAACGGAAGTTACACAAGCAGCAATAGCTTTCAGGAAGATTCTATTGATTTCGAAAGGATCCCACCGTCTTATCTTATCTTAGAGAATGGCCAGATTGTCCCGCTGTAGCATAACGTAAGCGCAAGTCACAGAATGCATTTCCCTCTTTTTAGCCATGAAGGCACCCAATGATTTTGCTCTTTTCTTTCGAGCACCGACCGTATCTATCGCATTACCCGCGCAGTCAAGAGAGAGAGAGTTGGGACTTTTGTCAGTCAAACAGGAATGGAACTAGCTTGCTGCTCCCTAACGCACAAGTATAAGCCCCTGCTTGTTCTATTGTGGTCCAAGCATCAAAGTTAAGGAGTATACAGGCGCTTTCGGGTTAAAGTCATAATATAGTTCAGTTTCTTGGGGCAGAAGAAGGAAAATTGCCAGTTATAAAGTAATCTGTAAAGGCTTTAAGCTCCTTACTCTTCTCTTTCCACTCATAAAGTAATAATTGTATTGTTGAGCACTTAGGTTGGTGACCCATAAAGAATTGGAGGTACCCGCTGACTACTTGAATGAACTATTACTGTAATTCTTGTATCTCGCTGATTGCAATTGCGCTTACGCGAGCCAAGTTACCCGATTCCATCATACATAGCTAATGATTATGTTTCATCCACTGATCTCGTTACCACTGCTCCATCTTATTCATCTGATCCTTATCCTTCTGTAGAGACATCTTCTTCTTTCTAATACTTCACAAGTCCCGGGCACAAGAGAAAAGATGCTGTTATCAAGGAAGTAAGCAAATGATTCTGAGAAAAAGGGATGCTAAGCTAAGCTGTGTCTTGACTTTCATCTATACTGGGCTCGCTAAGAGATATATGAAATATAATGATTGATACACTTCGACTCAAGTGCTAACTATAATAACAGGTAATTTAATAATTCTTTTACTTCGGATCAAGACTAAGTGCGGATGGTGGGTCGGGATCTATACTGGGCTCGGCTCGCTAATAAATGAAAGTTTTCCTGGGTTTGGTGCAAGGTCAGAAGCAAGTCCTTTTGTTGGTGTTGAACCTCTACCGATTGACAAACACCCGATACTGAAGCTGAAGCACTATTCTCAGTAAAGGTAAGCTGTGAAACCCTCTTTTCAACAAGCCCGTTAGCGCCTAAAGAGAGTAATAGGTATAAGGTTACATAAAAATCTATACTAGAGTTAACCATCTATATAATATTCTGCAATTCCTATATGCGCTTGAAACAGTATCATCAATTACTCCCTCCGCGCGGTCTACTTCATTTAATACAAGTCTCTTTATGTTCTTTATATATATGAGTCTAATCATGGTGCGAGTCAAGTCTTTCTCTCGGATAACAAGCAACGGAAAACCCAGAAGAGCATAGAATTGGATAGCAAAAAAGAAGAGCATAGAATTGGATAGCTGATAGATAAGGATCGGGCCAAGACCCAGACTCAGTGGAAAAAGTCAAATCTCATTCCGCGCCAAGAGATATGTTCCTGGTTTACTCAGCACATAAAGGGAGTTTGAAAGTAAAGATTATAGGAATCAAAGCATTAGGCGGGTGAAGGGAATAGGATAGTACTTGCTTTGAATCAAGGTTAAGTGGAGAGATAGGTGCTAAGAGAAGAGGCGGGATCGGGATATGACATAAATTATGGGTTTTCCTCATAGCTAAGGGAGCAGCAAGCATAGTTCCAGCAGGATATGGAGTAGAATCAAGATCTTCAGCGGAATGTCCAGTTCTGTTCCTGTTTCATCGTCTGGGAGTTCGGGTTCTTGTGTTGGCGAAAGAGATAGATCAAATTAATTATTTGTGGCAAGAAGAGAAGAGATAGAGTGAGAAGAGCCAGAGGAGAGGTCTTATATAGTATAGTATAGTAGTAAGAGCGAAAAGAGACGAGGTAAAGTTTAAAGTGTAGCATCTTTGGATATCCCTACTAGATACAAGGGAGCGGTCTTACACTCAGTAAGTCTGAATTCCACTTCCAGGAAAGAAACAGAAGAACCTTACCTGAACCTTAATGCTTGGACTACTACTTTGTTGCATTGATTTGTTTCCTCGGCGCTAACGGGAGCTCGCGGGATTCCTGTCTTCATCGTCTTTCACTTCAAGCAGAGATAGGGTTCGAGTGTCGGTCTCAGAGCCAGCCGGAATAGGGCTCTATAAGGAAATTAGCACTAAGGGTCACCTCTTTTCAACGACTCAAAAGAAGCCTTGCCTTCTTCAGCTTGACCCTCAGCTTAAAGCTTGGATCACAACTCTGGAAAGCAAATAGGCAATTCTCTAAGTTGAAGCTCTTTATGACGTTGCGTATGTGAAATCAATGAGTTGAATCGCTAGTTTAATCGTGAAGAGAATAAGGATCTTACATAAGGATGAAAAGCAGTATCGCTGTCAACCCCCCGACCCGACCTCAACGGATCTTGCTTCCGTTTCTGATCTATATGAGGCTTCTGTATCTTCTGTATCTTTTGTATCTTTTGTATCTTCTGTATAAGATGAAACTAGCACTGCTGCTGATCTCGTAGATGAAACTAGCACTGGCGGATACTTACTTTAGCACTGAAGAAGCACAAGGTGCTTAAAGCTTCTCGCTACAATGACACTATAACTAAGCTTTCCTGGACCACAACGCCCTGAAGAAGGAATTTAGGCACGCACAGAACAAGCAAGGGCAATAACAAAAGTACTACAAGTATAGGGTTCGACAGCCGATATTCATTCTCAAATAAGTGAGTCAGCAGTCCGGGTTACTCCAATCTATATGATATCGAGTTCTATTCTTTTATGCGATATGCGAGTGGGATTCAATGATTTCAAATGATATTAGAGTGGAGTTGTGCTTTAAATGTTAAATTGGTGACAGAGAAGGGGATCAGCTAAAATGATAGATGAGCTATAGGCAGAGCTCAACAGAGGTGAAACGACCAGAAATAGTACAAAATAGGGGTTGGTTGTTCACGGAGACCCTCAATAGGGGTGCCTTAATCTTCATGCGACTTTCCTAGCACTGCTTCTTTATACGATGAAACTAAGGTCAAGCTAAAGCCAAGCTCCAAATGAGATTCTGCTGTCGAACAGGCAATTCGAGTCAACAACAAAAGTACCGCTTACAAGAGCATAAGAAGAACCTCTCTAATCGACAAAGACTCTTTCTCCACAGGAATTAGCGACAACACCACTGTCAACCCGACCCGTCTTGTCTATTATTTAATCCACTAACTAGCTCTTATAATAAAGTTTTTCCTATTAAGATAGCCCTGAGAGAGAGAGTCAGACAAGACGTTTCTTATCTCATTTCCCGCCTACCAGCATTGAACTCCCTAACACTATAGTCTGGAGCTGGCGTTAGCACCACTCAAGTTAGCTCTCCATTAGTAGTTGTTCCTTTCACTCTACAAGCAAAGAAGTTGAACTCGCACTCCGAACTACTGAATTGATTCCTGAGCTGATAATAGATGCACTAAACTGGAATTGATTCCTGAGCTGATAATAGATGCACTAAACTCTTTCTTTAGAGAATAAGCACCCTATCAAATAACCGTTAGCACACGTTAGCTCTAGGGATTATGGAACTATACCACACAAAGAGCTACTGCGAGCGTAAGGAGCAAGCCAGAAGGACTTAGATGAGCAATACTTAGTGCCCAATGTATGAATCATAGAAGCGTGAGACATATTTCAGTTATAGCAAAAAAACTCCTTACTCTCTGAGATGAAAGGTACCGAACTCTTGACTTTCGTACTTCACTCAATTGCATGAAAGGCTTGAAGCACCTTGTGCATTAGCTTACTCTCGGGTCGGGTGTTAAAGTTGTCATAGATATCCATCCGATCTTACGCTTCGGTGCAAGAAAAAAGTGCTAAACTAACTGTAGCTCCTCAAGAGCAAGTCCTGTGTTGTCGACAAGTTCAGAAGCTTGCTTGATCAAGATCTAAGGAAGCTGGATAACGATCTAAAGCAGGAGCAGATGAAGCAGCAGAATAGCCAGTTACATCATAATAAAGTACAGGGTGTTGGCGCAAGTGAGGGAGCTGTACTCGACTGAACCTCTTCTTTTCGGCGATAGCGATAGGGAGTTTTAAAGAAAGAAGGGGGAATCTCAGTATTACTCTAAAGGCTATCTTTCTAGGCGTCAAAGCATTGGAAGAGCTTTTAAGAACTAGCTAACGCCACTCAGAGACTATACCAGACCCGCCTGTTATTGACTTTATTATTCCCTTAACAGCTACGCCAGTACTAGATGATGCCCTTAAGCGCTCCGGTAGACAAAAAGTATTGTTCCTTAGGCTGTTGATCCTTGGAATACACCGTAACCTAGAAACTATGTTCCCTTACCCGCTACACCACTACTAGATTATGACCTTAACCCTTTCCCGCTTACCGCAACAGAATCACCTCCTTCAACTGAAACTTTTGATACTTTATAAATCAACAAGAACAGTAACACAGGAATCAAGAATTTAATGGAATTGGATAGTAGGGAGCTGTACCCGAAGTAGGAACCACATCTGAAGCCGGGGAAATAATCTTAGTACAAGGATAGGAACAGAACAGGTTAACCGTATTACTCTCAACAAGCAACTAGGCAAGCTACAACTACAAAAGCCAAGAAAGTCAGGGGTAGGGGAGAGTTTACAGTTAAGTCGATTCTTCAAGTTTGGCGGTCGGGTTTAATCTTTAAAAGAAAGAAAAGAGGGACAAGACAAACTATAAACTACTACATAAATAAATACATTAGAAGGGCACAGCAGGCGCCAGAGGTGTTATTGTCAGCAGCAAGAGCTAGTCCAGTAGCAAGGTTAGTGTACGAAAGTTCAGTTCGACTGAAATCCATGTTTGTTAGCGACCAAAGGTCTCGTTCCACAATTGATGTGAGAGTAGAATCGTTAATTGAAAGCTAAGGAAGTATTAATTATCCGTTCAGCTGCAAGTGATGATGTGAGACTGGAATCCCAGAGTTAGATGAGCCTCATTCTTTTAATATTAAGCCGAACCGAGAATAAGAATAAGGGAGCGGCGGGCTGACCCTACTCTGCGAGTCTAGTAGTAGCTTGGCCTGGTTGACAAGGCGCAAGAGAATCCATTTCTGTATTGGTCCCTACAGCAATAAGTAAATTGAGGGGCGGATAGAGCAAAAACCTATACTTACGATTCTATCCACTCGAAACATAACCACTGGCCTTTACCAGCTGTTTTGACCGCTTACGATTCTCTATACTCGAACATAACCACTGGCAACTTACTATTGAACTGCTTCCAATCCTGTTGACAAAACAAGTAAGTGATTTGATTCTTCTCTTGGCACAAAGACATCTGATTTTATTTCTGTGATTTGGCATCAGCGACGGATAGGTGAGGTGGCCCCTTGACTTCTTGTACGAAGTTCTTACTATTTATGTTGAAACTGCTTATGCTTTCGATCCGGATCTGACTTTGGCCTCTTATCCGTATTATGGTTATTCTTTAGCCGATTCTTTAGCCTCTGATTCTTTATACGTACGATTAAAGTAAAGCACCCGAACTCGTATGCTCTTAACAAAACTCGTATTCTTCTGAAATGAAAGTACACACCTCGCTGAAGCAGTGGAGCATTCAACATTCCATTCTTCGGATTATTAGAATTATTCTTCTACACAATAACGAAACTTTCCTTCCCGCTTCCCTTTATGGTTCAGCTACCTATCCCTTCCTTGGGTGAAAAATCTTTCTATAAGAGAACAGGTGCACCTACATTCAACAAGTGCTTTCACAAGAACAAGTTCGTTAGAAGTCAAGTTACCAACAATAGGTCTTATTTTGTTTAGAGCGAAGGGAGCCCGGTCTTCCACTCCGGAAGTCAGAATTGAACAATAAAGTATGAGTACCTAGAAGAGAAGTCTATTAATTTGTTTAAGTTTTGTTTGCTTTAAGCTCCCATTAGCAGTAAAGAACTTGCACTGCTCCAGACTCCCTAACTAACAGTGACTACAGGGGAACAATCCGTTTAGTTTCTTTGGGGTGTAATAGAATGCATGAGTAACTACCCTAGTGCTAATGATTCTGCTTTAGTTTTAGTCCGATTAGTTTTGGTTTCATAATTGCTAAGTAGGTTGCTAGGCGGGATTCCACAAGTGAAGTTGAAAAGGGAAAGAATCAAGGGAGGAGAGTACTGGTATTAGAAGTTGTTGGGCTGCAAGCGCTAATAGAAGCTCGAAAGAGCCAATTAAGCGAAGAGTTGACTCGGTACAAGTAAAAGAAAGAGATACTACTGGTTTACTTCGAGATGGAGATGGAGTGGAATCCGCAATTAAACTATACTAACTGTGGTTGGCTACGATAATTTTACTGTTAAAGTGTTATTCTATTAAGAAACCGAATCTACTCTCTTTGCAAATAAATACAAAGGATCCGTATCTTATTAAAAAGTCTCTGAAGCAACATAAGGGACTCGCTCGGTTAGCGCAACAAACAAGTCTTGTTCAGTTAAGTAAGAAGAAAGGAAAGTCAGCGGGTAAGAAAGAAAGGACTTGAGAGCAGGTCAGGGTTCAGGATCTTGATAATCCGAATCTCTATATACTGCCGAATCCCTATCTTTTGAATTAATATATCTTATGAATTGGCACTCCAGACTCACCACTTGAAGTGAAGACCCGATTGCTGATAAAGAATCGTTTGCTGCTGACCCGACCCCTTACTCTTTTCTTGTTGAACAAATAGGATAGGCCCGAACTCCATTTGAAGACGAAACTAGACTTTCTTGTTGAGTAAACTAGGAATTAATTGAACTTACTTGCTGCTTCCTTTTGAACTGATCCATATTATGCTTGAGATCTTGATTCTGATCTGTCTTCCCTTGCTTCCTCACTTATTACTGCGCCTAACCGAACCCTAGACTTGAGAGTACTTTCTTATAACCTAAGCTTGCTCCCTTGCTCGTCGGCTGCAAGTAAAGAGTTTGTACGAGTCTCATAAACAAGGTCCTAATTATGTCTACATTTCCGTTTGATTTCGTGTTCTGGTCTGGCCCCTTAGACCTCTGAGATTGTACCTTGAGAGTAGTTGCTCATTTGCTCTTGCTCATTTGCACTATTGCTTGTAGGAGTTCCTGTGTTCCTAATCCTGCTCTCATATAAGAAAGTAATCTTACCTGCTTGTTAAAACCTATTCCCCAGGACAACCAACCCTCTTATCGACCTTAATCACTCTGTTAGCGCGCTTATTATTCGAAGCTTGGTAAAGTACTAGATTATTGCCTTGCATCTTGGTCTGCTGACTCACTACGGACTCCTCGCTTGATTGAAGCTTTTATCACTCTGTTATGCCTAACGAAACTATAAGACGGATAGTACTATCGAAGCGCCCTACCCAATAGAATGAAATGGAAAATCATCTCTTTCGCATAAATAAGTAAACTCACTGTATTGCTTTCACTAACCATTGAATATCGGAAAAACTCACTCACTGCATTGCTTTCACTAACCATTGAATATCGGAAAAACTCACTCACTACAGCGCAACCCACAGTTTTATGCT
Source organism: Musa schizocarpa (assembly GCA_900464855.2). Lineage (NCBI taxonomy): Eukaryota > Viridiplantae > Streptophyta > Magnoliopsida > Zingiberales > Musaceae > Musa > Musa schizocarpa. Next base: position 419,053 of record LR890027.1, read on the forward strand.
TGTTGGCTTATGGAAGATGGTGCACAACTGATAGAAGATAGGAACGAACCTAATCTAAACCTTAGAATCACAGAGCAGAGGACCGTAAGCTATTTAAAGGACCCGTTTTCTAATCAAACACCGTAATGCGACACTCAAAAGCTCTATTACTGCTCTGGTCTGGCTATAAAGAATATGCACGCACATACACTAATAGAGTAGAGGAACGTAACCTAACGACTGACTAAACCATTACTACTGAGGCAGGGGGGTAGCCGAACCTTTCACTATACTTTCTAAGGACAAAGGCAGAGGAGAGGGTGAAGAAAGACAAGGCGGGTGAAGAAAGAAAGAAAGAGGCCCGCCGCACAGTCAGTAGTAGTAGCTAGTCTCTTCTACTTACTAGTCTCATTCTGTATTAGTAGCCTGAGGTAGATTAGACTGTAGGTAAGTTATTCTTCTTATTGCTTATTGGAATACCGGGTAGTCCTGCTTACTTAACTGCTTCCCTTGCCGATTAGGTTCGGGTGTTGTGTTGGCGAAAGAGAGATACAATCAATCCAGTGTGGGTCGGGGTTAACACTTATAAGAGTTCGGTTCGGGGTTAACACTTATTATAGGTGGGCGAGGGGAAGACAATAAGAATATACGGGACCGGGACTCGACTTAACACCGTAAGAATAGCTTGTCTCTGCAGAAAAGTCGATCTCTTTTTCCAGTACTACCATAGTAGACACACAGTAGAAGAAACCATACTACATTATTCGGAAATTCTATATTCTCTTTATATAGGTGAACGGAATGAGATCTTCTCTGAGGTGGGCAAGTAGCAAAGGTAAGACTTGAAACACTGCTAACCAGACTGAAACCACACTGCTAGCAAGAATGGAGCTAACTAAACTAAGGCTACTAATCAAGTTATGGCTCTGGACTACTCCACTACTAGTTAGCATTACGACTCTACTACGAGTAAGGTATTCAACTCGCCAAGCAATCACTGGGTCGGTCAGGGCAGGACTAGAATAGCTATCTCCTATTGCTACTAGCTAATATATATCCTATCCTATGTACTCTGGACTACTCCGACTACTCTACTGGTTTGGGATTCCACTTCACCAAAACCCTTATCATGGACAAGGAGCTACAGCCTACTTAACTGTGTAGTCGGCCAACAAAGCTTCTTATCTCTAAGATTAAACTCCACTCTAACAGCACTCGCACCGTTCGTCGCCAACAACAAGAACCGCATTAGCTTCAATGCCAGTAGCTTCCGATTCGGATTCTGAGGAAACTGATTCGAATCTCCTCGACTTAACTTCACTTGCTGGTTCTGTTGCTTTAGCTCTATCTTATGTCTTTTGCCCGTTCCCTTTCTTGGGCTTACGAGAATAAGACTTTCGCGCAGCACAGAAGAAGTTGTAGATTGCTGCTGACTTAGCGTTTGCTGGTTCTTTTGCCGATCTCTGATACTTAAGCTCAGCTAAGCCTTAGACACAAGCACTTCCACCTATGATTCCATCGTAGACAACACTAAAAGCCCTTTCTTCAGTCTGCTGTTTTTACTTCCTATCCTTTTAGTAGTTTAGTTCTGGTTTGTTTAGTTCTTGTTTCATCATATAAAGAAGATATCCTTTGGAATGCTTAGGAAGGTGGTCAGCTGCTGTTAGAGTTAAGTTCGTGGCAGAATAAAGTACTGGTTAAGGGTATACGAGTTCGAGTGCTTTAAGTCTAGAATCTCAGTTTGATTGTAATAAGAGTAAGAGAAAGAAGACTGTCCTGGTATACTCGGTGCAAAGAAGGATTCCGCGTAAGTTGGGGCAATTAGATAGTTAAGTTCCGTGGATCTATATGAGAACTGTTCTCTCGTTGGCTGTAGTTCATTATAGAGTTTATATAAGATATTTTACTTGATCCGTGATTTGACATAGGTGTCTTCTTTACTTCGCAATCCCACCAGGTGCTCGCTCTTCTCTCCTTGTTCTTCCGCTGGCTAGCTTTGAGAAGTCTCCTTTGATTCAGGTGCTCGCTCTTCTCTCCTTGTTCTTCCGCTGGCCTTCTCTCCTTGCTTGTTATTCAGCTGTCTAGCTTTAACTCTGAAGCGAGTATCTAGTTTCTCTTTTATTCTGAAAGTATGATGCTACGTTGCCTAGGAGTTATGTTATGCTCTTTTCTTAATTGTGACTGAGATCTTATTTGAATAGGCGAGTGAGATCCTATTTGAAATTCCGTATTGGCATCAGCAGAACAATAAATGAAACTAGAAAAAGGGTGAGCTAGTTCTGTAAACAGGGAGTAATCCGTAAATAAGCAAGCAATGCTGTCATACTGTGTGATTTCCCACTATATAAGAATTATTGTTCCTCTACCAACTATTGAATAATGATTGATTGCATAAGGGTAAGCTGTTTCTTGACTCTTTTTCTATTTGAGTAAGCTGTTTCTTGACTGTTTAGTTTGACGCTCTCAAATATGATGTTCCTTCCGTGCTGTCAGCTGTCTTGTTGCTAACTGACATTGTCGGTATTAACGGAACCGAACCTTTCTTGCAATGCGCCAAGCGTATACTAGTCGAATTAGTTGACTACACCGAGTAGAGTAGAGTTCACTTCCATCCCAACTAAAGTACTGTACTATCCCATTTATCTAGCATTTCTCTATTTGCTATCAAAAAACATGGGGGCCAAGTATACAAGCCACTCACTACTAATTACATAGATCTTTGTTACCTAACCGCTTCATATCTTGATTCTTTACCTGATTCCTCACCATCTCCTTATCCTGCTTCATAATGAATTTGATCCTTCCCATCCCTATTCTTCTCCTTCTCTTGCCACTCAATCACTTTCTTCATCACCTTAACCTGACTTTAGTACTTCCTCACCTGTAACTGCAGATGATTCTGATCTACCAGTGGCTTTAAGAATGGAATTTAGTACACAACTAAGTAACTCAACTCCCTTCCTTCCCTTTAGCGGGTAAACTTTTGATTTCTTCTTTTGAGCGTAGAAGAGAAGATAAGATCAGATTGCCAACTGACTGACGCCCCAACAAAGGACTTGAAGTTAATAATTCCATTGATGAGCTCGAGCACCCATAATAGACGGATAACACAGCATAATCTCTTTCTTCGGCTTCAGATCAATAAGAATCTGCTTCCCTTTCGCCAACCTCCTCCTGAAGTTCAGACCCTGCGCCTACTCCGGATTCTTCTCAAGCTTAGGAAACAGGAACGGAACCTCCCCTTTCCGACCTGCTTGTTTCTGACTTGAGTCTTAACCGATTAACAGCGTAGCTACGTGGGCATGATAAAAGAGATGAGCGTAGAGCCCTCAGCATGAGAAAAGAGATGATCTTCTGCTTATACATGGGAGTCAAGTCGAACAGAGATTTATTACTTAGACACGAGCAACAAAGACAGATTAAACTTCAAGTAAAACAAACTGACTATAAGGGCCAAACTCAACTACACTTTAAGAACCGACTTAACCACTGTAAACCCGACCTATTCTTGAAGACCCGCTTGCAGCCCAACACCTTTATACCATTACTTGAAAGTCGGATGGATTTCACTTCTTTAACTGACTGGACAAGGAACTGGCTTTATTACTTCGATTGGAGGAGAAGACCTTAGCTCGCTCTATAACCTTTGATTGACCTAGAACCAAAAAGAAGCTATCCTAAGCTTTATGTATATATAGCCGCGGCCCCTTATTACTTTTCGTCAAGGGATCTCTTTTATGCTACTTATTTGAAAACTACACTTGAACCATGAAAACCCCACTCTTCCTGGAAGGCATTAGAACAGAACTTCAACTTTCCTGGAACTGTCCCCATCGAAATAAACGGAAACAGTAGCTGCAAGAGATAGCTTAACAGGGCGAAGAACAAGGATTGTCGGGGATAGACCAGATTCTTTTAGGGTTTGGGTTTTAACTGGATAGATTTCATTTGCCCTATGACTGACCTCTTTTTGTTTGACCTACAATCTGAGAGCCTTTTTGTAGAGAATCCCTCTCTTACTTGCCAATTTTCTTTAATAAAATACTCCTTTTTACTGGCTAGCTTGACTGAAATTGAAATGCCTAACACTTTACCACTTTGTTAGTTAATAAGGCTTGTGCTTGTTTTTATTGAATCACTTTCAATTTAGGGAATTGGACTTAAAACTCTTACCTCGTATCGCCCTCTTGCTTTCTAAAAGAACTTGCCCTATCCTATTTGGTTAAAGTCCTATTACTGCTATACCCGTATACAAGCGCTTTCTTAAACAAAGGATTAACAAAGAAAGGGGAAACCCAAAACTAGCCTATTTATCGAGATACGATAATTGCCCTGACGCTCTTATGCTCGTTATCCCAGGCAATAAATATTATATGCTTAGCGCTAGAAAGACGAAATGCCATTTTCGCGCATAGACCCGTCTGTATAGACCGAAACTATTGACTTAGTACTTACCTTACAAAGTGGTAGAACCCTGCGTCTTTTCTACTCTGCATTCGCTCAGGCCTTTAGGGAGGGTTAGCCAAAAACGGGGAAGGTTCCCCCAATTGTACAATGTTATTACTTCATACGCTGTGAATGAATAGGCAGAAGGCATCGGATCTTGTCTCTTTGAATCAGTAAGGCAGAAAGCAAAAACTCAAAACTCTATCTTTAGAGAGCGAAGCCCCATTCATTCCCTGGGTGAAGGAACAGTATCATCCGTCATTGTAGCCCTGTCCTCTTCTCTTTCCAGTGCTTCATCCAATACTGTCATTGGGAGCGCAGAGAGTCGCTAACCCAGTAAGACAGTCCAGTAGCACGGTCTCGGTCCTGAGATGCATACCACCACGGCTCCTCTCTTATCGAGAATACATACATGCCCCATATAGAGAGAAGAGATTTTATTAAAAGTAAAGAAAAGAGGTGGTAGCTGTCCATGCAAGGAAGTGACACAAGCTATTCTTGCAAGTCTTATAGGAGGAAGGAAGCCAGGGAGTTGCAATAGCGCAAGTAACTAAGGGAACAATACTCCCAGGCAAGAAAGTAGTACTTTTGTCTACGAGAGAGGCAATCAACCAACACCCAGTTAGTTGTGGTACAAAGAATGGAGCATGATGAAGTAGCCAGTGAAATCGACGAGAGAATCAACTGTTCTGTTAGCGAGCCGAAGCGGTAATCTTAAATCAATCTTCTTTTATTCACTTCAAGTCCTGTTTTCCCGGGGACCTCCATGATCAGAGGCCTAATTAGCTACATTGAACAGAGGTTAAAGGATTCTAAATATAGGTTCTTCAGCCTTTCCCAACTCTAAATAAGCGTTATACAGAAGAAGAGTTAAAAAAGCAAGCACGGTGTACTGTACTGAAGTCAAGTGGAGAACAAGCAGCGTCAAAGGAGTAAGCTACGGGGAAGAAACAAACCCATTTATTGTTTCGGGGCGCTAACGGTAAGATGAAATAGTAAAACTCAACTCAGAATTCCAGAATGGAAGCACAGGAGGAGCTCCCCTTAGCCCCAAACATTAACTTTTGACTTACCCTTAAGCGCAACTCCATTTAGCATTTGATCTGGCTGGTTCTGCGTTACCGTGTTACCATTCCATTTTTATTGCGCTATCGCTTTCAAATAAATAGATTCTTTCCTTGGATTTGATTCCGTTGCTTATATTTGGGATTCCGTTGCTTGTTGGCTAGGCCTAACAGTTAGTTTAGGCAAAGACACCTTGGTTTGGCGAGATCGTATTGTTCTCTTTGTATATCAAGTAAGTAGGGGATTGGGTAGACTCTCCATTATGACTCTATAGTAGAATTCTGACTTTAGAGAGGGAGCACTAGGGTCGCTACTTCTTCGATTACACCCCTCTGCTACTATACTGTCAACGCTACCTGATCTAGCCTTCTGTTTTGCGGTAAGGAGGTAAGTTAACTCCATTCTTAAATGACAGAGAACTAGGTTTCCGCTTATGTATCTGTATAAGACAACACTCGTACAAAACCTTTCCACTAACTCGAAGGATTCCATTCGAATCGCCAACACAAAAGAAACAGGACTAGAGTAAGCCCTTAACCCAGCTTCTGATACGGCTCTTTACTCAACAAGCATAATGGATAGCGTTAGCGAGTTTCTACTTAGCAATTGAATCTTAACTAAAATATCTTGAGCACAGAGCACTAGGTGGGTTAGCGAGCGGGACTACACAGAGACCTTTGCTCGAACACTATTTCCGTTTCTCATTGAATTGATTTAACTGTTTTTGTGCTAATATAGAGATTCTTTCTTTGTTAAGCCAAGCGGCGCACCTTAGACTACTTTATAACTTAATAATCTTATTGTGCCGAGTAAAGGAAAACATGAATATGGAAATATGGAACTGCTGTGCATATAACTTATTCTGATTACCCACCTTATATATGATACGAAAACGATGGGGCCTGGACTATATGATACGAGAACGATTGGGCCCGGACCTGCTTCATTACCTGATCCAGCTATAACGTAACTTTCTGAATCGACAACACGCGAACTAGACTTTAAGACTCCTCCTGCCGTACTGACTCACCACTTACTCTCGCCATTAACTTAAGGGCAGCTTACTCACTACAAGATTCTTCCCCAAGAAACGTCACTTGCAGAATTGACAACACCACTCGCACTCGCAGCTTACTGACTTTCTACTGTTGATTCGGGAGCTTAACCTCGCTTAGGAACTCTCTACTTGTAGTTGCTTGTTTCAATTGGATGTAGTTGCGTGTCACCCGTAGCTTGGCTGTCGGCGAGTTGCTTCAGCCCTATAAAGTATAGTATTAGTTTTCAAGTGAAAGTTCATAACTTCAAGGATAGGTTCGGTTCAGAATCATCAAGTGGAGTTCGGAAATGCAAGTTTAGTGCGAGGTGAATCTGCTCTCTTTTCTCCTGATTGCACTTAAGGCTCTGTTCCCTTGACTTTGAAATAATCCTTCCCTTCTTGCCCAACACCAAGAAATCAGTCTTTATCAAGCCCGCTCACTTACGTGAAAAACTTTACTTGCAGAGGACGGGACAGGAGTTTTCCAATTCTGAGTTTACTCGGCTAATGGAAAGGGAGTTCTTGAAGTTTCCAGCCCTTAGGGAATTCTGTTGATGCTGTAGTAGCTCCAAGTAGGCCAGTTCAAGTTATAGTTTCATCTGTAAGTTCCAGTGCTAGTTTTATCTGTCTTTTTATCAATTCTATTCTGAGTTTTCCTTGGCTTACGTTGAGTTCCAGATTCCAGTAAAGTTTCCTGTGAGAGTTTAATCTTATAAGGAAGTAGGTAACCAAGGAGTGGGAGAAAGCAATCTAGATCTGGGGAAATTCCTTATGAAGCGCAGGTAAGGTCAGAAGATATTCCATAAGCTTCAGCGAGGTTTGGTCCAACCCCAAGTAAAGGCGTGTCTTCAAATGCAAGTATCCTGTTCGAGTTAACTTATTCATTGCTAGTTTAAAGTCCAGCTTCATGCAAGGGTGGCTTTCAAGTCCAGTGCTCGTGCTCTAAAGTAATAATTCCATTATAGAATTTAATGATCAACTGCTGAAGTCAAGTATACTGTTCCTGTTCTAGGTTCAGGATCAGAAGAAGGGTGAAGTTCCAGTGTTGTCGACAAGAGAATCAGCTGTGTGAGCAGAGCCAGCAGAATGGATTGTTCTAGTTTACTCGGCACAAGAAAAAAGTTCCGGTCCAAGAAGACGTTGTGCATTAGCTTATTGAGTTTTAGTCTTGCTAAGGATCCTCAGCAATTACTGGCTTAGAAGCCGAAGATAGAGCTGGTTAGGATCTGATCTACCCACCCGTTGCGCAAGGGCGGTTACTGCGCCTAAGATGTTAGGCCTCAAATGCATTTCTTTCTAGTCTGCAAGTGAGATTTTCGTCTTTAAGTCTTGTTCAACAAGTGAAGTTGATTCATAAAGTGAAGGGAGCAAAATAAAGATCTTGATCTGTTCTTGTAGTGTTCTTAAAGGGTATAAAGTTAAGGACCAATATAGGTAGGAAAAAGGGAGTTCCTCAGTGAAAGGGAATATTCTTGCAATTGAGTCCGGTCGAAATGCAAAGTAAGAGGAAATCAACTTTCTGTATTTGATCCTGACTTAGCTCCATTACTTCTGTCTTTCTACCCTCAATGAAACATTAGGAACAAGACTACAATAGATGTAAATGAAATCAATTCTTAACGGAAAGGTTTCGTTTTACTTTAATCCGTTTGGCGATGAGAATGAATCAGTAGTGGAAAGATCTTATGCTTGATAAGAATAAGTCATAGTTAGTGAGTTTGTGTCAGCAGGATCAGATGCTAGTGAGGAATCAGTTTAAAGAGAAGAATTGCCAGTGCTAGTTTCATCTACGAGATCAGCAGCGGTGGAAGCAGTTATTACTTAAAGTGAAAAGTGTAGTTAAGGATCAGAAAACTAATCCATAGTTGGCGCAGAAGCCTAAGCCGAATCTATACTGTCCATGGAGCGGTCCGGTCTTTGTGCGAGCATCTCTTGACTCAGTTGTGCTTGACTCTTTAGTGCTTTACTTTGATCCTACCATTAAGTAAGAAGAAACAGAAGATTACTTTGATCCTACCATTAAGTAAGAAGAAACAGAAGAAGCCTCATCTCATGATGGTGTTCAAGCAAGATCATAAGCGTTATAAGTAGTTTCAACAGAAGTAGCTGGAGAAGGATTAGCTACAGTTTAGAGGATAAGTTGGGTGTGAGTTCAAAGTTTACAGTTAAAGTTCTGCTCGAAAGTAAGTTGCAATATGATATATATACAGATAAGATGACTCCTTTATATACACGATCTCGGTGTAGCTATGATAGCCCCCAAGCCCGAAAGATGCAATTCCATTAAGCAGTGAAGCAGTGTGTTGACATTAACGACTCGAAAAGAAGCCTTCTTCACTTCAGCAGTAGTTACTTGGCGGACTTGCTCATAGCTCTAATGCTGCAATCAGAGCCTTTGCTTCCGGTTCCTCCCATGGATCCAATTTCTTATTTGTTGACTCGCAGTTACGCCTTAGTTAAAGCTCCCGTCTTCTAGCGCTAAAGTGAAATCAATGTAGATAGTCAAGTTTTAATTGAGGAATTTCAGACAAGAATACAAAGGGGGGGGGGGTAAGCTATGATATAAGTTTTAGTTTCAGTTGGAAGAGCAGGAGAGGAAGCAGTGCGCCTCAGGTCAGGAGTGGTAAGGAGTCTCAATTCCTACTTTTACTTGTTTGTGCTAATGGAGTTTACGAAGAAGCCGAATCAAAGTTCTCATATCTCTTATTACTGGCTTTGAAGCATAAGTAGGATAACTCCTCTGCTGCAATCCTTTAATCCCTCCGTTAAACTTGGAGAATTTCCTTTTATTCATGAAAATCCTAACTCTCGCCTTGTTGACCTGATCCGCTTGTAACTGATCCTTTCTATGATACTGATCCAGCTTACTGGGTAAGTTTGTGTTTCATCCTTGTATAGAAACCTTCTAATTATTGAGGAAGAGGAAAAATGGGTTCAATTCTATTCTGACTTTCTGGGCATTAACGCAGTGTCAATTCCTAGGGTTATATGACAAATATGGATATGAAACTGAAAGTCTTGTTTGAGGCAGACTAAAATAGAAACTACCTTCCGCAACACTTGAAGAAGACTTTGATGCCAACACGTAATTGAATGTCAACAACTCCCTTCCCTTATCGTTCTATCGTTATTAAAGAAAGTAGCATGAAAGTAAAGAGCATCATAATGGTAGTGTAAGTTCGGCGGACTCAAGCCCGAGCTCAGGGACTAAAAGCAAAAGTCAAGTCCTTGTCCTTGAGAGAGGTAATTCATATTTATATGTCCGGATGCTAGTTTGCAAGTTGGGATTGTAAATTTTAACTACCTTATATAGTAAACTAAAACTCAAAAGTAAGGTTTAGGTTCAGCAGCTACAGAGTGCAATCAAAGAGTATAAGAACCTGGTTCGTATCTCGGGGAAAGAAAGCATAGATCTGGAGACTTAGAGCAAGGAGATGTAGGCTCTGTTTGTTAGGCAAGCAAGGTTCGAAGCCCGTTTCCGAATAAGAGAGCTACAAGTACGGCTATGATTCAGCAGTGAGAGCCTTGGAAGCATAAATGAAAGAATCCAAAGGGTGTTGGGGAAGGCAGTCAGGATAGTTAGAGTGCAATAGGAGCATAAGAATTATAGTTTCTTTCTAATAGGCTGGCAAGCTCAATACCAAGATTTAGGTATGGGTGCGCTAGGCCGAGAGACAGTAAGCTCAGATGTAGGTGGTCGGGCATTGAGACGGATCGATAGACTGCTCTGTGGAAAAGAAAGAGTACCCAAAGAGATTTTAAGAATGCCCCCAAAAATACATAATGTAAGAGGGGGCCATTGTTTGTATCTTGTCAGTATGTGTTCAATTCTCTATTCTAAGAGCAAGTCCTAGAAGCACTAGCGTTAGTTTTAAGCAAGAGGGCATGAATGAGATTCAATAGTGGCAGGCTGATAGGTTAACTACTGATTTTAGGTTGGTAGTACCGGCTTGAAGCGAACACGCGTAAGGCTTTGCTACCGGTGAGTAAGGGTGGCTTGCCTTAGCGGATTATTCTTTCTGTATGCCCTAGATCATACCCAAACAATTATTTCTTTTTTTCAGTCTGATTGGCTGGGGCAATAGTGAGTCTTTCTTTCTCCTAGAAGATAAAGGATGAGAAGCACTGTTTTAATTCCCATAGGCGGTAAGTTATAGTTTGACAGCGAGGAGATATAGTCTGATTTCATAAAAGATTGAATAATAAGTTCCCCAGAATGTAAAGGCTAAAGGCTAAGGTATGAAATGGGGAATTAGAGTAATGAGTGGTAGACTAAGATAAAGTAGTTACGTACTAGGGGACAGGAGAGTCGGACTAACCCCGGAACTAAATAATGAAGGAAGTAAGTAGAAGCCCTAGAGCTAGTAGTAGCGGCAGGGAAGGATTCGGACTCTCCTAAAGGAGGATAAGGCTGAGCTACAGGATTAGCAGACTAACCATCGCACATAGGCAAGAGAGACATCAAAGTAAGACTAAGAGAAAGCTGTGGAAGAGTTAAAAAGATAATCAAGTAATAAACTAACACCGGGATAATCAAAAAACAAAAAAGGTGATATTTGTTGTGTGTAGTGTGGAAGTATTGAAGAATCCAAGTAATAAGCGGTATACTTTTAGTTGGTAGTGATAGGCCCAAGCTCCGAGTTAAGAAGTGAGTAGGGTGTAAAGGGCTCGGGGAGGTAAGTTTGAAGAAAGAACGAACCAAGGCTTGGACGACTCTTTTCCTATTAGTGGATGCGCATAGATCGTACTTATCTAATAATAATAAGTGGAATTAGAATGTTACCACTCCTCTTATTCTTATGTCCCTGACTTTACTGTTGATTCTCTTCAGTCTGGAGTTGTTCCCTTATTGTTATTACTCTTATCCTAGATGTTGATTCTCTTCAGTCTGAGTTGTTCCCTTATTGTTATTACTCTTATCCTAGATGCACTACATCGTACCCCTAGTTCTTCTAATACCCAGTAAAATTCCACTGGTTAGCTTCTGAACCAACACCCCTTTCTCTCATTCCCCCACTACTGAATTTGCAAACTTACATTGCGTTACAAGTAATCCACACCAGAAAGGGAATCCAAACCACTACCCCCAAGAGAACAGGCTAACTTTTACTGCTAACAAGGCAGCCTCTTCTGTCTCTTAAACCGATACTGATGTTAACAAGAAAGAAATTACCATCCGATACGACTGAACTACAATAACAATAAGAGTGAATAGCTGTTCAGAATTCACTAGGTACCGGATAAGCCTGAACCTTGAACCTTGGAGCTCGTACCTCGAACACTAACATAAGGCTACTGCTATGAGAATGAAATTACTAACTATCAGATTGAACTACTCATAACAGGAATGAACTACCTACAATATCACCTTTCTTTCCTTACCTAAAAGCTGAAAGTCCAACTTAGATTCGGTGCTTCTTAAGAGTTAAGTGCAACAGAGTAAACAGATGCTTCACACAAACCCAACACCGTGTAGTGGGCAGAGAGCTTCTATCTACTTTGACACTGACTCACTTCACGTTGAAGAAGATAGGACAAGAAGTGGAGTGTTAGAGGTGTTCCCGCCAAAGGCAAGAGAACGAGCAAGATAACAAGCAACGGAATAAGCTTTTAGTTGGTTAGTTTATTCTCTCGGTGGAACGCAACATTCTCTAGTAGGGCAATCCAAAAATCATTCACTGTCAACAACACCTGTTAGCTAGTGACTTTCCCGGGGTTGATGCAAAAAAGAATTGATAAAAAGAGCCATTTCCAACCCCACTACTTACTTACTGCCTAAAGCTTGTTTGTTTTCGCCCTTCCTCCATATGATACATACACTTTACTTTCTACCCGGACTTTATTTACCGCTTACTTTATTCTTAACCGCTAGTGGGCTTTGTATAGGTTACTAGAAATCTGACCCTTTACCTTATACTGTTCTTGTCAGCTGCAAACGGGAGTGAAGGAACTTCATACATACTCTACTCGGTAGGTGCGAGCTTTAGTATCCTTTCCTTTAACATAAGTGTTTGCGGGATGAAAGAGGATTCTCTAACCAACCCTCTAAGGGAAATATCAGCAAATGACGAAAGCCCGGCCCCTTCCTTGCCATTAGTCTTACTGTCCTCGATCTAATTCTTGCAACTCCACGAATGGCCTGGAACTTGCTTACCTTAAGGATAACTCCTATGGTCTTGAGTCTATAGCTACGGGGTTTGATCCCGTAACCACTGCATTGGAGCCTGTCCTTACTTACTTTGATACTCTTACTTGCATCCAGTATTCTCTTGTTTCAAAACCCTTCTTTCGTTCTCAATACCGTTCTGTCGCTGCTCACTTTGAACCTTGCTTCACTGCCTGTTAGCCTACCCTTCCTGGGTTTAAAACTAGATGTGTTCGTCGGTGGGCAAGGGAAGAAATAGTAAATATAGGTCATAACTACTAGGGATAGAATTCCATTGCTAGAATGAAATAGGTGCTCCAAATGATCTAACATAAATAGGTAATTGAACAGGACTACTTTAATTCGCAGATATATAAGTGGCACTAGCGACAGGAGCTTAGGGCGGGCGCAATAAGGTAATCGATTGGGGAATCGAATATGGGTCTTGTCCTGGCATCTGTTTATTCACCATCAGTTAATGAATTACTTCCCCAGCAATATCTTCCTTCCATTCTCCTTTAATATGTTGACTTGAGAGTTCCCCCTTTCCATTTAAAGCTGTTCATTACTTGCTTGGAATGCAGCATAGGCGCTTCGGTCTCAATTAGTGCGGTTTATTCCTTTAGAAAGCCACCGGCCTTGTCAGCTCATCAGTAAGTAAGGGTCGAGCAGTCTTCTCTGATGGTAATGCGAATCTCGAATCTCTTTAGCTAGTCAATCTCTTGCAAGTGGTCTATGGCAAAGGGTCATCTGTCCAATCGGCATCGGTCCACGAATGAGTTATTTCTAAGAGTAAGTGCTTATTCTCTGCACTTTTAGACGGAAGCTTTATACATGTTACTTCGACGGCAATCCCATGTCTTCAGGCAAGGTATATTGGTTAGCTATCCTATGGAATTGAAGCTTTTTCTTCGCCGGGTATGAACGAGATGGAAGAACCGATGTAAGATAGACAGACCGGATTCCTGTGTCCCCTACGAGCGAAGGAAAATAAATGCTTTTCTTTCAAGCAGGAATAAACTCAACTGCTGGGTAAGGCTAGCGGGTAAGAGTATAGGACTTTCAAGCAAGGGTAGCAAGTAAAGTTTGTTTTCGTATCGGCATTAGACTGCTATGCCACGAATTGGATGAGAACCAATGACTCTATTGTATGAAAGCGAGACTCTAACCGCTCAGAGAAAATAGACCCCAGAAGAGAAAGCCGGGAAACCAGAGTGACCCTTACGAGAGGGGCGGAGCGCTAAGAGCGTGATAACTATACGAAATGAAGCAGCGGCTAGCACGCTAAGATAAACCACTTGGTTGGGGTGGGGAGAACGTTAAGCCTTTCTTTCTCGAACGTGAAGCCTTTCTTTCTCGGTAATATAAGTGGATTCCTTTTCATGCGGTCGTTCTCTGCTGCATTGGTGTTTTAACTCCCCACTCTATACCATAACGAAAAGTGTCCTCTCAGGAGTTGTAAAAGGAAGTACTCAGGAGTAGGAAATCACTAAGAAGTAGGGCACAATGGATCAATTCATTCAACAAGATCCCTTCGGACCAGGATGAAGGGGATTGATATTACCTCTCGCTTCGATCTAAGACTCCCACCGCCGGACATCTGTAAGAAGATTCAACTTAGTTATGCATTTTTCTAGGAAGGTAAGTTGGGTGAGTTGGCGAAGGAGGGGCTTTAGGAAAGGAGTTGCATTCAGCAGGAACCGGGAAAGTAGCCATACCTTTATTTGTAGCATAGATAGCTGTGGGAGACCAAACGAATCTGTCAAGCGTAAAGTCAAACTAAAGCAGATGAAGCATCGGGTATAGGAAATCTTATAAAAGAGCACAGCAGCTAAACCATGTATGTGCGCGTGATTGCTCGTTTGCTTGCAAATACTTTTCCTCTCGCCCAGGCCCTGGCTCTTTCCAGAAAAGGCCTAAACTCTATTTGCCTAAGCATCTTTAACGCCATGGAGCTTGCCGGTGATAATCAATGAAAGCCAGATTACCATATTCCAGGTGATAATCAATGAAAGCTAGATTACCATATTCTTATGCTATGGCTTGGCTTAGCAGGAGGTCAGCTAGATAGTCGAATAGGACCCTTTGGAGAGCCGGCTCATTTCGTCCTTTCTTCCTTTCCAATTGACATGCCCCAGATGCAAAGCTATATATTAATACACTGACCTAGTTCGCTTAACCGCATTGACTCACTCGAAGCATGAGAACAAAAGACGGATTTAAAACCACTAGTCGTTGAGTAGGAAATAAAGAAGGAGGAGGTGAGTCCCAAGCCGGGGTAGAAATAGGATGAATAGCTTTTCGCCCTATGGTGGATTCAACCAATTTCCTATCCATGCTAGCATTTAGCAAAACCAAGGCAAATAACTATGTTAGGGGTAATTCTCCTACTTAGGCTCAAAGTAGTCTACATCGCTAGGACCAAGCAAATCCTTGAATAAAAATCCAGACATGCTCAGGATAAACGGGAAAGGAAGGGCGTAAGACCTGCCGAGGGATCTAAATAGGGAGATAAGCACGAGTTGTGGTTCGCCAAAGCTATGTAAGGCTTAAGATTGTTTCTCTTCCGCATTGCCCTTTTATAGAGAAGAGACCTAGGAGCGAGTTTACGAGCCGGCTTTTCTGTCTCTTCAAGCCAATTCCCCTTATATAAGAAATGGTCATATTCCCCTTATATAGGTAATATTCCCTATATAAGAAATGGTCATATAATAAATGGAACTTGTGTCGAGCCCTCAGGCTGCCGCGCAACAAACTACTAAGCTCGGCCACGCTTCATCTCCAACTAACATGGATTTCCGTCGAACAGGAGGAAAACCAGTCATTGAACTTGCTTGCTCTGCGCGCACCAACCTGTACTTGAGTCCTACCCAAACCCCTCACTTTCGATTCTGATCCTTAAGAAAAAAACCTCCACGATACCTTGATTCAAAGCCAGTAAGAGAAAGATGGTCTGCCCTGAACGCTGCTTCTGCTTTAGATCTTGATTCCTTACCGGCGCTAAGATCTTATCCCCTCAATTCCATTCTGAACTTATTGTATAGGCAGTATATATTTTCATAGGTCATTTAGTAACTATAAGGAATTAGTATTCATTCGATAGAGAGTATACCTCACAAAAGTAGTCTAAGTTCGAGCAGTAGGATAAAGACCTGAAAGCAAGGTTTAAATCATCAGTGAATTCTTTTCCTGAAAGAAGATCCTATAGACTAACTTATGCCCTAGAAAGATCTATATTGATTTTAAGAATCTAGTCCTGTTATCGGTTCAGAACAGAATATCTTATTGGCTAGGAAGCTCCCTTTTAAGTAAGCGAGGCATTCCATAATATAGTAATAAATAATAAAAGTCTAAGTCAGCGAGTAGGGTCGCCCATATAGAATTAATCAGCAGCAGTAAGAGCAGGTGCAATCGGGTTAGAGTCGAATGAGGGCGCTAAGATGGTTTACCGGCTAAATCAAAGAGTAAGGGTTGGTTTCAAGCAAGTAGTTATTCATTGAAAGAAGAGGTTGTCAAAGTATTGGAATAAGAATAGAAAAGCATAACATATGAGTTCATTGCCAAGAAAAGAGAATTCTAAGGATCAGAGAAAGAATATGAATAAAAGTAAGTGGTTCAAAGCGGTGAAGAATAGGATTGAGCCCCAAGTAAGTGGTGAAAAGCCTAGTAGTTACTTGTCTGGTTTCTCCTTCCTTTAAGTAATAAGAATTGAAGAATAGAAGATACTGTACCAGGGGAGGAGTAGTACCCTAATATGAATTCTGTAATTCCATTAGTGAAGTAGTCTCAACTCAATTAAGAAATGGAATGTTGGAACTGGTACTACTTTACTAAGAATAGAAAGAACTGGGTCAGAATTGAACAAGTCCCAAAAGGGTAAAATGGAGTTAGTGTATTTGTAGAGGTATGTGTCCTTCCCTAGTTATCCTTCCTTGAATAATTGAAGTTGACCTGCCCACTGAGACTATCTACGAAAAAGCAAGGTATCTGAAGGCACCCGAGGCGAATGTGCGTAAAAGTCCTAGTTAACAAAGAAAATGGGCTGACGCTAGTGGTTCGAAGAATTGATAAAGTCAGAATTAAGCCGGATATATGGTATTGAATGAAACTCCTTAACAAAGGTGCCTGTATTGATTATGGATTTTCACTCCTGTAGGTTCAGCTACCTCCTGATTCTCTATACTCGGCTTGCTCTTGGACAGGACAGGGTTTACTTGAAAGTAGATGTATTCGGCAGTTAGCGAGTCTAGCCCCAACTCACTGACACGGACACGCCAGCGAACTCCACTATTCTTATACTTTTTCACTAGTGTTACGTAACTCGAATTACTTATATTACTCACTTGCGCTAGATCTATCCCTATCCGTATTTCGCCACAAGAAAGAGATATGAAATGAAAAGAGAAGAGTCCGCAGTCGAGGTCGGAAGGAGAGAGAGTGAAATCTGAAATTAGATCAGTGTTGAGGTCGGCAATAAGAATGATTTGTAGCCAGAGAAGAGAGAGGCAAGGGAGGAAACAGAATCAGAAGTGAAAAGAGAAGCAACTGGATAAGAGGCAGTGTATCAATGACTGGATAAGAGGCAGTGTATCAATGGAATCCGTCTTGTTCCCCACGCTAGGTAAGATAGAAGAAGTCAATATCCCGTCCCTTCCCGCTCGCAACTCTAAATCCGGTGTTTGTTGCAATAAGTTAATCAGTATCGTTATAGGCTTGACTCGCACTGCTTCTTTATAAGATTATTTGACCTCGCTTCCTTGACACGCCAAAGCTTGTTTCAGATGCAAGAGGATATAAAGCCCCGCTCCTGCCGCATTACAAGTTAAATGAATTCTTTGTCCTGTAGTTTTTCCTTCTTCTGTCTACCCGGCCAGGACTACTTTATTCTCTTCTTTCTTCCCAAACTGACTATAGAGGCCTCTGATCTTAGCGCCTAAGCTTGGTGGTGCAGTAACTTGTCTCTGTAATGTAAGTTTGATTATAATTCAAATACCTAAACAGAGGGGAACATAGCAGCCCTACTGCAAATTAAAGTAAGTAAGCTGCCCGGGGTTAATAAAGAAGTGTTGTTGATTCCTTACCACAATTAAGGTTAAGGCACTGGACTCAAATCTACCTCATTGGCAGCCTTCACCCGGAGTTTGCCTCTGACTAAGCCTTAGCTGAACCTTAAAAGAATGCTTTGCCTAGACCACTGATCTTTTGTAAATGAAATCTTCTAACCAGAACAGAAACTATTGATGGCCGAACACAGGACTGAGTAAAGGGAGGCTTCATACAAACACCGCTATACTTGCTACTTGGGCATGAGAACTTCGATTCCACTCTAAAAGAAAGATACTTTACCTTACTTTTTAATCTCTAACACCATGCTACCTGGCACCTGACCTATACATTACTTCTAAGCCTTAACCTTACTTTATCACAGGCACTGGGGCAGCAGACTTTCCTCGCTCACACCTCGCATCAAAGGCATTCCATATAAACCTTCATAGCTGTAAGTGTTATCCTAATATGAAGAATTGGAATGAAAGGGCGGATATATAAGTCAACCTAACACAGCATTCCCTTTTGTCGACCCCGGGGCGGTAACGAAACTGATTGTCCCGACCAAGCGACTACGGCTGCCAGGAAAGCATATACTTCAGAATTTAATGCTAAGGCCCTAAGTTTTTTTAAGAGAGTAAGAGCCTAAGGTTGATTAAGATAGGAGCCTCTTTATTATACCTTTACTTCCCGAACTCTGAACTTATTTAATTGCCTTGCCTTCTCAAGCACCAAAAACAAAGATACTCTCCTTTCATTTGCACCCAAAGAGACTCTATTTTAACAGTAGGAGACTTATACATAACTCTTTCCTCTTTACAAAAAACCTTTCAGACATCTTATCTTCTCTTTACCACAACTCTGCAATCTATTAGAATGAAACTGGCATTAAAGAATTTCACAGGTAAGTAAAAGTCTATGAATAGGGTTAAAGTCTAGCAGAACTACATATTTACCGCTAATCTGCAATCTATACATGCAGTAGTAAAGGGTTTATAGCTACTCTGACTTAATGGTTTCATTCTGACTTAAGAGCGGGTAGGCCCGAGTGTCATCAATTAAGGGGTCAACGTTACTAATTCCAGTTATTCACCTTAGAACTTTCCTACTTGCCTACTTTAGATTGGCAGTCCTCCCTGAATCTAATAGCCCTAAGGTTTGTTCTAAGTTTTCGTCTTCTAGTCGTGGAGAGATAGAATCCACTGAAAACTTTAGCTACACATTATACGTGTCTTGTCGCTGACGCACAACATTATACTAAGTTTGTCCCGTTGCTTGGCCAGTGATAGTTTAAGTTTACAGATCAGAAGCTTTGGAAGCAGTTATTACTTACAGATCAGAAGCTTTGGAAGCAGTTATTACTTACAGATCAGAAGCTTTGGAAGCAGTTATTACTTGAAGTTACGAGTAAAGATAAGGATCCGGGGCAGAAGTTTTCTAGGAATTGAAGAATGGAATTGACTACAGGAAGGATGGGTTCATATATAAACTGAAAATGCATCTTAGAAGGCAAGTTTCTTAGTTGGAATTACAGCCTACTAGTCTCTTTGAACTCAGTTAGTGCTTAAGAAGGGGGGGGAATCGAAGTTGTATCATAAGCTGGAAGTTACTAGCCTTTACCGGATCCATATAAAGTATCCTCTACCTATGGCAACTGGCTTGGCTCCAATTCAGAATGGAATCTTTCTTGTCTGCTTGGCAGGGCAGCTAGTGGGTAGTGAGTGATGAGCAAGTCCTGGTCCTACCTGTTTGTTTTTCATTGAATTAAGCTATTTATACTTAAGTAAACTCTATTCTCTACCTTTTATACCGGAATTCTTATCCTCTGTTTGATAGCTTCCGTAGTAGCTTGGCGGAGCTGGGCATTCTAGTTTTAGTAGCGAGTAGTGACTTCCGTTAGTCGTGTCTTGGCTGTAGACTTACCGGTAGTGCACTAAGGAATGGAGTTTACTTAACACTTTAGGAATGGAGAAAGTCAACAGAAAAACGTCCACTGAAAAAGATGTAATTGCTCCTTGCTCGGCCCCTCCTAAATTAGATCTTCTCTCAGTAAGGATAAAGTGTAGAAAGATCTTCTTATTTAAGATAAAGTTGAGAACGAGTCCAGTCCTGTGTTCGGGAACCGGCAAGTAAGGGGATGGAACTAGGCTAGTTAGTAGTTAGTAAGAAAGTAGCTAGTAAGCCCTAAGAAAAAAGAGAAGAATTCCACTCATAAGTCACAGAACTCAACTCAGCAGTAACAATAAGAGGTGAGCTAGTCGGAATTGAAGAATGTCCCTAAGCAATCTAAGAATCAGCATCAGTGGTTGTAGCCTTAGGAGAGGCTTTGAAGCTATAAGTAAAGAAGTGGGTTCGGGTGTTAGTCCAGTAGTAGTTGTCCTGTTCGAGTTTGATCTTATTAAGAAGCCGAAGCCGAGTTGACTCCCCTTCTTTAGTTGTGGAATCTCAAACAAGTATACTAGTAGTAAAGAGCCCAGAGCCATACCTTTATTAGTTGACAGAGCCGAGCCTGTTGTTGTAGAGTTTCATCCCAGTAGTAGTCCTGTGTTTTCCAGTTAGAACCAAGTCCTATCTTTGGGGCCGCTCTTCATTCCCAGTTTCATGAGTTGTCGATGTAGTCCTGTTAGAGGGAGAGTTGAAGACCTGTAGTTTATGAGTGGAATCAAATTACTATAAGTCCTGTGAGAGTTAGAAGTCACTCTTGTCTGCTTGCCTACTTGTCTAGTAGTTCCTTGGCTCTAGTATTCTTACACGAGTTAACAGGACAGCATTAATGAAGTGCACAGGACTTGGTAATAAAGGAAGGAACCAGAAATCCTATAGGAAGAAATGAACTCTAAGGCCTGTTGATTAGCTTAATGGGAAATACTTCGAAAAACATCTTAAGATGAGAAATCATGCTATTTTTCGTGTATATAAATGAGGGTCTAAAAGTATCAACAGGTGTATACGAGTAGTCTAGTGGTCGTGGTCTAGTTTCATCAGTAGTCGTTAGTTTCATCCCGAGTTGACGAGTTGAGGCAATCTACTATTTGCTATCTAAAATCACGGGAAAACGTCAAAATGTCATGGAGATGGATCGGTCTATTAGCTAAAATCACTTCACTGCCTTTTTTACCGGGGCCAAGACACTCAAAGACAACTAGAAACATCTTAGCACATAAACTGTTATGTTTGCTCTCTTACTCCCTATGTGTTCGGTGTTGCGGCAGGAGTTCCCGTGAACTTTTGATTTCAATGGACCGGCTCAGGAGGGAAAAGGACTTGGCTACCCAAAAACACGGGTTTCGTAAAAAAAGGAAGATACATCGAACCCTTTAGGAGGGAAATTACCTGAGCTATGAAAAAACACGGGCCAAGCTACTGCTAACGTAGCGCGGCAGGAGTCCTCGCAAAAACTTAATTCCCAATGGGTGCTCTAGGAGGCAAAATCACTTGGCTATCAAAAAACACGGTAAAACGCAAAGATACCTGACTTTTGGACCTCGCTATTAAGCAAAATGACCTTGCTATGAAAAAAGACGGGAAAACGCAATCGGATCTGTCCTTTTCATTGGTCCAGGAAGGAAAAAGCCAATGCTATCCAGGCAAGTCACTACTAATGTTACGCGACAGTGTTGTTTCCCGGGAAAACGCAAAAAGAGAATTCCAATAAGGTAACTCAGGAGGGGAAATGGCTTCACTGCCAACAGCTCCTGCCGCGCAACAGACGTGGTTACTTGGCTAGGTTAATTTGGAACTCTCTTCATATAGGATAACTGATCAAACTAGGGAACACCGCGGAGTCAGAATGGAACTAGTACATAAGGGTATCAATGGAGGGAAAGGCTCACACAGGACTTAGTTGGAGTCTTTGAAGCGGGTAATTCACAATGAAATTACTCAGTACTAGCTTGCCCACTTGCCCACCCCTAGCCTAGTATAGTTATTGCCCCTGAAAGTAGTGGTAAAGTCTCATCAGTAGTTGTTAGTTTCATCCCTTTCTATCTAATAGTAGGGTAAACAAACTCCTGAGTAGGGTAAACTCACTCCAGTTCCAGTTCTCAAGTAAGCTTATGAATTGCCAGTTACAGTTCTATGGTTTACAGCCCAAACTAGTATACGAGTGGTCAAGAGCCCTAACAGTATTTGTTAACTACGGTATCGGAGCAATAACTGTATTAGTTGACAGAGCAGAGCCAGTAGTTGCTAGTTGCTAGCTTGATTCTTGCTGGTAGTGGTAGAGAGTTCGGGTCGGGTGCTAGTGTTTCTATTTAGTCTGGAAAGTGGGAATTACTTAATTTGTGGGTATAAGGAGTCCAATCAATACTTGTTGCTACTGAGTTGCCCTTACTAGGCTCGGGTAGTTTACCTAGGCTCGGGTAGTTTACTGACTTGGCGGGTAGGTTTACAGACTTAGTTTACTGTTCTTGTTAGGAGTGCTCGCTTTCTTGTTAGGAGTGCTCGCTTTGATGCTAGGGTAGTTAACTTACTTACTTGTTAGGGTAGTCCTGTTCGAGTGGAATACCGAGTGGGGGAATTCTAAGAATAGGGGTTAGAATGCATTCTATCACATCTTTTCTGGTTTTATGGGAGAAATATCATGTTATACCACCTGAGGGGCAATAAAAGGTATTTATTACTAAAAGAATTAGGGTCGAAGAAAGGCCTTTAGGATGGGTAGGAAAGGAAGATAGAGTTAGTGCGGGGCGGGGTTAACTCAAAGGGAAGAGATTGGACTAAGTAGTAAAAGAATTAATATAGTAGTAGTAGTAGTGACTTCTTGTAGTAGTAGTCCTGTTAGAGTTATGGTTTCATCCCCAGTCGAATCTCTATTTGAAGACAGAGGAGAGGTCTGATAGTTTTGAAGTAGAAGCTAAGGTGCTGAAAGCCTGTTCCTGTTCCTGTACCTGTCTAGTAGTTAGTTGACCCGGTCTTAAACTAATAAGTAAGCTAATAAGTGAGCAAAAGGGAAGCAGTTCAGTCAGAAGGAGGAGATAGGCAATAAAGTAATAAATATAGGTCGGGCCCTTATAGTACAAAAGAAAGTGAATTACTTGCTTGTTAGGTTCATTTTGTGAATGCTA
Source organism: Musa schizocarpa (assembly GCA_900464855.2). Taxonomy (NCBI): domain Eukaryota; kingdom Viridiplantae; phylum Streptophyta; class Magnoliopsida; order Zingiberales; family Musaceae; genus Musa; species Musa schizocarpa. The sequence continues at coordinate 441,836 of LR890027.1, forward strand.
TTACAAGGGGTGAATTGCGGTAAGTAAACCAATAGATGTGTTCTGGAGCTTTTACAGCAGCGGTATCAGTCTTGAGCACTAGCATCGGTCGGAGCTAGCTCCCCTTGCTTTCAGTCCGATATCTATTACTTCAATTACTTATTTCATTAGTATATAATAAAATGTCTTTCTATTTCATTAGCGGAAGTGGTCTCAAAAGGGTAAGTTCTTTGCTATTTGGATTTGTATGTCGGGGGCGTACAATTGTTTCCGCATAGGCTGATATATGCTACCCAAAGACTGAGTTACCCCACTTTCTTTCTTGTGAGGACTTAGCTTAGGCTCATGATATCTGAGGACTTAGCTTAGGCTCATGATATTACATCTGCTGTTGTCCCTTCCATGCCTATGTTTTAGTATTAGAATCACCTCTTCCTGTCTTTCTTTAGTCAATGCCATAGGTGCACGAGATGATACAGCGTATACAGGCAGAATCAAACAAGTAAGTCACAGGACGGTAGGTGAACTACAACACCAGCAGTGTCTCTAGGAAAGCAAGAGTCGACCAAGTAAGTCAAATAAACTCACTACTAAGGGAAAGGACAAGATGCAACAAACAAAGAATGGAATCCGTGCCTATCATACCTTTAACAGGAAAAGGGTAACTACCAAACCATGTGCCCTGAACCAACCTAAGTGCTCTTTATAGAAAGTATTAATGAAAGAACGAAAGATCGGGTACGTCATCTTAGCTCATACAGAATAATACCACCAATAAGGAGCATTAGAAGCATTAGAAGCATTGGAAAGAAGCTGTGCGACCCTTAACATACTACAGGATCCGGAGTTGCCAGAGGAGTGAAAGGCTTTCCCGGCCAAGTAACTACTATATTATATATTATCTTTATTAAGGAAATAGGATTGATAGACTCAGAATGAAACTCAGAGGTCAGCTTGTAGGAAAGGAAGAGACAAACTCACAAATAGGAATTACAGAATGGAACGCGAGTCGAGGTAGGCAATAAAGAAAGTCATAAAGAAAAGCCTCATTTTATCAATCCAGAGGGCTTAGAGATTGGCTGTTCATGCATTTCAGTTTATGTGTTGGGTAGTCCTGATCTCATGGATTAGCTAGAGGAATGGGAATCATTATGGTAGAAACCTATCAACAGGGATGGGAAGAATTATGGTATCAACCCATCGAGGAGGAGTGGGAATCATTCCGTCCGGTATCAACCTATCGAACTGGAGTGGGAATCATGATGGTAGAAAACTCAAGAAGAGGAGTGGGAAGAATGTAGGTATCCATCTATCGAACAGCCAAGACACTACTAATGTGTCGCGGCAGGAGTCCCCGAACAATCAATGAGAAATCATAAAAAAAGCGAAAGAAAACTACCCGTTTTTGTATCACTTTTCTGTACTAGTTAGGAAGGGAAAAAGAGAAGTTAATTTAGGTTCATTTTCTCTATCTTTATTAAGGAAACAAGAATCAAAGCAGTAAGTCCAAGCCTGATACCGCTGCTGCTAAGACTATAACGGTGTCTACTAAGCCTTAAACCAGTGAGTAGAAGCCTTAAGTCTTGAAAGAAGCCCTCAGAATCAAACAGTGCCTTTACAACTATACAGGACTCAGACAACAACTCCGAGACTTAAGCGAGCAAGGACAAGAACCAAACAGTACCCAATCGGGGGCTGTCCCTAAGTAGTATCGGACTCAAACAAGGGCTAGCAAGAATCGAAACCAGTACAGCAAGAATGGAACCCATACGGATCAGACTGACACTCCTCTCCGCCCCAGAATGTTAAGTGTTACAGGCTACAACTGCTCCCACTAAGACTCAACCAATAGCTACTCAGACTTGAAGTTTAGGGGCGGAATGAAGCTAAGGGCAGTTAGACTGAAAGCGGGGGTACTAAGCCCGATACTGGTGCTACTGATGCTAGGTATTGGCACTAAGAATGCAACCACTGCTACGGAATGGAACGAGTTAGGGCTAGAATTCAACTCGTCAGGGCAAGACTGAAAGCAGTAACTCCAAGTCTGATGCCGGTGCTGGGCAGACTGCAGCTATTGCTATTGATTTCGGACCGGGCGGTCTCTAAGAGGTAGCTGCCAGGCTGATGTTGGGTAATGATAGGCTTGGCAGTGGTAGTGGTAGGCTTAACCCACCGCTTCCAAGACTTAAACAAGGGAGTTACAGACTGATACCACTGCTCGTAAGACTGATCTTTCTCAACTGCTTGGTATCGGACTGAAGCTGGGGAGTTAAGGTCTCAAACCACTGCAGCTCAGACTTATGTTAGGTACTTAGGGTCTATAACCACTGTTGCCAGGAATGGGGCTGCTAAAACCAAGACTTCACCCGGGGCGCAACAGACTTGAAAGTCCCACCAAGGACTCAGAATGTCCCTAAGCTTGGTCGCTACATGAGTATACGCTTGGTCAGTAGTTTTATGGGAAATTCCCCATCTTTTATCCAGTAAGCTCCTCTAGTTCATTGACGCCTAACATCTTTATGGTAGTTCAGGTCAGACTAAAAAGGACTTAGTATACGCTTGGCTAGTCGTTAAACATAACATAGGTTTCAACACTTGGAGAATGGCCTCGAAAGCAGGGTTAAGAGAGAATGGCCTGTTCGACTAATGGAATTGAAGAATTGATCTGCGCGTAAGGAGTTATTAAAGTCAAGCACTACAGAATCCATTGATTCTTTCTTAAGTCCAAGCACAACAGAGTAAAAGTAAAGAGATAGAGATGCAAAACGGAACAAGTCAGCAGCAGTTCGAGAATAAACAGCAGTTAGAGAATCTGAAGCCACAGAAGAAGCGAAGCTGTTCGCAGTGAAGCTGACCTCTGACTTGAACCTTAACCAACAAGCAAAGATTATACTGCTTTGAGTCGAGTGAGGAAGACATAGTAAGGAGCCCTGCCCCATATAGTATATAGTAAAAGTGATCAACTATTTCTTTACCAACCCTAAGCCAAAGTAATCAACTATTTCTTTACCAACCCGAGTTCTCTGTCCTTTTAGTATGCTAGATTTAGTACCCGAGGGGAATGATTTGTTGAAAGTTTAGTTCTGGCCCCTAAAAGTCGTAGTTGAGTTTCATCTGTCTTAGTTGCCCGAGGTAGATGAGAGTCCTGCTCCAGTTCGAGGTCAAAGAATCCATTACTATTATTATTTACCGCAATAAGCATTTCACTACTTATAGCTTCCCTTACTCAAAAGAATATAACTCAGGTTGTAAACTAACTCCCTAAACTGACATAGATGCTTGGCAATTACAATAAGGGCCTATCTTCAGTAGTAGCCTGTATGCTTGGTCATTACAGGACAGGACGGATTCTCTCTCTTCTTGCCAATCAATACTAACCTAACTATGGTGCTTGCCTTATTACTTTCCGACTTTTGAGTTGAATCCAAAGTAGAATTGGCGCTTGAAGCGAAGTAAATAAGTTTAATCACTAGTGGAGTCTTCAAGGGATGTTGAGTCTTGTGATAACCGAGTGGCGAGGTATGATGGAAGCAAGCGGGTAACCTACTGTGCTCCCTCTCGAAACCTACTCTAGTTATAGTACAGCTCTTTTATAAATGAGTCACATTGGATTAGTAACATCTCCAATTAGGCACATCCGATACTAATAAGCAATTTGGAACATTATATACCTGGATGCCCTGCCTTACTTGACTTCCTTAGCTCCTTATACCAATACTAAGCCTTAGCTACTTGACTTAACTTAGCTACATTGCCGATTTGAGTCACAATTGGTCATATGGGGCCTCTTTTATTGGTAACATCTTCCGGGGTCTCGCCCTTCTTACTTGCTTCGGTATCAAAGCCAGGCTCCGAGTTTGTAGTTCAATTCTATGTCATAGTCAACTCCCTTTCGCTACTCTGCCCTCGTATTGAAGGGAAGAACCGACAACAGGACTTAGAGGAGGACTGACTTTACTACTTGAGAAGATAGGTACCTAGGTTTACTGTTCTTGTTCGAGTGGAATCCGTCTTTGCGCCTAGAGAAAGAAAAGTGCATTTTAGTAACAATGTTCAATTAGTGGGTGAGTCACATGCCTATTTGTTTAAGAATGAAGCTATTTGTAACTGAGTGGAAGTTTAAGTCACACTTCAACTCGTCTCTTCTTGTCTCCTGTAAGCTCCTCTATAGCATTTTAGCCTACTCACTTTACACCCTTGCTAATACTGAGGCAGATTCTCTCTCTTGCTCCCGTTAGCTCACTTATTTCTTTGCTCCCGTTAGCTCACTTATTTCTTCTAACTCAACAATTGCAACAAACTAAGATGAAAGTAAAACACCCGGTGCTCGTGCTCCTGCCTTTAAGAATAGGGTCTTGGCACCCGACCTCAACTCCCTTAGCATAATGGAAGCTTACCTCTTACCTCTGGCAACAATTCATTTCACCCTGCTGGCAACAGTGAACTTCCTGCTGTGACTCATTTTACTTATCGGGAGATTTTCATCGGTCACTAGCTTGGTCTAACTACGTGTCTTGTCTGCTTGGCTCATCTGTGTTTCTCAATTGTAAAAGAGTTAAGGAAACTCTATTCTCTACCTTCTCTGACTAGACCCCTATTGTATGGCTAGGCTCATTCTGTTGTTTCGGGACACCTCGTCTCAAAGCCTTACTTCCCTTTCCTCACTTTTCATCTAAAAACTAGGTTTTATTACTGAACACGTGCGATGGGTTATACTACTTGAGTAGCTTTACCCGGTCTTAAACTAATACTAAGGCAGCTAGTCGAGGAAATGATAGATCTCTATAGGCCAGTGAATTCTTTAATGACCCCCCTTTTATAGCTTCTGTAGTGAGTGACCTGGTATCAGAATTAGGCTCCCGAGCCCATAGAGTTCAAGGTTGATTTATTATATATTATAAGTACCGGAGCTGCTGTTAGTAACGAGTCCTGTTTTCTAGTACTGGCCCGCTTAAGGGAGGATTCTCTTACTTGCATTGCAAGGGAGTTTAACAAATAAATAAGATGAGAAATACCAGTGCTAGATTCTTTCCCAGATATGGCTTCTGCAAAAGCAAGAGAAGCACTCCGTTTCAAGAACGGGATCATAAGCCTTAGAATTGCCAGTTCCAGTAAGATAATATGCTGGATCAGTTGAAAACATCAGAATTTGCCTAAGTAGTAGAACTCGATAAGCCAGTAACTCACCAAAACACAGGTGCTTATGCTTCCTTACCAGCATCTAATCCCTCGCTGACTGCTTTCATTGCACCCGAAGCCGAAGGCATAGAGAGTCAGGAACTCATGAATATATATATTAATGAGCTATGAGCTAGTCCAGTATTCTAGAGTGGAGTTTACTTTCCTCGCAACAAAGCAAGTACTTAATTCCTTTACTCCAAAGCTAACTACTTGATAAAAACCACTCTTTCTTTCCTCTTTACTGAAGGCTACTCTACTTCTGGCTCTTCTCTTATAACTCCCACACCTAGACCTATAAAACTGATACGATAAAGGTAGGCTCTCTTACAACTAATGAATGGTCTAAACGGTCTTATTCGGGTCTAAAGTATCTGTTCGATTCCATTCCTGTTGTTGAAGAGGTCGGGGAAGACTAAGGTTGTGTTTAGGGTAGTTGTTGCATTCTTTATTGCCTTGGCATCAGGAGTTTAGGCTACAAAAGCTAGAATCGGACAGAACAAGTAACCACTAAACAAGCTTAGGTAAAGTAAAAGTAATAATACAGTGAGTTTGCCGGAAGGGATGCAGTTAAGTCCTATTCATTGGGAAGTGGAGCTATGTCTTTACTGTATTCTATAAGATGTGCTCTCGAGTCGAGGGATATGCAATTCTTAACTTCGAGTCTCTTGGGGTGCGAGGCGAGGAAAGGGGAGTTCCTGATTCAAGTATTGGTTAAGTATAAGTGCTTGTGCGAGCGTAAGTAGCTGCTGTTGTGGTTGTTGAGAAAGCCTTTCCTTTCCGGGTAAGTCGCAGCTGTTGTGCTTTACTCCGTTGTGCTGTACTTTGATCCTACTACCTACCTATGAAGTCAGAATAAAAAGAATCTTAAGCTACTGATGGAAGGAAATAAAGTATTTGTTGAGCCCGCCTCCATATCTGGATTTACAGCCCAAACTAGTAGCGGAGTGGTCTAGTCCAAGCATTCAATGAAAGTTAAGCTAAGGCGGATGCAGAGGATGAGGATGAGGATGCCAATAAATAGTAAGAAAGAGCTTTATATAAAATGAAAGTCAGAGTAAAACTCCCGAAAGCAGTAGATGAACAATGAAAGTTTTCGGTTACCAACATAGGGAGTTAAGCCTATAATCTTGTATTTTGCTAAGACATTGATTCTTTACAGAGTAGTGAGTAAGTTCAGTGTGAGGGTCGCAGGTGATAGTGGAATACGAGTGAAAGTTATTTAACTCCCTAACGCCCTTGCCGAGTGTAATCGTATTAAGATAAGAAGCCGCTTACTAACGCGTAACTGGCTCACTTACGCTAGAAACAGAACAAGTTGCGCAGAGTAACAAACAGGCAAAGGAAATACTGAATTGACAGTGGATCTTGCTTATTGAGCACAGCGTTACTGCTTTTTTTCTATTCCTTTTACTTGGCTTGAGCGAGTAGTTTTAGTTGCGGCCTGCTCCAGTTCTGTTGTCGACCGACCAAAGAAGATGAAGTTTCGCGTAAGCTTATTGACCCACGTAGCAGATTCCAGGATGAGTTTAGTACTAGCCCCAACACATAATGCGCGGGTGAAGTATAAGGCTTTGAAGCACAAATTAGTATGAGGAGCAGGTCACTTTTCTAAATCCAATATGCATTCTAAGAGCCATAATCCAATATGCATTCTAAGAGCCAGGTGGGTTGGGTTAGTTACCGGATTCCTTCTATCTTACCTGGCGAAGGCTTCTGTTTCTTACCTTGCAGGAGAGACGGACTTTCACCCTTAAAACGAAACTGAGCGAGTAGAGTAGTGATCGGTAACACCTCTGGAACTTCACTCCACTCCAAAGTAATTAATTCAAAGGGAAAGGGGTTCGGGGAAGTCAAAAGCAGAGCTCAGATTAAAGCCAGCTGCTGTAGGCGTAATAAAAGTCTTCAGTTAGTGGTTCTGTTGCTGATTCTCTAGTGTGCAAAACTCGAACAGAAATATCATTAACTCGAACGGAACTGTCAACAAATACTGTTATGGCTCATCTACCTCTTGTTCTTTTCTACCTTCCTACGTAGCTTTCCCATTAGTAGTTACTAGTTGGGTTGATAGCTGCACTTCACCTTTTTATTGAGTTGGGCTGGGCGCCATAATCCAGATCAAGGTATACTTCTACTTGCCTGCTTTGCTCTTAAAGTGTGGAGTCAGGCAGTTTAGTCTTCAGTCGAAGTGGAGTAGCTTGTCAAGGCTAAAAAAGAGAGTTTTGTTCGAGCAAAGGTCTCTGGCTGGTAAGGGCCCCGTTCGAGCAAGTCTCGTTTTCGTCTGCAAGTTGACTTTAATCGCGAGTTGAATCGTATTAATTAATCCAAAAGTCCAGAAGAATGAATAGCAAGATCAGAAGCATCAGAATGGACTGTTCTTGTTTCATCTTATACGGATGCCGTTGCGCTAACGACTGAAGCGGCAGAAGCCGTAGCTTGTTGAAGTACAGAAGCCTTTGTTCTCTAAAGAATTGAATGAGGCGAGGGAGAGCCACCCTAAAATAGACATAGACCTACTGAGCGCTTAAGGGAATAATACTGTACCGGCCTTGCCAGGCGTTGACGCACGAACTACGTAAGCGAGCGGATTCATCACTTGCACTCAATTCAGTTATTATAAATAGGTATAGAGCGGTGCACAAATCGCATGTGTCCAAGTATAGAGAGTAGATGAATCTTCAAAGAAGAGAATCCGCAAGCGTGTTAACACAACGGAATAAGAAACATAAGCTGCAGCACATACATATAGAATTGGAAAGTATACTGAGACAACAGAATCACCTCCTTCCATTTCTATTGAAAGTAGTAGCTTGGCGAACTATCACTACCAAACTAGAAAGAACTATTGACCACCTTGCTTGGCAAGCAAAGAATTAGAGCTTAGTTATGATAGCGGAATTGGAGTATAGACCAAAAGACCAAGCATAACCTAACTAAACTATTGAACTTTGAAAAAAGAAAGAGGGGGAACTCTGGGGCATGCCTTGGGTGCAGAAGGTTTATACATACTTTAGGAAATGGATTGTATAGGAGGTTATACTTAAGGAGTTGAGCCCCACGTCCTAGGACCAGCACCACTTCTGTATGAAAGGCTTTCTTCCCACTTTTCCGACCTATTGAAAACTAGCGCACAGAAAAGAAGAAGGTGCCGTGGCGACATTAAGTATATCCATCCATTTGTTTACCTAACATAAAGAAATTCCGGACCCGAATTGACTATACATCATTTAATCCAGCATACCTCTTTCTGTATACGAGAGACCATTAGCAGAGAGACAATTCTAACATCCATCATCTTACTGCCTATCACAAGAGGAGTGAAGCGAGATACACACACTAGACTACCGAGGACAAAGCCCTGTTATACAAGACTTTGGATGATAAGCTAAAACAATAGAAAGGGGAGTTATTGGCCAATCTTACTAGTTCAAAGGTAGTTAAAGGGTAGGCGGAATCACCATGATTTGTGAGGTAAGTGAGTAATGTGCTTTAGTTGGTGGGGAATAGGTTTAATAAGGTAGACGAGGATCTGCATACATATCGTGCAAACTATGAAATCTACGTTAGCGCTGCCTCTGATTGACATGACAACCACCATCACAAATGTCTGGATAACTGTGGCACATATAGTTTATAAGTAATACTATAGAAGCGGGGACATAGTTAAGCGAGAGAGAGGGTCGATGTCACAATAGTAGGGGCGAGCGGAGCGTCATTCATTCCATCTGACTTTTGCTTTTAAAGGTAAGTAAATCTTCAGCAAGATAACGGTCCCTTATGTTATGTAACCAATGCCCAATGTGTGGAGAAAACGGATTGATTGTGTTACAGTAAATCATGTTGTCGTATATCAAAAGTGTTCTCTTTATTCTAGCGGAGCAATTATTCAAGACCAGCTTCTATACTTATTTATTGAGCTTTCCCTTTCCATGAGACCGAGACAGGCTAACTAGGCTAGGACTTACTTGCTTTCAAGAAGAAAAGGAGTTCCCGCCTTATCCGTAAATCTGTAAAGCAGGCAATTATCGTTAAAAGACATTCTCCTTCTTAATAGGTATATGGAGGAAAGCCATGTTCGTTTTTTCCTCTGGTCGGAACATAGGAGCTATACTCCCAGTGTCGGTAACATCTTTGATTCTTTCAATGGTAACTCTTATCTTTCCTCTACTTTCTTTCGAACGCATCAAAAGGACTGATTGATGAGGATTTGGTTGTCTTCGAGTGGAGGAGAAGGTAAATGAATGGAGACGTCCATGGATCTATAGCTGAGGGTTTATGAGGAAACCACCACCGCGAGAAATTATAATAACTACGGTGTACTAGTGGACCAGGTAATAAGTCTCTTTATCATCTTCCTCAAAAGAAATACAAATGGATGTTAATTTATTATTCAATAGATAAGAGGTCTCTCAATGTAGGAAGAGTGGACCTATGCCCCCTTCGCTTTTCTAGGTTTTATTCCTGTAGTTAAGCCTAAACAGCGGATTCCTTGTATTCAATCTCTTTTTTGTCTACGAAGGAAGAATAGCTGCTGCCAAGGCGGATCTTCCAATTGCGTCAGTGATGTTCTTTTTTTAGATATTGCTTTTCCTCTGTCTTTTGCGTTGGGGCGATTCTTCCTATGATCTAGATGTCTGTCTTTGGCCAAGGGCAGTGATTTGTGAATATAATCGAGGTTAGAACTCCGAGAATCTAAGGGCTCATACCTGCTGTTCGGGGTTTGCTTGATGGAATAGAGGTTTCATAGGGCTTGCTTAGGGGGGGAATTGGAGGAGAAAGAATCAATGAGCTAAGGTTCCTCCTTAACCCTTTCCGGGTACTCTCCCGATGTGATGAGATAAGGTTCCTACTTAACAACCCTTTCCTGGTACTCTCCCGATGCGATGGTAAAGTAGTACCTTTTTTTCACTCAGTCAACACATCCCATTAAATTCCAAAACGGAGATGGAGTAGTCAAGAGGAAATTAACTCTTAAGGAAAGAAAGAAGGCTGACTGGACAATCATAGGCCGGCCAAGAGAGACAGAAGTACCTTCAGCGAGCCTTTAGCCTCCCCACCCGTTGCCCTCAAAAGCTTAGATGGGGGAGAGCATAGTAGGCCGATTCTTTTCCTCCTAGAGATATCACGAGGGCGAGAGATTGAAATGGAGATGGACTCGGCGAAGTAAGAACAAAAACTTCCATCGAACAGGCGGAAGCAACTAGACTCAGCCCGCCCAGAGAAAGCGGCAGGGACCAATCCAACTTGTTTTGTCCAATCAGTCCAGGGAAAAAAAACCATGTAAGCAAAGCAAACGCATCACAGGCGAGACTGAGAACTACTTGTGAAATAAACAGCTAAGTGAAATCTGTTGAAGCGCGGCAAGCAAAAGCCATGCTACATTGCGATTGAACTCATCCAGAAGAACTAGTAGGGTGGGTCATTAGGTAGCCATTGGTGATAGCTCCAGAGGGCAATTGTCAGGTCCTCTGATAATAAGCTAATAAGATATTATCATATTTTCCGATGGGAGATTGTGAAAAAGTATCGGCATTCTCTTCCTTTCAAAGGGCACTATTCTCCCTTCTAGCCTTTGAAAGCTGTCTAACTTGAATGAAATGATTGCAGAGATATAGTATACTAGGTATAAGAGGTATAAGAGGTATAAGAGGTTTAATAAAGTTACTCGAATTAAGGAAAAGCACTCTGGAACTTCTATTGTTGCTTCACTTCATCTGCGAATGGATAGTATTAGTGATTCAGAGTATAAGACCACTTCTTATAAGTTGGTGTGGTCCAACCCCTTTCTTTGGTTTTCTTGCTGAACACATAGGTTATTCTCTTACTCAATCTTCCTCCTTTTCCCAAGCTTCATGAATGCATAACATACGCCTTCTAGAGTCTATTTCAACCATGTTGGCTTTTAACAGTACCCACCCCAGTGATTTTAAGGGTAACTTGAACCCTCAATTCTGATATTCCTTAACTTAGAAAAACTCAATTAAGAAATGATTACTTTGGAGAAAGAGCACATGGTGGGTGAGAAAGACAAAAAACAGGACGTTGCTTGGCGAGTGGAATCCTTCTTTGTTGATGATAAATATCTGTAAACTACTCCTGTTAGCGCCGTAGGGTAGTCAAAAACTCTGACTTCTGCACCTGCTCCCGCTGATGATATTATGTCTTCTGCTCGAACGTAACTACAAGGTTAAGTTGCTGGTTCCGTTCCATTGATTGTTGAATGGAATTGAGATAAGTCACACCCGGCTTAGAATCGATACCTCACACCCGCTATAGAACTAAAAAGGGCTGTTTTTGTCTACGTTGCTTGCACTTATTAACATTCGTCTGCTTGCCTCTTCAACTTTACCTGACAATTATGAAGTGGTCAAACACAAATACGGATCTTTCCAGCACTGAGGAAAACGGTGAAGCTAATTGAACTGATGGTGATCCACCTGTTGCTGCTGGTGATCCACCTGTTGCCAGAGTAAAGGAAAGCAGGAAACCCTTTAATTTCATCTTTCTTATCGAGCGCAGAAGAAGCTTAAGAAGGAATGGATTATAACCCTAACCCCCTATAGCAAATGCTAATACAGAGCTTCGAACCCTATAGCAAATGCGTTGACCCAGGCCAGGGTTAAACTTAGAGAAATCCGTAATTCTGCAGTTCCGTCTTTACCGTCTGTTGGTAACTACACTTCTTGCCTTTACTGATTATTGGCATCTTAACCCCGACCCAACAAAAAGAAACACAAACCTTTGTCTATCGAATCGGTCCGCTACCTACATTCCAGGAAATTGTTTAAATACGAGCTAATGAAGAAACCCGTGATCCCGTAGAAAGACATCACCGATCCATTGTTTGTGGAAAAAAAGGATTTGCTGAGATAGAAAGAAATATGGATATTAAATTCCTACCAAGGAGAACAGGAACCACTAAGAATCCTAGTTAAACTTCAAAAAAGGATACAGGGGCCCCCACTCGTTTTCAAGACCCCGGTAGAAATAAGTTATATCCATATATATGCTCTGATTGCCAATGAATACAATACTAGATCCAGTTGCATTCGATTGGAATTGAGCGCCCAAGTTTGACTTTCCCTTTTTATTGACCCCGTAATCAACTAGCACTATGTGAAACATTAGGAGTAGTTGGTTAGATACATTGACACACTTTCCATTTTCAATATGAACTAATCCTTTTTTAACCCCACATATACATGCATTATGACGAATAAATGCCGATATGGTTTATTTATGTATGGGAAACCGTTATTGAAAGAATTGATACTTGAAGTAAGGAGTAAGTGGAGGAAGGAAGGAGGAACAAGATCTTAAGCTGGAAGGAAAGTAGAAAGTGTATTGTTAGGGGAAGAATCAGTGGCATCAGCGTAAAGAGTTATAAATGAATGATTTGACAAGGCACTCGAAAGATGGCCTGGAAAGCTGGGTGAAGCGAAAGCAACTGGTGGATCAGCAACATAAAGGATTTTTGGTATAGAATCGACAGGGTAATATGGAAGAAGAGGTCAATTTGCCGAAACCAGCAATGGAACTATCAAGCTCTGTTCTCAAGTAAAGTTATGGTGTTGAGGAAGAAAGATATGAATACTGATAAGGTGGGGGTGAGCCAAAAGACTAAGTGCTAAGGTGTCAGTTCCATTATCAGCAGCAAGCGGATCTGCTAGTGAAGTTGAGTTCGGGTGCTTGTGTTGCGTAAGAGTCTTTCCATTCTGACTTGCTAGTTTACGAACAGCATCTTTGATCTTTGGAGCCTCCTGTTACATAGTTGTTCTATACAACCCTAAGTTCTTAAGAGGAAAGTTTTGTTCGAGCGGATCTTATGCTTAAGCGTAAGCAAGTTAAAGATCCAATTCCTTATTAGTTGTGGGGCAAAAGAGGATTCCCTATTTGATTAGTTTACCCTGGCTTAAAATACTCTTAGGGCCAATTTGATAGCTTTAACCGAGAAGTCTCAAGAAGCAGTGCCCATGGAATAAACATAATATTAATCGGCAATGGAAATGATGTATTAGGATATATTACTTACTTTACTCTCAGCTCAGGTCAATGTTAAGAAGGCCCAGCCGCAAAGGTCTATGTCAAAAAGTCAAAGGAACAGGGCAATGTCTAGCGGGAGTACATATTAGGAACAGGTCTTTGCCTCGCGGGAGAAACGTATTAGGGAGTTCGAAAGCAAAGATTTAGATCAATAAGGAAATAAGGGTCTATTCTATTATAAATCTATTCCATTATAAATAAATTGTAATCATAGTAAGAGAGATATTCTTTTCCAGGTTGGCTCTCTGCAAGTTCAATGACTGGTTTACTTGGCGCACTATAATAAACAATGAAGTCTTAGGTTACTGATAGAGAGACTCCGCAATCTTCTGTTGATAGAGAGACTCTGCAATCTTCCTATATGTGCTCGATAAGAAATGATGGTATTGACTCGCCACAAGAAAGATTCCATTCGTAAAGCTCATAACATTTACCTAACCCTGCAACAAGAAAGGGAATCCGCTATTAAGTAAAGTAGAAAGTCAGCTAAAAGCGAAGTCCAAGAGAGAGATGCTGCAGAAGTAGAGTTAGCCGGCGCACTGTGCTAAAGTAAGCTTATGAATTACCAGTTTAAGTTTCATCGTAGTATAAGTAAGCCGAATCACCTCTTGTTTCATTAGTCAAAGCAGGATCTGGAAATGATGTATCTGTTCGACTGGAATCTACATCTGTGTTGGCGCCGAGCTCATCAGCTGGAGAGTAAGATCATAAAGAATGCTTAGTAAGGCGGTATACCCGGCACAATTCAATCACAGTGTCTTGTTCGGGTCGATAACACCTCTTTCTTCTCTTGTTGGTAACGTCACCTCTTGTCCCGCTGCTTCTCCTTGTTCAACGGATTGTACTGCAGGAGCAAATAGGAATTCCATCAGTGTTTAACCTTTTTGAATGCGAAGGTGCAAGTTCAATTAGAAGCATCTATGCAATTAGAAGCATCTAGATAAGAGCAATGGTTAGTCTAGATTTGATAGTAACAAGAGAGTACACTCGGAAAGGGAAGTTTCATTCAGGGAATACTAAGGTTGTGCGCTAGGGAGTTTATTGAGTTTTTGATAGAATGTGGTAATTCCTGGAATCGGAGTATTAAGTGTAACGGTTCAATGAAAAAGGGTAACTCGACTTAGAGCTGGTTCCATTACTCTTCCTAAAATTGAAATAGGCGCATACGCATCCCGAACATGATTTGTGGAATCGAAAACCTTAATAGAAGTTAGCAACTGTCAACGGATCCTTCTCTGGCTTCCGCGCTGAGCCAGTACTATTGGATTTCCCAGAACGATTTCCTCGCCCAGCCTCTGCTCCCGCTTATGATCTTGTCGACTAGGATTGCATTCTATATTCCCCTCAAACAGAAAGAGAGAAATTAGGCAATTCGAACATAGATGATTCTCTTATTACTGGGATTCCATACTAGGCCATACCTCTTATTTCTCTCTCTCGGGTCCACTTAACTCCAACTTTACTTTATGAATAGCCGGTTTTAGAACTCAACTTCTAAGGCTTGCTCCCTTGCTTCCTTACAGCTTGAGCAACTAAGTAGTCCTGTTTGTTTGTTTTCGGGAACTTAACCTTCAATCGACCAAGATGGATCAAAGGGCATAGCGGGAAAGCTGTTCAAGAGCCGATCGATCAGAGAAATAGAGTGAAGGAGGCGCTAGTAGTGTTTCAACCAGGCTAGGGCTGTCAAGCTAAATAGGATGATAAAAGCAAGATTGCGCTTCTAGCAGTAATTGTATGTCCTACTTTTATGTCTTGTATCCTTGCTGTGAGTAACAACAATGTTAACCAACTCTTCAAATCGTGTTTATATATCGATATCGACATTAGATATGGAATTTATTGTTGTTCGTTAGAATCTATTACTTTTGGTTGTTTTATCCGACGCTTTCTTTTGACTCGTAACGGTTGCTATGTTAGCTTAGTATACATCTTTTGACTCGTAACGGTTGCTATGTTAGCTTAGGATGTCAAGGTATCAATATTCATGAGAAGCCCATGTTGTGGACCAAGTTAAGATCGACCAAGTTTAGTGATGAATGAATGAATCCATGAGTGAGAAATGCATGTATTAAGCATATATTTTCATCGATCTAGTTGTGAGCCCGAGATAGACGCCCTGCCCTCTGGGTGGGTCATTTTCACGGTAGAAAGAAGGTGGTCCCCGGATCGAGAGAGAGATCGAGCTGGCTCATAATATCAATACAAATAAACGAACTAGAATCCATTCGAGTAGTGGAATACAAATAACCGAACTAGAATCCATTCGAGTAGTGGAATAGGCCTCGTTCGAGAAGTTCAATCCTTTTTAAAATATGTTCCTCTTTGCTTAGTCTCGCCAAGTAGGCGATTCCCCCCGTCGGGATAGAAACGATAGGCACGAAATGTAGAATTGCACACCACGTTCTAAGCGCAAAAACCTCTTTTCTCCCTGTAATAGTGTTCGCTCAGGTAGAACTCTTTCTCTCGGTTCCTTTATTTCCGTAGTGAAGGGTGTGGTGTGTGTGAAAAGGAGAGAATCCTGCCGGGGAAGTAAATCTGGAAGATTGCCCTCACCACTGAAGTTATCATAGAAGGAGAAGCTGTGAGCTAAGAACTAGAAGTAAGCATTCGATTCAGTTATCATAGAAGGAGAAGCTGTGAGCTAAGAACTAGAAGTAAGCATTCGAATCGTAGGCCTTCTTAGCAGGACAGGACGGGCTCATTCTCTACTCTTTCCCATTTCGACCTCGAGACGGCTTTCAAACTCTAAGCTGCTGCGTTGCTAGTTGAACACGTGCTTCCGCTTCGACTATCTCTGGACTTCCACAATCTAGTACTAGGGGGTAAGTCGGGCCATCTCGTGTTCTTTATACTCCAATTGGTTAAATCGGGACATCGACACCGTGCTTTACACCTTCTTTTTTTGCTTGTTAATGTTTAGATCGAAGCTTGTTCATCTTGTGATCGAAGCCTCTTCGTCTTTCGATCGCATGGGCATTACGAAGTCACCCATGTTGTAAGTAATCTTTCCGGGCCCTGCATCTCTCCATTCTTATAAAATGCCTCATTTAAGAAGGATGAGAAGTCGGACTCATAAAGGAAAGGATGAGAAGTCGGACTCATAAAGGAGGATCCCCATATTACTTCTTTCGCTTCTTTGCTGCCTCTTCGCCACCTACTTAAATTTGAAACGGTTGAATCAGGGCTTAACTACAGGAGGGCATGGTAAGGCTTAACTACAGGAGGGCAGTCGAAGGCTCAGTATGCAAGAGATTCTGTTTCACCGCTCTCAGAAGCGGGAGATTTCAAGTAAAGCGGATTCAGCCTCGAGACGAAATGCCATATATCACACTCCGAACTAACCCCATTGGATTGAGATCCGGGCTTACCAACTCTTTCTTTCCTTATAAATTAAGACTAAATATTCATTGGCTTCTCCTCTCTAAAAAAAAAGGACTATTGTACCTAGAGACCCGCTTCGTTGCTAACTACTGACCTATGCGTAACCATCTTTTCTCCTATGCTTGACAGCCCCCTAAGCCTTGGACCAAAGGCGGTGTACTAACCCGGAAGAACAATCTGATTCATTTGGATATTTTACTATACCCTAGGTAGTCCTATACATATAAAGTTGGTCTTAGTGGTTTCACAAAGCAGCAGGTGAGGAATATAGTTAGCGTTTAAGCGCGATGTACTTCATAGGATTAAGAAGCCGGCAGTGCTGTCATTGTATCAAGGAGCCCACGTAGCGGTTAAGCAAGTTTCTTTCTTTGTGGAGTAGAGATTCGTATAGTATATTTGCGTTCTTGTTAAGTCGACGAAAGCAACAGAATAAGATAGAGCCGGATCTCAACCAGAAGAATTGGAATAACAAGAATCAGCAGCAGCTCCCGAAGACAGAGGACCGGACGGTTGGGTTTTACAGTTAAGTCGGTTCCAGTGAGGGTTGGTAACTACACTTCTTGTCTTTCCGTTCGAGGTGGGGAGTAGAGAGAATCTGTGGTAACAAAAAGTCAGCAACAAGTGGTTTGCCAGATAGAGTTCAAAGAGTTGGGTCAATTCCTTCTTCAGCTTACGGAGTTCTCCTATAGTATAGATATATTATCTGGGTAATCAGGGTAAAGGTGATTCTCGTAGGAGCAGGGGAACTCTCTACTTATGTCTGTATTTCCAGGTACAGGTATCGATTTCTTTCAAGATACAACATCTTCTGATTCAGCACCTTATCCCGCCGATTCTCCCTTTATCTCTGGTCGACTTGAATAACCAATATCTGCTTCCTTTCGCACCCTTGTTAAGAATCTAATTTAGAACTCTGATTACCACTGTTTCTATAAAAAAGACTCTTATAGTTCCGTCATACGGAATTGTAGAGTTGTGCGTGGGGCCTAGAACATAACTGGAATTGGAAGACCCGACAACACAATGGGCACCCTCCATCGAGACTGTTTTATTTCTTTTCCCGACCTTAAGCTGTATGTGGTCCAAGCACAACACTTTTTCTTAACCTGAACTGAACTGTTTGCTTCACTTGCAACATTTAATCTATCGAACTCAACTCCATTCTGTGGACTACACCTCGCATCAAAGCCAGATCCAGCTCCTTATTCTTATGGAATAACAATACTTTCTTTTAGCAACTGATCCTGCTCGAGATCTATCTTATACTCAGGAACTTTCACTGTCAACTGAAACAACTCCAACTCAAGTTCCTTATTCTAATCTTTCTTCATATGAAACAAACAAGTACGTATAATTTTGTACATTATAGTGAAGGCACTACTGGGTGAAGGCACTACCACTACTGGGCGAGATATACAAATTATCTCTACTCGCGCCACTTCTATAAACTACACTTGAGACTTCCGCGCTGAACCTTAATCCGATGAAACAAGAACCGGAACTGTCCGAGCTACTGACTTGCGTATGCGAGGTGGATTCTTTTATTTAGCCGTGGCTTCTTCTTATACTGATCTTTGAACAGCGGCTTCGGGTAACTCCACTTAGCGCAGATCCATCCTATGATTAAGATTACAACACTTCTCCAGCACACCCACCACTTTGATCTTATTTGCCTGTAGCGAGTATAGGGGTTTGAGACTCTGATTACTCTTATAATTACCGAGTTCTATACTTTACTCCCTTAGCTTCTTCTTATACTGTTCCTTGACTTGAGACAGCAGCAGACCCAGCTTTAGCCTCAGATCCAGCTACGAATGTAAGGCTCTTAAAAAGGGTTCAAGTTGGTGTTGCGGTAAAAGGAATCATAAGTATTTTACAAAAAACATAGAATAGCTAACAGGTGTTGACGACAGAATGCTTCGGTGGCTTTAGCTAATACAACGAAAGCAAGTAGGGATTACGCCAGCAAGTGCACCTCAGAGGGAGCGGAATCAGCTTCAGAGTGCGTCGGGGATGATAGGCTTATCGTGGATTATAGAGTATGCGAGTGCCCGTGGTATTATATAGTGCTTAATCTTACGGGATAAAGAGGCAAGGCCCAGCCCAGAGTTACTACTCGGCAAAGATACTATCGAATCAAATGGGGAAATCGGCTATCGTTTCTTCTTTATCTAGTATAAAAACAACACTTGACTTTATGTTTTGGTTGGGATGGGAAAAAAGCAGCGAAAGAGAAGCAAGGGTATACTAGCTCCCTGAGGCTTACTATATTCCCAATCGAGCGAGAGGTGAAGGAGCCGTTACGTTAGATGAGGTCTCCCACTCTCACAACGCGGGAGAAGGCCAAGCTACTTTACTATAGTGTCAGATAGTTTTTTTTTCTTTCATAGAGTCCTCTAGAAATGAGTGAAAAAGCTACAGCTTGCCCGAGCCGAGTCCGTGCTCTTTCAGTAGTCTTGTTCCATATCACCTTTCTGCCTTCCTTCCCTTCGATCTTATGTGATGTTAGTTCACAACGCGGGAGGGAGTAACAGGGTCCTCCTTATAAGGCGGATCTAATTGGCTTAATTGTAGCATTGCGTGGGGGCTGGCTATCTCTTATTCTTCTAGTTGGCAGTTTACAGACCAATCTAAGGATCCTATAATAGGCGAAGCAAACCCTCCTTTATTATTCTATCTCGTGCTCTCTATCCATTGGGTCTTTTCATCATAGCTATAGAGGGAAGGCGAAGGCAGGCATCATCATAGATCGGAGAAAGTGGATCCAGTGCAACCTTTATGCCCTTTATTAACAAATAGTCTCTCCTTTACTGAATCCCCAGTGCTTTGTTTGTCAATCCCTTTCTTGCCCCAACACAGGGTAGAGATAAGCCCATTTTCCCTTCTTTTTTTCTTTCCGCGGGGTGCATTCCCTTATGGCCGCGAAAGATTGGATTCTCTTAGCGCGCTGTACATTATGTCTATAATATTATAGGGAATTATGGTTTCTTTCCATCTATAGAGCTGACTCTCCTCCTTTCTGTCTTTCCATCCATAGAGCTGACTCTCCTCCTTTCTGTCTTTCATCCAACTATCTAAACATGGAAGCGGTTAGTAATAATGCGCGTATCCTTTGAGAGAAGCGACTCCTGCATGGCTAGCTTGCCCGATGGATAACTCAGAAGCACGAAGGGTATGCTTATGTAGTTAGCTATTACCCCTAATCCCTTACCAACCCAAGGCAATCAGGCTTACTTAATAGCATAGAGGAACAGAGGACAAAGCCAATTCGAGGACCCCTCCTCTCCTTACAATCCAACTTGATAGAAAGGGTTTAGGTTAATGATATCCTGGGAAGGCAGATTCGATCAAGGGAGAAAGCGGTGACAGGGCCTTGTGTAATGGCAAAGGGATGACAGTCGTAGGGATAAGATGCCTCGTTTGCCGTTCTATGCGCTAATTAAAGGGTCAAGTCCATTCCATTCCCTTTATTCAAAAGGATAGAAGGATAGGTTGAACTCGTCGAGGTAGAAGCCGTGTAGACCTTAGCGCATTTGCTCAAGATCTTATTGCTGAATTGCAGCCCCCACCACATAAAAGAAAGTAAAAGATCCAATCGCCGCTCCTTTATTGCTTAGTTCGCCGGTAACATCTCTTAGTGGTACTGCTCTAGCTTGGAGTTTTCCCAAGAGGCGTTACCCACAGGGCAATGGGGTCTATCTAGTGATTCGCCTTGGGCATTCCCCCGACCAATACTCTATTATTCTATTATATAGAAGAACACTCTTCTCTTTCTTAGATCCCTTCGTCTCAATTCGATAACGAAGTAAGCTCCTATGAAGCAAGAAGCCAAGCCGGAATAAGCCCTTTCTTTTTGACTCCTCTCCCTTTCTTTAGTTGAGCCCTATGGTTTCATGAGGGGAACATCAATGCGAGCATGTTGTCGCACCCCCTAAACTCTTAAGACAGGGCCTTGACATCATCTGAGCTCGGGTTTTCCTTGTTCTAACTAAATTGGTAAGCTTTGTCCCTAGTGAAATCCTATTGTTGAGCGCTATAGCCTTAAACCTCGTGCTTAAGGGTCTTTATAGATAGCTATAAGGGATGTCAAGACAGCGAAAGAAGCTTAGCTATTACAATTATAGGGACGTGGAAGATCAATCCTAGAATTAGATGAAAGAAAGCTTACCCATGAGAATGAGTATTTTGATTACCTTACTTGGCTGATATAGAAAAATAGAGTTGGATCCATTGATAACCGTAGGGGGAGAGAGAAAGTGTAAGTTAACCTTCTTCCATCAAAAAACAAACCCGATGTATTGAGCCTGATCAACGCCGGAGTGAGATAGGCTTGGTAAATAATAGGAGAGAAAATCCATTGATCAGCACGAGACTAAGTATGAATAGAAAGGGAAGAAGATCTATAAAGGGGATAATCCATTCAGCACGGGGCTGGATCTAACTATCTTTACTTATAGAACATCAGAGAGGGCGGGCGTTCTCGTCAATTCTAGCGACTATGGCACCCGCATGATCAAAGCGCATTACATTAGGCGCTATACTCACCTCAAACCGATCAATATGCCCTGAATCGAAGGAGGAAGGCCAACACAAAGGCAGTATTATCCTATTCCACCCTTCGTTGATCGCTTCTATGGGGCTGATTCGTCAAGCTGGGCCCTCCGGAATCCTTCTTTCCTTATAAAGCAAAGGGAGCAAAAGGCAGAAAGCAAAGACTCACTTGACTATTCTTGTCTATCCGTTACTTGGCCGCATTGCTTGGCTCGCTTAGCAGCACGACGCTTGTTTTGCTCTCCCACCTTATCTTATGTCGCAGCAACCAGCTACCTCTTGCAACCTTCCACCATCTGTTGATTCATTCCTCCTAAGAACAAAATGTCCCTTTACTAGTGTGGCTAAGCCAAGCTCACTAGGCAGATCGTACGCCCTGGTGTATATCCCGGAGTACTCCTATAGCCGATCTGTCACCGGAGGGTTAGTAATTAATCAATCAATAGGGAGGGGTTAAAAAGGCAAAGGAGGAAAGAAGCCAGCTCGAGCCTTTCACGTTCACTGTCAAAGGAAGGGGCAAAAGACAGACAAAAAAGACTAATACTGATGTTCATTTCAAAGACTATGACTTCATTTCATCTATGAGATTAGTATGCCTACTCCGTGCTAAGGTATATGGTAAGGAAAGCATATAATTGGCAAGACAACATCCTTCTCCTACACACTGGGATGTCCTGTCCAGTGCGGTGCTAAACCGTGCCCATATGCTAGTTTCAACCAATCTTCTCGCTTCATTTCAGGAAGTATAGCTAAAGTCAGTAAGAAGTACGAACAAGCAAAGCAGTCAGTCAGGTTATACTCTCCTTTTCTTAGAGGATAGAGATCTTAATACATATATTTATTAATTGTAATGAATTTCCAATATAGTGGTTGACTAAACTGAATCGAATGGAGCTATCCAACGACTATGGATTTTCAAGTAAGCAAAGAATTCATATAGTTCCCACGAACACAGGACTCTCCCCCTAACTCCTATTAGAACTACCTTATATATCATTCTGACTATCCTCCCACCCGCTTGGTCTGTAACTCATATATCTTTAACTCTCCCTTTCCCGTCTATAAGTCTTTTACCCCTGTGGTATAGGCATAATATGAATTCTCAGCAATTTCGAAGTGATGACATAATGGTATTAGCTCTCAGCACCAAATGAGTACTTTTCTTGTTCATTTCTCACTAATCTATGTCTTGGGAAAACCGGAATTGGATCTGAGAGGGACAGTTTGGAATTGCACTCAGCAGTACACGCCTTATCTCCCTCCCCAAGAGACAAGCCTTATTGCCTCGCCCACAAGTCCCCGACTCCTTTAGCTCACCCTGCCACTCCAAACTAGAGGTTAGGCTTCCACTCTTATACACTATATCAATTAACATAAATACTTTCGGGCATCCCTGCTCGTTCGTTTGACTCTTCCCTTCCTTACTCGCATTCCCAAACAACTCTATATTAGACTAAACCCCTGGACAGGTAATCAAACACGGACTTTGCAAGACATAGCTCTCACAACCAGAATGGAACCGCAGCTACAAAGGATGAAGCCGCTACTGATAGGAGTCAAATACATAATGGAGAATCAGGGAAAGCAGTAGAATACTCTAGAGAAAACATAAGCAATAATGAAAGTAAGGGAACTTAGAGTGAAAGGGGAGAGAGACAGCCTTGTTCTCCTCAGGCAAGAAAGAAAGGAAGGGCCAAGTAACCCTTTTCTCTTTTTGAATTCTATTCCTCAATAGTTACCTGTCTTGTTCGAGATACCGCTCCAACAGATGGATTTATAGTATTAGGCTTTCAAACCAGCATTTAGTATAGTCCTTTCCTAGAGACTGAACCAATAGTTAACAATATCAGTTAAGGAAGCAAGGCGGTGGAATCTTTAGTTCTTGTCGGATACTTTACTTCGAGTAGAAAGAATGAAATGGAATATAGTGTATAGAAAGGATAGGGTCATATTCCTAGTCTTAAGTTCGAGAGGAAGCTAAGCTAGAACACCTTCTTATGAGTCCTTTCCTGGAGACAACACAAAAGCATTCGATTCGGCTTCTTTTCTGGATATGTCACTTGATACTAGACCTCGGACAGAAAAAAAACATTTCATTGCAAACCGACACTCGAACGGAGCCTTTCCACTGTTGTTGATGTAGACTTTCCTTCCTCACCGTCACCCGGAATAATCCATTTTGTGAATGCCCGGCACGGGAAGAATCTCCTTATTTAATGCCAAAGTCGAAAGTAAGAGCAGCTAGACGTTCGTTCATAAAGTGGAGTTCCAGAAGTGATTGTTTCACTGACATTAGATAGAATCCAAAAGTAACCAAATAAGATGGGTGAACCATCATCAAGAGAACTTGCATCTGTACTGCCTGAAGTCCGTTCTGTTCGCCCGAGAGTGAGATGTGAGTAAGCTGTTTGCCCAGTTCCACTTTTATCTGATCCTATTAAGAAGAAGAGAGATCATCAGCTGGAGAAGGCATAAGAAAGATCTTAAGCTGTTGAAAAGTAAGCATAAGAATTGACAGTGATAAAGTAATCTGAAGAATTGACAATTAATAAAGTAAGCATCAGCAGTATAGGTTGGAAAAAGATAAGGGAATAGAGACCCCCATATATAGAAAGAAAAGTCATGGGAGATAGGTTATGAAATTCTGTGTCGCTTTACAAGGCGATCGAAAGGAAATATGATATTGGGTAGAAAAAGACAGGACTTGCATCTTCGGCTGACTCATTGCTTGTTTAATGTTAGTTCGCCTAAGCTAGTTTACTAGTTAATGTCTTCCATCAGCGTTAGGAGTCGAGTTATCGGAGATCCAATCTTATCTGGGCTTACGGGAGTTCGAAGCATCAGCAAAGATGTTATTAGGAACAAACAGTGAATAAGCACATATTCTGGGCAACAAATGCATTTCCAACTATGCCTTTTGGTCTTCAATGAAAGTTGGTGTTACCGCTCCATGGAGAGATGAGCATTCCGCTTATTAATAAGAAGAAGATTCCACTAGCACCGAACCTCTCTCTACTGATTGACACCTCGCTTCTAAGCCCTCTTCTTAATAAAGATAATAAGGAGCTTATCTTTCCTCACCTTATCCTTTTGCCTCTAAAGACTAAGATTCTATAATTACAAATTATATAGATACTCAACTTAAACTAACAACAAATAATTCTTAAACATATAAGGGGCTTTTTAGGGCATCAAAGCCCGTAATCTCTTCTGAGCCTGATCCCCCACAGGGACTTGTTTCTGGCTTAGAGTCAAGTGAAACAGGAAAGAACCAGCTCCTCCTTCTTCTGGAACTGGCTATTCTGTAGCTTACTCACCGGATCCTGATCTTACTCAATCTTCTAACCCAGAACTAGACTTTCATTGCACAGCTGAAGACCTTTTTAATGCTTCTGAAACTAGATCTTATCTTAGAAAAGAAGGGTGGGTGTCAAGGCCTTAGATGAGAGAAATAGGGATAACAGCCTTAAAAACTATAAATAGAGTCCAAGCCGAATTGTCCTTCCCGAGCCAAGAGTTGTGAGTCGGTTCCAGTGATAAAGTAAGGTTAAGCTGTATAAGTAAGAGAATAAACAGGAAGAGTCGACAAGATCAGAAAGCCGGGCCGAGTCAAGCAGTAAAACTAATATTTCATTTGAATCTTTGAAGTCAGAGCTAACACGAATTCTATTTGCAGGGATGGAAATGGATTGATACCTTACTTGCGCCCTAGTGCTTGTTTGAATTTGATCTCTCTTCGGGCATATAAATAAATAGATTAGCAACACTTCCGAACTCCTACAATGCGTTCCCTTTATTGTTTATACTATACTATACAAAAGGAGCAATACGCTTTCCTTGATTGATAAGGCTTCTCTGTTGCTTGGGCATTCTCCTCGACTTATGTATACGATGAAACTTGCGATTAAAGTGCACTTGAAGTTATGATGAAACTGTCGACTTTAATAACCGATAACACAAGAAGCACAAGGGGTTTAGCCCAAGAATATGCACCCCATAAGTAAGTGGAGAAGCTAACTTCCTTTCTACAACACCACCTAGGGCAGCTGCGCCAACTACGGATACTGATCCTTCAAACCCAACAGCATTAGCTTCAACATCATAACTGCACTTTAGAACGGAACAAGTGCTTTCTTCGTAGTCATCGGCTCACGGGAGTTCTTCAATTCCATTCAAACAAGCAAGTTAACTATAAGTTGTGCTACAGCGGGACAATAAGTTTACCTTTCTTATGGCCCAACTCCATAAGCGGTGGGGTAAAAGTAGTAAATGTCCAAGCATCAAAGTTAAAGGCAGTTAAGGTGCTATCGTATAAAGAGAAGCGCTTATAAAGTCTAGGTTCGGTGATTGGGTTGACAGGAAAGTAGTATAGATAAGATTAAGTTTCCACCTAAAGATTAAGTTTAAACTAAAGATGCAGGTCAAGAAGAGGGGAAAGTATAGTTAGACAACAGAATCCGCTGTGAGATCCGTTATGAGTCTGTAACAGGAGAGGAGTGAGCTGAGCGGGGGAAGTAAAGTCAAGGTAAAGAAGGCAAGAAGTGATAGTTACTAAGTGACAGAGGTCGACCACAACTCTCACTTGAGGAAAACGTACTCCAAGCAAAGTAAAAGGAATAGCTGCCGTTGCAAATGCCCCTGTAGGATTAGTCTCGAGGTGCCTATACAAGTGATTAATCCAAATAAGCAGGTAGAGCAGAGAGAAAACCAAGGTAGGTCTTTAGAAAGTCAAGGTGCGTTCGGGGAAGTAAAGATAAAAGCAGAGATGGAGGGCTACCAAATACGGAGCTTCTTTCTCGGTCACTTTATACACTTAACCGCTACGTGGGCACTCGTTCTCCAAGAGATGATCTTATATACGAAACTCGAAACACCACTTACCACTTGAAGAGTCAAACAGGACCAGGAAGTGAAGAAAAGAATATGGATTGATGCTGACCACTTATATTGATGATTACCACTTATAATAGATACGAGATCCACTTGTTATCTTGTCCCTGGCACTGCTACTGTTACTTTGCCTCTATTCTCCTCCTGTTAGCGCGGAGAAAACTCCTCGGCTCTTTCTTCACCGCAAAGCCTATGATATTAATTCTTCTTAATATGATGAAACTCTCCTTCCTTTCAGAAGCACCCCAAAGAAACATGACTTGGAGCTATAGCACTGCCACAATAACCTCTTTCCTCTCCACTTTACCTTGCTTCCGATTCTTCTTTAGAATCACCTACTTCCACTTCTACTTTAACACTCGACACTGATGGAATTCCTGCAAGCTATAGATGGAATGCAAAGAAACTAGTATTTAACCGAACAAGCATTAACCGTAAAAAAAAGGTTGGGCATTACGTTAGAGCTTTTAGAATTAATTGAATCTTGAGAGCACAGAGCTACGTTAGCGAATTCTTTGACTTACTCCACCCGGTAACTATACCCGCCCTAGCACCCGCTCCCTACGATACAAAGTCGCCTTACCACTCGTATTCAGTGCGCTTCAGCTTCATAAGACGTAAGGAAAATCAATCTTTCACATAAGATTTTGAGTGGAGGGCTTCATCCACAAATACTTTAGGCTTTCAGCACCTTGCCCCGAGTCAATCTTTTATGGAGCCCTTTCCTTTATACAGATGAAACTCGGAATGAAACAAGAACAGAAACGCGGACTCCATCCAATCCAGCGCCAAAGAATTCATGCTTTTACCACTCCCCCAGAGACGAGGCATAGCCCTTTTGCTTTTAGCGTTGTTGAACCCCTGTTCCACTAATAAAATGTAGAATTACCTCTTTGCCCAGAAACCTTTACTTTTTAATTGAATGTAAGTGCTTTCCTATAATAGATGTGAGTAACAATAAAGCTCTTTCCTTCCCCGAACAATACTTGAAGACGATGAAACAGGAACTGGTCAAAAGGATACTAAGTGGTCCAACCCCAAGTAAAGGCGGGTATGCTAGTTTAGTTCGAAAGTACTACTTACTATTTTCGGTGAATAAAGTTGAGTTAACCTGAATCATTAAATAATTGTGAAGTTAAGAATAATTATATACCAGCTTACTTTTTCGCTTTAATCGCAACTTTGCCTTTGCCCCTTTCCTTTGCTTTCGAAAGACCTTTGTTCTTTGCTCTACCTGCTTTTAGCTTTTGAACTCAGATAGACCTTATTGCTTTTTTGATTCTATTAGAAATCAATAACGTGTATGGGCTTTTCGAAAGGGCCACTATTCTATTATTTATACTAAGCCAATAACTTAAGGGCACCAAAATGAGGAACAGACTTTATCACTACCGAAGATACTTCTCCTGCCTTATTATTCCTCTTATTATTTATCCTTGCCTCTGGAATAGAAGATAGATGGTGGGCATGAGAAAAGAGATGAGGCTTATATATATGATTACACTTGCTACAATGACACTCGACACTGGAAGGAGAAACACAAACCTAAAGAAACAAACTATTCCGATTCAAGCACTCTGTTAGAAGAAGAGCCCTTATTCCGCCCTTATCACGAGTGTGTTCTCGCTTCTTAAATATTAGCAAAAGTACCAGTTCTTCTCTTCTCACCGGTGGAATAGCACTTCATCTTGCTTGTGTGTGATTAAGTGATCTTTCAGCGGCAGAATGATCCAGCCATTATTGAAACCGATCCTGTGCGCGCAGTCCAACGACAGAAGTAAAGGGGGAGGAGCAAAGCGAGAACAGGGCGACCTAGACATAAGCGATCTATCTTCCTTTATATGTGCATCTGTAAGAGGTCATTCTCAATCAATAAGCTAAATCCATCATTTCATTTGTTCACCGATGGTATCTATCCATAGGAAAGAATCATTGCTGCAAGATGAAGGAAGACTGTTATCTCACGATTTCCTTAGCCCCTGAAAGCAGTATACCATAGGAACGAAAAGTATCTCGCTCACTCACACCTCGCAACTAAGCCTATACTTTCTTCTGCCCTTCAAAGCAAGCCCGAGTACTATTATCTTATTCCCGATTGAGAGTCGACAACACCTTTCCTTGATACTTGACCTCGAACTGCTCCTGCTTCTAATGGTTCTGTAACTCTCAGTGCTTAGTCAAATCCAGTACTTTATTATTGCCCGACGAAAACTTTACTCGTTACTATCGGAAACAGAAGCATTTGCCGAGAAACTCCAACTTATGGTTTTCTTACAGTATTTGGACAAGCGAGTCCTCATTTTGTTGGCGTTAGCGAGTTGAGTCTACTCTCCTCTCCTGTTACAGAAATCCATACTATAGCCACTATCTAGATTCCATTCAGAAAGCTTACCATCTTAACGCGCCCGTAGAGAGTAAGAAGTTTCCTCTTATATTGAATTATTGCCCTGCGTGTTTGCTTCTTTGAATAGAAGAGAAGATAGGTTAACAGGCGGACCATAATTGCCTTTCTTCGCTCTTGCCTCAGCCTCGCTAAAAGGAAAGGTACACACCACGCAGTAAACCCTTCTTTCTCGCCGAGTTGTAAGACCTCCGCTCTGGAACTTATTCACACGAAACTTATTGTCTTGCTAGAGCTAAAAGTCCGTGTACTTTGACTATTACCTTTCCGTTTCAGAACAAATATCGGCATCAGCAGTTCGCAAGTCAGCAACAAGTGGTGTCGACGATGGAAAAAGAAAGTTCCAGTGACTGTTAAATCTGTGGCAGCAGCAAACGGTTCTTAAAGTGAAGTGTAGTTTGGGTCAGAATCCTGTGGCTCTATACCCGGAGAGTACTCGTCGGTTTAAGCGGCGAACTCTACTCTTCTCTTATAGCTAATATATTATCTAAACTCGGAAACTTACAGTCCAATGAATTCATTTAAGGCCTAAATACTGGGGGAGCAATTAGGAATTGACTTTCAAGCAGGGCGGGCGCCATACATGTATTTTATTATTGTTGTTCGGGGTAAGTTAGGTTATTTGTAGGGTGCTGAATGCAGAGGTATTATTATGGAAATGCACGTGGGGGATTAAAGGAAATGCTGGGGTTAAAGTCTCCAACTATAAATATGGTGGAGCAGGGGAAGGATCTTAGTCTAAAGCCGGGGAGCGGTCAAAAGTATTGTTCTATATCCGAGTCGAGTTCCTGTTATTGGCTCTAAGTCTACTAGAGAGGTTATTTGCAGAGCGGCCTGTTCTGTTGTCGCCTCATATTGCAAGGAAAGCTGGGGGCAGGGTTAAGGGTTGCAGGGGCAAGGTTAAGGTCATAATATCAGTACTGGCTTTTGCTTTGAAGCGTGTTGTCAATCAATCAGTTTCGTGGAATGAGAGTAGTATCTGGAAGCTCCCGCGTCGGTTAGGTGAAGTAGACCAGAAATAAGTTATGAGTTCTTAGTTGTGCTAACATGGCAAACAAGTATTATTCAAACAAGTATTATTATAAACAAGTATTATTATAGTTATTATTATGAAACCGAGTATTATTATTGTATTGAACACAAGCAACGAAAGAGTGAACCCGGAACCAGAGAAGATAAAGGATACTGGAATAAAGTCAGCTACATATGCATCATCGGGAGAAAGAGAAGAAGTTATATAAAGAGAAGAAGCTATAAGCAAGGAGGCGGGTCCGGGCCTAACAGAGGAAACATAAGAATCCGATAGGTATAAAAAGATAGAAGTAACCCTAAAAGAAAAGGACTGCCGAAAAAGCACTTGACATGAACAATAGGCAGCAAGTTTATTTACCCTTTATTACCGACGGAGAGCTTCTCTCGTGGCCAAATAAGGTAAAACCAATCACCGACACGACACCGTGCTGAAGAAGGACATAATCAAGGTGTTGGGCAAGGGCACGAAACAAGAACACGAAACAAGAACATATAATAACTATAGCTTGTGTCTTCTCTTTCATCTTTCCGTTGTTTAAGCTCTGTCCAATTACTCTTATGGCAAATTACTCATATCAACTCTCTACAGCCCAACGAATGAATTTGATCCTACAAATAAATCGGTTCCCTTTCTTATTCCCTTGCATGTTAAGAAGAGATTATTGCCCATACTTGCCCTTACCGGGATTTGCGCTGCTATGAGAAAGATTTGCTTGTACATATCTGGCGAGGGATTTTTTCTTGCCTTCATATAGACTCATTTGCGCCTGCCTTCTGGGAAAGGGACTGATGGCTAGGATTGGTCCTTCTTTATCACCCCCACCTATCAAACATTATTTACCTAACCTCATATGCTACTCACCTTAGTGCTTGTATTACAAAGAAAGGAAAGGATCCGCTGTGAGATGAGAATGCAAGGAAGGAGGTAGGTTATCAATATATATATATATATAATAAAAAGGAGGTAGGTTATCCAAAAAAAGATATCTCTTCTTATTCCAGTTAAGGCCAAGGGTTTGTTTGGAAACTATAGAAAACATACATACGAACTTCAGGCCTTTATTCAGCCGGCATAAATCAAAAGAAAGCCGCAGGATGAATTAGAAGGAATAAGTCCCCTATCATAACCAGGATGAATTAGAAGGATCAAGTCCCCATCATAACTAGAGATATTGAGTCTCATGATATGCTGGAAGTGTTTTTTGATCAGAGTAATGTGCCTTCAGTCGGAACTTCAAGCCTTTGCTTTGGGCTTTCATCCAAAAGGGAAGCCTGGACTTTGGTCATTTCGCATCTTGGGTGTGGTGAACTAGTTTGTTTGTTTTACAATCCATTCTTCTTCTTATCAAAGACCACTATTATTAGCTTTTCAATCAAGATGAACTTGAGATGCTGGGACAGATTCCTTTACCATACTACGATGACATCGCTTTACCGATGGGTGCTGCGGCGGAGAATCTTTTTTGAGTGGGTAACGTCTAGGTTCCTTCCATCCCTATTTGACTGAGCAGAGTATATAAGAGCACTTACCTTCGAGCAGAGAAACTTACTATATGGGGCAGGGCTAACTTTAATAGAATTGCCAGACTTAGAGCCAAGATGAAATAGTCAGAGGTAAAGAGAACCCGAATTCAGGTACAAGCACAAGTGGAAGAAAAGGTGGGTTAGAGCAACACCAAGCACAAGTCTAAAATATGGGTTTCTAGTTTCATCAACGAGATCATCTAATGCTGCGCGGCAGTAACCAATTTGTGTACCAGGAACAGAAATTGAATGGAGTCGCCTTTAACCTGACTTGAGACTTTAAGAACTGCCTTGCTGCCGGTTTATAACTTGTAGCTGACCTCTTACCAGCGACTTCACCTTACTTGAGAACGGAAACAGCTCGTAGCTGACCTCTTACCTGTGCCTTAACCTTACTTTTATAACAGAAACAGCTCTTTTCATCTTACCAGGTATATATATAAATGAGTCAGGGTACTGCGCTTCTTATCTTTATTCCTAACCTGCCTCAGATCCTGTTTCAGAGCCAAGATAAGTAGTAGATTCCAATTCCAGAGTTGTTGACAGTTCCGTTCGAGAAGCAGAGGAATCAGAGAGGAGGTGTCACCCATGTAAGGAAAGGTTATTTGTTGCCAAAGGAATACTAGCTTTGTGTCTTTTCTCCACGGTTCAAGATTAGAAACAAGATCTGGATCATCAGCAGTGTTGTATCGGGTGTGATGCAACAAGCCCAGTTTCGTCAACAAGTAAAGTGTCTTCAAAAAAATCAAGAAATGGAACTACCGCGAACCTAACTCAGGTAATAAGTAAACTTCCCACGTGTTTACTATACTATATTCTTAGACTAGGGTACGATCTAGCCTGCAAAGTAATGGAATATTCCTAAGTAAATGCGGAATTCAATAATAAATAAAGAGTTAACCAAAGAAGTATAAGAATCCAATTCAGAATGAAGTTTTTATCCGACGCTGCCAAATAGTATTTTTCTAAAAAGGGTTTACTTTTTTACTACTTTAGAGAAAAGAGCACTAGGTTAAAGTGTTGCAGATTTATCTCCTGGGGGGAGCGGAACAAGACTTATTTGATTCTGTTTCCTCTGATCCATATCTTGAAACTAGCACTGGTAATTACTACTTTGCTGGCAATACTGTACTACACTGCCTCACCTGTAACTTCAGATTATATCCTCCCGCTCCGGGCTCGGTTCCAAAGAGTTCATCTGTGTTAGTCTAGCCAGGGGAAGAAAACAGTCATTATCGGAGAGAGAAAAAGAGACAGCACTCCCGCTTCCAATGAAACTTTAGCCCTAGCAAGAGAAAGAGAATAAGGATCTAAAGCCGAAGCTGGATTTGAGGCGGAAGAATTGCCTGTTCCTGTTCCTGTTAGGAGTTTAATACCAGGAATAATAAGACTCTTATCCTGATAGCTGCTTTTTTTATTAGAATACTCTTATCCTGATAGCTCCTTGGTGGTTTTAGTTTCCAGCAGATTATCGGTTTTTAACTCACAACTACTTTTACTTGCCCTCTTTGCTTTTGTAGTAGTCGCTTGGCGAAACCATTTAGCCATTTTAGATCGACACAATTCATAAGTCGATTCATACCCAATGGCACAGACAGAGTCGGTCAAGCTACAATAAAGAAGCATACTCTGTCATTTGTAATTAGACCTATTACACTCTATTTATGAAATATGAACATGAAGGGGAATTCTCCATGGGGAGCTAGATCGAGCTCTTACATATCCCTGTGAATCAACCTGGCTCAATACCGTGGCAGTAGGTGCCTAGCTAATTACTGCTATCTCCTTTCTCCCACATATGTTTTAGCTGGAAGGTGGGTCTTTACCCGAGGGCAGCGCAAGAGGGCTTCTTCTTTTGCCGCTTCTGCTTGCTTGGTGTTCTTAGAGTCCCATAAAGTACTCGCTTCGGTACTTTTACCAACCTTATAAGTAAAGGCCTTCCTTTCACCCCAGGCATAGAGAGTAAGGAAAAAATTATAATATATTAATTATGTTGAGCCAGTCCTGTAGTAGCCCCCTTGCTTGCTTATGAATATGATGTTGATTTGCAATTCAAACAAAAGCCTCACCAGCTGCTTCATCCTCAGGTTCCAAACCAACCACTGCCCTTAAAACCGACGTTTTTGTACCGGGGACCTTTTAAAGCCGTGAAAAGGAGTGTACGGTAGTCTTTTGGCTCTAGTTGGACTGGTTCGGCTAATCGCATAGTCTAATTACAGCTTTTTCCGTTGTTTTATTTTTGAGGGGTAACCGTGCGGGTTATCTAAAATCCAATAGATATCTACAATGTTATGTGTCTGTTCGCCTAACAATTCTGCATTGCCTTTCTTTTATTTGCAGACTATTCCAAATGATGCCCGAGTATAAATTGAACTTGAACTCGCTTAAAGGGCACTCCTACTAGATTAGAAATCTCATGCCAACTCTACTAGATTAGAAATCTCATTCTACATATTATTTCTACTATTTATGAAACCTCCTACTGACTGCTCTTATAACGTAAACCTTGTTTTGTTTTGGCTATTCCATGCTTATGATTGAATTCCAGGTATACCCATTATGCCCTCTAGTAACTGATGTGCTTCTATCTGTAAAGCTGCTTGAATCCTTAGCCAGTGTGCAAAAGAATGATACTTTACTATTCTATAAAGATACTGATGTTGTCTTCCTTGAATAGTAACACTGCTTTTTTTTTTACTTACTAACATATCCCTACAGTCTAGCTCTATTCAGTCTTTTTTTTGAGTTCGATGGATCGATAAAAGCGGAGCCAAAAGCGCCTACAGCAGGCCGGTCACCGGTAGCCAAGATCTGTCTATTGGAATAGAGGGAAATATCTGGTTTTGATGTTTCTTTGGGACAGGGTAGGTACAAATACCTTAAATCTACTTTACAGTCATGTACTGGGAAATCAAGGTAAAGGGGGTGGAGCTATAAAAGCTGATGAATCGAGAGTTGTAGCGACCGTATCAATCTGGAAATATATAAAGGCGCGGCTTGCTTCTTTTTGTTTGACAGCTCATTCAAAGTAAATGGTTCCCCTGCTTTGGGTCTATACATAATAATAAGTTGGTATACTTTACTTCCGGTCCGGGGAAAGTGAGACCAGCCGAACCAGGAAAGAGACTCCAATCAATCTGGAAAAAGACTAAACAATCCATGGAAAGAGTTCAAACAATCAATCTGGTGAATAGTAGAAAGTGGGTTGTCCCAACTCCCATCTTATAAGAGGGCATTAGTCTTACACCCTGAGAACCTACTTCCTGTTTTTATTTGACTGGTAGTGCCCGTTGATCTTCATCAAAGATCCCTGTCAGTAAAGTGGCTCTTGTTTGACAAACTCATCTTTTCTTTGTCCTGATGATGCCAACCGGTAATAGCTATGAATAGTCATCGACTCAGGGAAAGGGTATAAGAATGGGACCGGGACATATTGCCACAGACATAAGGATCATTACGCTTAAACACCGGGGACATACAATGCAGACATACGATCATTACGCTTAAACACCGGGCAATGCATTACAGACATATGATCATTGCGCTTAAAACGGGTTCTTCTATTCAAACATATTATAGAGAAAAGAACTTCAAGCAAAAAACACTTAATAACATAACAAACACTAAGAGACATTTTACTATATGCCGCACAGGCAATGGAGGCTCAAGTTTTAAATCCACGAAATCAGAATGTTTTCATAGACAGCATATAATGTTATCTCTGGACAGCATCGTTGTGGTAAAGGTAGTAATGCAAGAGGAATCATTACCACAGCATGGGGGAGGTAATTAAGCTAATAAACTGTAATCGTTATCGACAGACTAAAAAAGACATATCTGGTAGAATCATAACCATTGAATACAACTTTAAATTATATGCATAGCATTTGTTTCATACACTATGAGGGGATGGTGAGAGGAGAGAGATGATTTGACATCGCAGAGATAATAGGAGATACCTTAGTTTTGGTAAAGTTCCTATATCAATTGGAAATGCCTACCCCTTTCTGGGGTTTGGTTTAATATTTATTTGTAAGAGAAGTAACCAATAGGGACACGAACCAGAAATCGATCACTGATCCCAATTGGACTACCTATAGGGATATAGACCTAAACATCAAGTCTAAAGAGAAGGCAACATCAGAGCAAAGCAGCTACCCAGGTACCTCTGCCAAAGGTATATAACATGCTACACAATAGTTTAAAGCCACGGCACAAGGAACGTTGCAGCTGCCCCACCCTGCTCAAAAAGACCACCTCATCCTCTGGTTTCGCAAAAGAGGAGGATGGAGGACGGACGTACACCTACATTTGATGTAAGAGTGCGAGTGGAAAGCTACAAACTGTAGTAACCCCGGAAAAAAGAGATGTTCTTGCTACATTACTGGGTTATATGTATAAGATAGTGACAGTGTTACTATAGAGTTATCTGACTGAATGCAGCATAGAGAAGGATAACGGGAACAAGGGAGACTCTGTCATGGCAGATCATAACATGAGAGTGGATTCTAGCAGGAGCAGCCACTTTTCGGAGGCAACAGAGGGCTCTGATCCAAAAAAAGCATAAAAGGTTGCCAGATGACGATGTCACCACCCCACCTGACAAAGTATGCTGCATTGGAACGCCCACCAGCCCCAGCATTAAACAAGAGTGGATTCTGGCTCTTCTGACCCGACAGCTTCATCAGCTTCCTCTCCTGACCAAATGACCTGAAACTGACCTGATCCCTGCCCTAATCCTCTTCCCTCATTCAAAACATTTTTCTTAGGTGCAGGAATAATTTTCTTGACTTACTCATTCAGATTTCTCTTTATTTAACTTCTGTTTAACACCATTTCTGAGTTAGTTTGATTCACTTCACATACTAATTTATTTAGAATCAGGAAATGGCAGTAGTTAGCTAATTCTCCTTCAGCCAACTCACAAACACAGCGCAGCAGGATTCTAAACACATAGCAAGCAGGTGGGGCAACCAGTGCTAAGAGGCTGCCTGAAACCTCCTCTCATCCTGCACTGCCTCCGTCACCACTACTGTGCATCTCAGCCTGTCCCAACTGTAGCTACCCATCCGTGTTTCATTCTAGACTGCTTATATATGAGGCCATAAAAAAATTGTTGAAGTCTTTAGTGCATTCTGACTTCACTATGTGTTGGGTTCTCTACTTGCCTAGCTAGCTCACTTTGCTTCACTTGACCACACAGTGAGGAATTTTAGACATTACGAACACAGCTTGGCCTACCCAGCTGGCTACTAATACAGATCAGATGCTACTGTCTGCACCACTAAATACAGAATTAACGAACTAATGTATACTAGTTAGCATTACTACTTACTAGTCAGGTATTCCACTATAAATTACTGCTCACCTCAGAGTTCACTCTAGCTGAGCCTGAGTTCACCTCTTTAAATCATTATAGCCTCACCCAGAGCATACCAACCCAGCCTCGAATATCTCTCAGACTTTTATCTCTTGTTGAGCCCTGAAAACAGACCTACGGTCACTTTTCTTTTTCAATTGAACCACTAGCCGACAAGAATCTTCCAGTTTGAAGGCAAGGCAGAAGAGTTGATATACCCGGACCGTGCCACTTCACGTAACTGCAGAAGCCTTGAACAACTAATAGGAATAGCCAAATCAGAGTAACAGGAGTCAAATCAATAGAATAATAAATCAATGGAATAGTAGCCAAATAAGAGAATTGCTGGCACACCCCTTCGGAAAGTAAGCCACAAGGATTGATTGATGTGTTTGGCCTCGAACACGGACTTGGAAGTTCATAAATCAGTCGTTATTACTGGAGGTCTGGAAAAACTGGAATTATTAATTGATGGAAGCGGCGAAGCGCGAAAAGTTTAGGTATTTTACTGGACCAGGGCTTGTCCTAAGACTTCAGAATATCTCTTTCTGGTACATGATAAGATCGATTACAACAACACTTATATTTGAAATTGTTAAGCAGGGTTGTAGTAGGCGGCTTGTTGGATATGTAACTTGATATACATACTTGAAATTTCTTGATTGTTGTTGACTTACTATTTAATATTAATGTCTTCTGTTTCGATTTCATCAGCTTGAGTTGATAGTAATAGGTATCTACCTTGAGAAAGTCTAGTTGTAGTGTTAACGTAATTTACGATCCAAAAAATAATGGATTAGATTCGATGACTCTACTGTATTGTATTTATCATTTAATTTACTAAGCTTCAGTACTGTAGTTGATTACTCAAAGTTTCTCTGTTCTCCTGATGATTTCACCTCCCGGGCAACGCGCCAACTT
The DNA here is from genome assembly GCA_900464855.2 of Musa schizocarpa. Taxonomy (NCBI): domain Eukaryota; kingdom Viridiplantae; phylum Streptophyta; class Magnoliopsida; order Zingiberales; family Musaceae; genus Musa; species Musa schizocarpa. The sequence goes on from LR890027.1 coordinate 479,095, forward strand.
AACTGCAGACCTGCCAACCGTGACCCCCCAACCAATGTCACGGCCCTGCACCCAAACCAGCCGTCAACTGCCCAGTCACCACAAACCCCACTGCAGAACCATGGTTGGGCCATGTTGCTACCTACCACCGTCGTTATAAGTACAAAAAAAAATGTTCCCAATAAAGAGGAGAGTTATACCACTCAGCAAATGGTCTCGCAGTGGCTCTGCGGCATTGGTGGATGGGGACATAGCCAAAGCTAGGAAGGAGGTCATGAAAGAAGGCTTCAGTACTGCTGATACAATAAGGTTTACTCATATGGATAGAAAGAGTAATACCCGTTACATGAAAACGAAACTAGAATCTGCACTGAATATGAAAACTATGGGCAAAAAACCAATAGACGAAAAGTACTTAATACAAAGAATTTACTGTGCAACTAGAAATAATTGAATCCTAACAAGCAAGTAAGCTTCACCACTCCCATCTCTTTTATGAATCGAAATAAATTAACTAGACAACTCTCCTCGAAGATACTAGGAAGAATTGGTAATCTTAGGTTTCATAGGTATCCCCTTTGGTCGATTGTTAATATAAAGTTTTGAAAGGAGTGGAAATTTCACCAGTTCAAGCCAAGGCTTCTCTACTTACTGAGCTTAATTCTCTGTCTTAGGAGTTTGAGACCTTGTATAACACAAATCGGACGCCGAGCAAAATCCAGCAGCAGTACCACGCCATCACAGACAGCCTGCATGTGAGAAAACCACCAGCTACCAGCCACCACCAGCGCCACAAACGCTAAACAAAACATCCAACGGTCCTTGCGTCAGCCACAAATCGCCGCCATTCCCAAACCATCAAACCGTTTCAAAACGAAACCATCTTCACCAGCCAGCAACATACAAATCAAACCGCCAGCCACACCAGCAGCCAAGGGAATTGAGTATTGGAATAACAGTATTAATTATTTTCAACGAAAGTTTAAAGGAGGTGAAAATATAATTATTAGTGGGAGAGTTTGAGGGTTATCATAGATAAATGAATACTATATATTGAGATAGATTTAGTATTCACATATTGTCTCGTTGACTCTGCAAATAAAGTTTCTCTGGTATAATTGAGATGAAGTGTTCTCTCGATGCATTGACAGTTATTATATTTTCGTCAAGTAACACTACTTTATACCCTACTCCTAAGGCTAACTCTGCACCGACCTCCACCCTAACTGGCAACTACTGAATCTTTCCGAACTTTTACTTCCCGCGCTAAAACTTGAATTGAATCTCTTGGTGCTCTTGCATAGAAAAGTAAACATCTCTGCGCTTGATGCCGATTTCTTACCTCTGATCACTAGTATGAAATTACCTCCCTCAAGATAGTGCAAATGAACTTAAGAACTTTTAGTCTCTATGGCACTTAATCTAGGAGGAGAAAACACAAACCCAGGAAATGAGACATTCTTTAGGCTTTTTAGAGGGTACTTCTGTTACTTCCTTTAAGAATTGTTTGAAGCCATGTGGATCAGCAACCTGACAGGGAAACCAGAAGATTGGTTTCAAGTATAATTCACACAGAGCAACTGAAGCTGTCTCTTGTTGCTGAAGTATACTAGGCATATTATCTTTTGTGTTCTTTAGAAGCTATACTAACTTACTTATAGCTTGCTTTCTGTTTCCTTAGAGGGAGGAGTTGCTAGAGAAGGTAGATAAAGGAGAGGGCGACCTGCTGAGTAACTGCTGCTGATGATCTGATCTTATTCTGATCCTTATCTATGGCCCTTGGGAATGGGGTTTCTCTGAGGTTGGCTGCAAACAGTACTTTATCAAGGGTCACTGCCCCAACAAGCAATGGAGAGAGGCGAGTCTCCGATCAATCCTCTCTTCAATAAAGGCACTACCTAGAAACCAACAATCAACCTACCGAGTTTCTCATTAGATAGAATCACTCTATTCCCTCTCCTATGACCTGACTTCAGCCTGCTCTTCATGCAATGATTAAAACAAGAACAGAACCTGGCCTCCTATGATCGCAGTAACCCAATCTCTGACTGAATCTGATCTGATACAGCAACGGATCTAGCTCCTGCTGCATTCCAAATAAATAGTAGATTCCTCTCAGCCCCAGGTATAAAAGAATATTACTAATTTAGGTGCATCTGAGGAGCATATGTGCTATTGGTGTACGGCGGCCTTTAAAAAAAAGTGATTCTTTGTAGGTTGACTGTAGTAAGTGAAATCGCTTTCCTCACTGATCAATGGCAGGAAGAAGGATTCATCCAAAAGTAGAAGAGAATCTATATGTTTATAAATCTATTATTTATAACTCTCGTAAGTAAGAGAATCCTCCC